>VWPW01017370.1:94060-117907 GCA_013389825.1 Crypturellus undulatus | reverse complement strand
CCCCGTGCCACGTCCGTGCGGCGGCGCCTGAGGCGAGGAGCGGTGACGCGTGCGCGGCCGCGGCCGCCCCGGGAGCCGGTAACGGCGGGGGAACGGGACGGGGACGGGGACGGGGACGGGGACGGGGACGGGGACGGGCACGGGGCGGCGGGGGGAACGGGTGCGGGGCAGCGGGGACCCCCCTGTCCGCGGCGGGGAGCGCGTTTGTGCCGCGCGGCCTCGGGGCCTCCCGCTCTTGAGGGCCTTCGGGACCCCCGTGCAAAGCCCCCGGGGGCTGTGGGGACCGGAGGCTCCTCCGGGTTGTCGCCGAGCGGCCCTTTCTGCCGCGGGGACCCCGCGAGGGGCCGGGGGAGCCGTGGGGACCCTAGAGGGCTCCTTGGGGACAGAGGGGAGCCCCGAGCGGTGCCACGGGCCGTGCCGGGAGCATCCCCGAGGCGACGCATCCCGGCAACTGGGAGCAGCTCCGGGGCGACGGGCACCGCGGTGCCTCCCGGCGCCCGCTCCATGCCCGGAGCCGCTGGGCCTGCGGGCACATCCCGTGGGACGGGCCCCGGCGCCTCCTGCCCGGCTCCCCGCGGGGTCTGTCATCCAGCAGCACCTTCCCGTGCCATTCCCGGCTCCGGGAAGCGTGCAGAGCTCCACACGCACCCATGGGAGCCTGGAAAATAACCATTAGGTCATCGCTTCGGATAGAGCCACCCAGGCTGCTCAAAAATACCATTTTTTTTTCATTTATTTCCAATGCTCTTCTAGCGATGTGTGCACTTCGTATTCTGTAATCAGGACCAAGATGCGTATGAGCTTGTGCATTCTGAGCAGAACATTATTTCAATGGAAGCGTATGAAAAATGATGGATTTTGGGAGGGTATTTTAACGGGCAGGTAAATAGCAGCACTGGAATAACTGCGGTCTAGAGATAGGGATGGCAGGTGAGTTGCTTTAACAAGGGAGGCCTCAGGTTTACTCAGCCTTGGCATGAATAAATTGCACATTTATTGCACATCTTGCAATGGGTGTGCGGTCCCCTGTGTGTATCAGCTGATATTACCTGATTAGTAATGCTCAAACCTGGAAAATTAACTCTCAATCCTTATTCCTCATCTATAGGAAGATTTTTCTTTGTACTTTTTCCCTCTCATTTCCCTTTCTCGAGTGCAATGAGAATTTCGGTTCTTCTTTAACTATTTCTTTTTTAAATCTAAGGCTGTTTAAGGGAGTATGGATTTAAAGGCTTATGTACACCAGTAGGTGGCATAAGAAAAAGATGACTTTTTTTTTCTTTAAGAAGCCGTTTCAGCTGGGTTTCCAGATCTGCCTTCTGCTCCCAAACTCGCATACTGCTTCGCAGAGAGCATCCTCTGTGCTTTCCAGGCAGCTTCATGGGCTTATAATATGTCTTATTTGGAAAAGTATTGGTCCCTGACCATTTTTTTCTTGTTGATGTGTGACTAACCCATCTTCTGTGATTAAATTAAGTTAATTTGGAGTCTGGTCTAAGGAGGGGTTGCTGTGATAAGCTCTGTTCACTCCAGGTGCCTCACCAGGGCCTCCACCGATGAGAAAGTGGGAGTAATTTGCCTGTATCTAGCAATTATACAATATATCCCTCTGCTTCCTTGTCTCCCTAATCCCAAATTATACACAATTCCAACTCTCCCTCTTTAATCGTTAACAGGCGGCTCACCGTGGCTTTGGCAGCTGCACGTTCTATCTGTTAATGGACAATAAGGCACTGCTCTTTATAGCTGAGGTGGCGTTCGGCTTTGCAAACATTCAGAGCAAACACCACTGCATGAAAAACATTTCACGGACACGAGGCAGATCTTAGACTATCTGTGTCCTCATCTGTGCGGCGGCGCTTGGCTGAGAAACTGCATGTTTACACAGACCTGGTTTAAAAATTGTGCTATTCCTACCCCTAGTTTAAAATCTGAGGAGTATTTACACAAATCACCCTAGACTCAGCTCACAGGGTGTTAGCAGCGTTTCTGGAGAGTGCTTTTAAACTGCTGCGGAGGCTAAATATCTTAGTCAATGCCTTAGCTGCCTCTTTATTTGCTTTATTTTATTTTCCTTCTAAAAGAACACCGGCAACTTCATAGCCCGACCATCCAAGCTGTGTTTGTGTTGACTTTAGGTACGTGTGCTCTTTGCTTAACCTAGTCTGGTGACGTTTAGCTTCACTGGAAAGATAAAGTGACCGAATTCTGGTTCGTCTACCTTTCTTTACACCCCAGGGAGCACCATATAACCAAAAAAAAGATCTAAATATGTAATTAAAGCACTAGCAAAGCAGAATGTCCCTTCTGAGCGCCGCGCTGTCTTGCAGAGCCCCGTTGCAGCCATGATGCCGGTCGCAGCCGTGATGCCGGACGACACGCCGATGTTCGACCCCAGCATCCTGCACGAGCTCGACTGGAGCGAGAACACGGCGACGTTTTCCCCTGCCATTTCCCCCTTGGACCCAGGGGATGGCCTGGTTATGAGACCGCTCTGCACCGCTGACTTAAATCGAGGTAGGATCCCGTTTAATGGTCATCCCATTGGTTTAATTGTCAAAGCTGGATGCTGGACCAGGTAATATATATTCCCGAGGTGTCTCTCAGTAGTTAAAGATTGTTGTTTTGGCTGATTTGGGTTATTTATCAGAAAGGAATCTGAGCACTCAGCGTTAGAATGATTGCTGATGTACTGGGTGACCTTCAAAATTGGCTTCTACTCTGTTAATAAGCTTAAAAACCAATCTTACAACTCCGATCTTACAGATAATCCATGATTTCCTGTTCACCACCCTTTGGGATAGGGAGTATAGTTATTTAATGATGTAAACCAGCGTATTATTTTTAGTATATGAAGGTTTCTTCAGATATGAAAATTGGGGAGAAGAGGTTGTTCTGAATGTTTAGCGGGGTATTTGGCTAATGTCAGACTTGGTCATTTCTTTTTTGAACGCAAGTGTCTTTTTTTGGCTATACTCAAGTTGCAGTTTGCCGATACGTTAGCTGATCCCTGAGCATAGCTCAAGGCTCGAGTTTTGCTTTTTAAGATTGCAGTCTGCTTTCACAACATGCAGAATGCACCATTTTACATGCAAGCAATTAGATGGTGCCGTGGGGCTGTTAATCCATTGCAGGTTGTTCTGTACTCTTGGAGCCAGTTGTGTGTCTTTATACCTCGCTGAATCTCTTTTTCCCCTCTCCTCTTTTATAACAGGCTTTTTCAAGGTCCTGGGTCAGCTCACTGAGACCGGAGTTGTAAGCCCAGAGCAGTTTATCAGTGAGTATATCATTATTTCTTGGCATTTCCAGAGAGATTGCTGAGACCAAAAGATATTGATGCTGAAAGCAAATCTACCTGGGTGTGTGGCTGGTGCCAGGAGAATTTTTTAATCTCTCAGGGCCGACTTTGGCACTCCAGTTGGGATTCAGCTGCTGCTACCTCAAAGGGCTAAATTGTATATTGAGTTTTGGACTGCAGGAGTGTAACAGGTTATGGGGGTGGCTTGTTTTGGCTGAACGATTACAGTGCCACTAAGGAAGCAGGGGCTTCTCTCTGCTTCTGGATCGTTAAGAGCTACGAGCTCATTTCACTGATTTGCTTGAAATATTAGAGCTCGGTGCTGGTGCATCTATAGAGATGCTGAGGAAGGAAAATTCTCCTAGCAGCTAAGGAATTTGTTTCATTTCTCCTTTATCCCAATTTTGTCTCTTTTGGGGTTGGCTTGGGAGCTTTCTGGTACCATTTTCACCATGGGCTGTGGTGCTGAGTTCTCAGTGATGTGTGTTCAGGACCTGTTGCCAGTGTTTGACCGTTTGAACATCTCTCTGCTCCCACAGAAACGTTTGAACACATGAAGAGATCTGGAGATTACTATGTTACTGTTATAGAAGATATAAATCTTGGGCAGATTGTTGCTACGGCAACACTGGTGATAGAACATAAATTCACTCACTCCTGTGCAAAGGTAGGTTCTCTGGCTGCGGCTGCAACGTGAAGAACAAGATCCTGTCCCCAAACTACCTCTATTTGTTATTTTTATGATGCTACTGTACGACAAGATATGTTCTTATGCATCAGTGCAAAGGCATCTTTTAGGTGCTGCTCTCTTGGGAGTTCAGCTAAAGGGTAAAAGGAAGTTTTGGCTTGAGATAAGAAGCAGTTTGGTGCCTGCTGCATTCTCTTGTCTTGCTCTGAGTGCTGAAAAGGGCACAAGCGTGTCTGACATGGGAGGAATCACTCAAGTTTGCATCCCGTTAGCAGAAAATCCAAGCGAGAAACACGGAGCAAGAGGGAAATGAAAACAACTGTGTGCCTCTAACTAACACTTGCCGTGTATTTCCACAGAGAGGAAGGATAGAAGACGTAGTAGTAAGCGGGGAGTGCAGAGGAAAGCAGCTGGGTAAACTGTAAGTATTTCCCCCTCTGCCACTTAACAGCAGGCAGGGCAGGCACCTTGTATCCACTTGCAAGGAGATCGCAGATGAGATGAGCACAGGCTAACGCTGCAGCCGAGGTGGCAGGGGGACATGGTGCCCATTGGTGGCTCTGCCAACTAGCCTGTCCCTTTGTGGGCGCTGCGGATAGCATTGTCCTCGCTGCTCTATCCATCCTGGGTGCTCTTTGGAGGATGCAGGACTTGCTCCAAGGCACCTGGCATCACGGGGTTGCTCGCCAAACCTCGGAGCAGCACTTTAGCTCTCCAGTTATCCTGGCCCCAAGGAGCTTAGCCAAAAGGTATCGCTAGTTGGCAGAGCACAAGCTGAGATCCTCATCAGCACAAACAGAAATAGCCTCCAGGACCCCGGATTGCCTTTTCCCTTGGGATGGGAGCTATCCCGCGTGCTCAGGGAAGCTCTGGGAAACTGAGTGGCTGCTCTGAAATGTTGGTATTACAGCAGGAAGGCTGCTCTGTGCTGAGCAGGCGTTTACCAGGGCATCGTATGGGTGTTTTTGATGGGGAAAATTAACTGGTACCTGAAGTGGAACGCTGCTTTCTGTGGAGATTTGGGGGGAAAAAAGAAAAAGGCCCAATAAAAGCATTTCCTGATTTTTTTTCCCCAGGGAAAACTTGGATTCTGTTTCTTGTAGGAATCTAAATGTCCTTAAGTTTGTTTTCAAAAGTGGCTTGTACTAAAAACTTGAGCTAATCAAATGTTAATTGATTCAGTGTTTAGATTGTTTCCTTTAACCTCTGGTTTTCTGTCTCTTCCAGATTAACATCCACCCTTACCTTGCTCAGTAAAAGGCTGAACTGTTACAAAATTACTCTCGAGTGTCTGCCAAAAAACGTGGCTTTCTATAAGAAGTTTGGCTATTCGGTATCTGAAGAAAATTACATGTTTCAACGGTTCTTTGATTAAGAACTTAGTCTTTTTCTTTTCTTTTCGTAAGGACTGTCGGTGGAGGAGCTTGTGCGACGAACATTCTCTTTGTGGAAAATTTATATAGGTCATTGCTGCAAATATAACAATCCCTACAAATACTCAACGTCAAGATGTGTAAAACCTGCAAAAAACCTTACTGACATTTTAGAAGGGTTCTCTGGGGTAGAAAATGAGCTCTTAGAACTAATTTTTACTACTGTTCAGTCCAAGTGAAGCTTTTTTTGTTCTAGCTGGGTTACAACGGATCTTGTTAAAGGGATGGTTTTTAACCAAAGGTATATATTTTTATCTCAAATTTTTTCTTGCCTTGTATTTTTCTAAAGTTTTGCGCTTCTTTTCTCGGTAGCCAAAGTCCAGGTCTGTACTTCGCCGATGGAAGATGTGACCTGTGTAGGGACGCTTCTCTTGCGCAGGATCGGAGATGCGGAATGGGAATTTGCTGGGTTCTCTCCATGAAACCTCACTTGCGTGCGGTTGATGTTCACGTACCTACAGTTTTATAGGCACTATTTTCCAAACTTGAGCTTATGGTAGGGGAGATCCTTACAGGTTGTACTAAAGCAGACACTTTGGAGTGTAAATGGATGCTTAATACTGCTGGGGCCCTGCACTTTAGCTGATAATTTACTATATTTTTCAGGGTGGTTACTTGTTTTACGACAAAACAAACCCATGGTTTGTGACAGGGCAAAGGTAACTGAGAAACTGGAATGCCTGACGGGCAGAATATATCGCTTTTTAGTGGGGCTCTCACTAAGATTCCACAGGAGGGTGATTTGGGACTGGCAATTAAAGCCTATGTCAAGCAGTAAAGCCTTGGCCGTCTCTGAAACGCCTGACCAACGCGCTGTACTTGAACCCTTAGGGCCGGGACGTGGTGCTTTTGCTGGTACCAACTTAGCATTTTGCATTGCCAACCAGCAGAGCAATCCCAGACCCTGGTCCCAAGGCATCGTTGCTGCTTAGGAGCATCCCTCTCGCTATAACGTTGGGAAAATGATTTTTAGCACTTTTGCCGCCGCTGGCAAGCAAATAATGTACAAAGCCCTTGTTTCAACAGTAGTGTTTTGTGTGAAGAGAGTGACAAATCCTGCGTCTGTGAATGGGGCATTATATAAATACACGAAGGTTTGTACGGAACAGCCCGTCTCGTCGGCGAGCGGCTCTTTGCGTTGTGCTCTCGAGAGCTGCTTTAAGCTGGGGTGGGGGCTCTATTTAATGATCCGAACGGTACTCCACTCACTATAGTGTTTCCTTGGTGATGTCTATGTTTTATTTATTGATTATTTTTTAAAAAAATCTTTGTTTAAGCTGAATAAATGAAGACTGCCAGATCGATATCTGCTCTGTTTTTCCTATTGCTCTGTTTTTGCCTAGAGGTAGGGATGCAGCGTGAGCCTCGACGTGTGATACAGGTACAGCACAGAGCTGGGGGTGTGGGACCAGCCCCACAAACTGCTAAAACAATAAATTTCTCAAGCCTCAAATCTGAACTACTACTTAAAATCAGCCTGCCTTAAATTTTGCAGGCTCGCATGACTGAGGTAGATTTTTGTACCTGTTTCTGTTTTTATCAAAGTTGAATTTATACCCATTTTTAAGTGGATTAATTGAATTCCACACTATCTACACCCTCTAAATAACTGCAGGTCCCTTGTACTAATAACTTTTCATTAACTCATTATAATAGGTGAGGAGCAGGTGCTTGTATACCCAGCCTGGATCACTGTAACACGAGTGAAATCGTCTGAAAGCCTCAGTCTGTGGCTGTGATGCCCTTTGCCTGTAGCAATATGCTAAACCCACAGCGAGGGATCCTTGCCACCACTTCTGAGCTTTGTTTTTACCTCGGGAGCTTCAGCAGGGACACCACAACTGAAACAAGGTAACCCCAAGACAGAGGGGATCATAAAAACGTTTAAGTAAAAGGTTTAATAGTAGTATGTTTGGGGAAACCTAAGCTCTGGATCCCGTGGGATGCGAAAGGCTGGAATCTGCAAGGCAGATCTGCAGGAAGAACGCTAGAAGGGATGAGTAAGGGCTCAGGGAAGGGCTAAAGAAGGAGGATTGGTGGGAAATCCTTAGTCACGAGGCGTGTTGGTTTGTGAAAGAGCTTCCCTTGGGAAGCACCACAACCCCGTGGCTTCCCAGAACCCGACTGGGCATGAGCCCGGCTCCCGGGCCGGGGAGAGGTGGATGAATCACAGGGGTTGGTGCAGCTGTGCTGGAGCTCTGTCCTTCCCACGGGACCCCGCGGCTGGAAATGGGAAGCGGTTTTCCAGGGCCGTTCTGGTTCCCATCCTGGTTTCAGCAGAAGCTCGAGCCACGCCGGCGCCTGCGCCCACACTGCGGGGAGAGCTGAAGCAGCCGCAATGCTTCCCAAAACCCCCAGAAGCTTCTTTAAGAGAGAGTCAATTCAAGAGCACATAATAAATGCTCCCAACTGCAAAATCAGCCCTGTACACTGAGCTGGTCTGCGAGACTAACACATTGGAGGTTTTAGAAGAGGTAACAAAACTTTTCAAGTTTTCTGTTGTAGTGGCACATATTAAAACACCCAAACCTGAAAAAAAGGGCACCAGGTCCATGCCCAAAGCAGGTAGCAGGGAACTGAGAGCAGAAACTGGCAGGTTCTCTCCTCCGCCGGCGCACGAGGCCTTCTGCTTGCGCACGAGGAGGGATGATTAAGCCATAAAGCCTCACCCAGATGCTTTTTGCTTGACTTGCTGTAAGAGAATTTCCTCCTCGGGCGTCTCCCGTTTCTGGTGCAGCAGCCTGTTTGAATCGGGGCGGTATTTCCAAGGCAGCATCTGCTCTTGCTCAGAGGTCACCCGGGAAGGCGGCGCGGGCTCCGCTGCTGCTCGGCTGCTTTTCTGCTGCTCCCCGGGGAGGCCGGAGCAGCAGTGACTCAGCGAGGAACAGCCAGTCCCAGGCGTGGTCGGATTGACTTGAACACAGAGCTCCTACAAAGCAAACACACTCCTCAACGAGCCCAAAAAGCTCCTCGTGGTGCAAAACGTCTTCACGGGTCAGATTCATGTCTTCTATTCCACCATCTCTGCCTGTGGAGGTGCCCTCAGCTCTTTTTCTCGTGCTCCTCTGGTGCGGACGAGGCTGCTGGTCCTCGGAGAGCGCGTTGCTCGTGCTGAGGATCACGGAGGACGGTGATACGGATGCGCCTGGATAGCCAGAGGACAAGGAAGGAGGCCGGATGCTCAGATCCCCAAGGGCCTCTTTAGTATCAATTCAGAGCCTGGAGCCCATCTGTTCATTATTAAAATATAGTCTAATTACAGGATCCTACTTCCCATACACGGTGGTTATTTTAACAGCTTTGCGATTTGCTCAGTCAACACAAGGCTCTAAAGGAGCCAGAATTTCAATCACACCTTTTATCTAACAAGCTGAGTGGCAAACAGCAGACAGAGACAAACTCGAGACTGTCTTGCACAATCCATGCCTGTCCCTGCACTTCTGGGAAGCGGGAAGAGCTTCCCAACAATTCCCAACCGGAGAACTCTGAGGCCCTGATAATGTCCGTAATTAACACTTCGGAAGAGCTGAGTACTTTGTTCTTCATATCTGGTGCTCTGTGCCTGAGGTCTCAAATACTAACCCAGTTTTTAACTCAAATGATGCAAATACTGCATTAGGATCTACTTTTTTTGATACCAGTTACAAGATGCAATGGGCTAGTAGCAGCTGGACCACACCGGCTTGTTCAACTGACTGATACCTAAATTAACATTAAAACATTTGAATCATCTGATACCTAATTTAACAAACAGCTTTTTAATGTTGGCTGAAAGATTTCAGTCTTTATGTGTGTTAAATTGGTAGCTGGCTTTTATATTAATTTAGTGCATAACTATTAAGTCATCAGTATTCTAGTAAAATAAACTAATTTTCATAAAAGTAGGGCCTCTTAGAACAGTATTTTCTCTTGATTTGGCCTCAGAATATTAAACCAATTTAGGTTATAATGAGGTTTTCTAACATGGTAAAGAGTTAACACAAATCAGACCACTGCTGTTGCACAATGGTCAAGAGTAGAGCATAGTGCAGTTTGTAAAGCCACATTTCTAAGGGCACGGTCATAATATACACTGAGAACAAAGTGAATTTTAGCAAACTTTTTCTTTACTAAAGTCTCTTGTTATAAATTACACAAATAACTTTATAAACAAATCCCCCCAGCTTGCATTTTGTTTAAAGTAATAACTTTATATCATACAAATAAAGAAATTTCAAGTATGAAAAGTGCATTATTGCAATAATACGTCTTTGCAAGTCCAAAAATCTTGGTTTAGAATAAAACTGTAAAGTGTAAAAAAGGAGTAAAACAATCAGTGCCATCTATTCATTCAAGAAGTCCAACATCTTAAAAATGTTGCTTAGTGTGTTGCAGAGGCAGATTTACATCTGAAAGCAACATGTAATTGAAAAGAAGCTCTGTGTGGGTGTGTGTATGTTCAACATTTTTCATTATTAGTTCTTTTTCCCGAGTTTTCTTCACCTTTCTTGGCAGGACTTGACAATACAAACGATGGTGTCCTTGGATATCATCCGTTCTGTGCTGCTGCCACTTGCATGTTCCCAAGCTCTTCATCCTCCTCATGCATTCGCTTTAAACTTCCTGCAAAGGAAAAGAGGAGAAGAATCCACCTGAAAATAGCAGCTATAATAAGCAGCAGCTTTGAGTAGAACTATAGGGCAGTTTTTTGTTGTAGGGACTCCAACTTTTAAAAAGATTCAACTTTAGGGACAGGGTTTTTCCCTGCCTCTTGCAGAGAGCACACTTTCTTCCCTACATTTCTCCATAAAGAAAAGCAGCTTCTCAGCACATGGCTCTTTCACTGACCCCTTCACGTGTCCTCCACGTCTTTTTTTCTTTACCTACCGGTAGTACCAGGTGGAACCGAGAGCGATCTCTCCAGCTGCAGTGGTGACATCATCTGGATGGTTAATTTTGCTAGATAGATGGCTTCATATTCCTGAAAGAATTTGATGATTAAAATTGTTACTAGCTTATTAGCTTGGTACAGTACTTTGTAAAGAGAAAAGAAGGACTAATGCAGAGAATGCACCAGGACACATCAGAGGTACCTTGCAGGAAAGCACAGATTTGAAAGTCGGTTCTTTGCTATTCTGACATGAACAAAGTGTCAGGAGGGCAGAGCGGAAGAAAACAAAGGCTCACAAGAAATGGCTTTAAGGAAGAGTAAACTTTCGTTGAAGAATTATGCCAGAATGTTTAGGTAACTCATTGTTGTTCCCAGCAGGAACTCAAACAGCAAAAACAAACCCAATGGTTTCACACAGCAACTTCAGAGATTTGTTGCAAGGATAAATCACACGAGTCTTGAAGCTGCGCTCTACCGACAACGCCACATTCAGAACCACAAATTCCCCTTCAAAAGGAGATGTTTAAAGAAAAACATGAGATTCCAATCACGTTACCACCAGCCAACTAAGCAACACGGTAGGGACTTTGAGAGTCTGTCTCAGCACACTATCCTCAAGTTTCCCTGCTATTCAACCAATAGACCCATAAAATACGGTGATGAAACCACTTAATGACATTTTGCTTTTACAGACTTGTGAATTTTATCACCATCTACGAATTCAGCTGCCAAGAGGCACACAACAGCTACTTGGAGGTGTCCTTTGCTATCAGTTTAACTATTCCAGAGCCTCTTACCCACTGCCCAAACCAGGATTTTCATTTCTCCTCCCTCTCTGGGTTTCCTTTTCTAAAGCTCAAGTCTAATGAACTAAAATAGCCACCCTTCCTCCTCCCAACCTCTACTGTAACTTGTGAGATTTGAAGTATCTTTTTACCACATATATTAAGCGTAAGTAGAAATGGCTGTTTTGTAGCATGAGGATTCAAATGGCTTTTGAGCTATCACCTGAAGTTGATGGACAAATCCAGCATTAGGATTAATACAGAATCTTCTTTCTTGAACATAAGTAAATGCATCCCTTAAGAGAAGAGGGAGAGAGAAAAATATATCAGTTAAAAACAGACAAATCTTTATGGTTTGATGAGTCTTCTGATTGCCAGTTCTTGGAAAATATAGAACCTCCAAGAGCTCCCTGGAACTGGTCTGGAGGACTGTGACTGTGTAACACACTTTTTGCACCCCTCAATCTGCAATGCTCAGCTTGCTGGTCTGTTTTGAACACACACTGCTTGCAACAACCTCTCGGGTCTCTGCTACACACAGTTTTCCTGCAAAGCATCAATCCATCCAGACCAATATCTTGTTTCCAATAGCAGCAGGTAGCTAGGAAGGGTGCAGACAGATATGTGTTACAAAAATGGAAAAATCTGCTTTGTGGAAAGTGTTTGCTCAGTCTCAATAGATAACAACTGGCTTATGCAGCAATATAGGAGCATTCACATTATCTCCAAAATTATTTACTCAAGCCACTTAAATTTAAAAGTTAGCACCTATAGGCAGATCAGATGTCTTATCTGTTAACATCTCTTATTTGAGCTTTTTTCATACAAATAGTTCGCTCCATGACCACGCGGTGTCCACTTGCTCTTACCTGTACTTCACCCCAAACGTTTCCATTATGTATGCAATAACTAAGGCAGCACTGAAAAGAAACAGAAAAAAATAGAAAAAAAATATATTCCCATGGTTTCAAAATTAAAAAAGCAAAAAGCGTAGTTTCCTACCTTCTAGAAATCCCTGCATTTCCATGGACAAGAACTTTTCCTGAGGAGAAAAAAAAGCTACTTGTGTAGATGGGAAGAAAAATCTTTCAAGTTTCTCCTTTTTATGAACAGCTCTGTAATATCAAGGTATTTTCTGAGGAATAACAAGTGGGTCTTACATTTCACTCTAGATCACTACCTAGATTCTCTCTGTTGCTGCCCTGGGATGGCTGCTCCTCTAAGGATTTTGAGCAACAAAATGCATATTCCTATGACCGCAATGCAGATTTAAGTCCCTTCATTGGAGAAGGGAGAGTCCTTATGGATAGATCATAGTTAAAGTGAAAAAAGATGGACAAAGGTTTTGGCTATCCAGTTTGAAGGCAAGAGGAGAGAACACCACTTTGCTCTCAACTTGTATAATAGAGTGCAAATCAACCAGACTAAACACCCACATTGAAGAAGATTTCATACTTCAGAACATCTAATACATACCAACTACATTTTTTGAAGCTTTAACAACACTATATTAGTATATGAAGAAAAAAATAAATCTGATTTTACCTCCACTTTGTAAACTTCCATCAATAAATTCTTTAGTCTGAAAAGAAAAAAAAAAAATAACAAGACTCAGAAGATTTTAGAGGATTCCATGTGCTACTACTACTTGCATTTAGGTTTGGTACAATTTTTATTACAGTCT
Organism: Crypturellus undulatus; assembly: GCA_013389825.1. NCBI lineage: Eukaryota > Metazoa > Chordata > Aves > Tinamiformes > Tinamidae > Crypturellus > Crypturellus undulatus. Next base: position 105,149 of record VWPW01017370.1, on the reverse strand, counting down.
CCATACGAAGTGACAGTAATTCACTTTGTTATTACAGTCTTAGACAATCATTTTTATTGCCTATTCAGATTTCCTTTGTACCTCCACCTATCCATAAAATTGTCAGAGGAAAGTAGCAGGAAGCCAGGTGTGTTGAATTTCCCGAATGTATAAGGCTCTGCTCTGTGCATTATTTACAAACCTAACGTGAGCAGTTTTAACACTGCAATAAAAATAACTTGCAAACATCTTTATCTAACAGTTTGGGAAGGGTGCAAGGAGAAGGGGTGAAGAGCCCCAACACCGATGCGGTCATGGTCACAGCATAGATGATAATTATGTTCCTAAATCTTCCCCAAAGTTCTCTGAGGTCTAATGAATCTATAAAGCAAGACATAATCAAGTGAGCTCTCTGGAATAATGTCAATATTGATTGATCAAATCTTGCTGGATATTCCCTGTTTTCACACTGTAGACACAGAAGAATGTTGATAGACACCAAAGCAGTTGGAAATATAAAAGCTCTTCTTGTAGCCAGAGGGGTAAGAAAAATATTAATAAAAAAACAACTCGGTGCCTTGAGTCATTGGTAAGAAAATTGATGCTATGGTGGGACAAGCGTCAGACTTAGCAATACAAGTAAATGGAAAAAAAACATAACCAAGCAGCACAAATAGAGACAATTATGTTAAAGTGTTGAAACAGCTGATCAGATGAAAAGCAAAAGCCAAATAATTCTTTTGTAGAGAAAACTCATACCAGATTCTTAAAAATACACTAAAACAGAGTTACTACCATGCTAGTATCTGCAAGACTTGTAAAGGATGTTTTGCAAGTGCAAAGTCATTCTACTGCAAGGAGCAGAAGAGGGATGAATTCATCAACCAATTTGCCTTTCCATGCAGTAAAACCACAATCACCTCTGATACACACAGCGAGGTCAGAAGAGGCTTTTTATTTCAGGATGTAATGAGTACTATTTAAGTTAAAATAACTTTAAGTTCTCTATGGTAAATGCATGTTTCCAGTGCTGTAAAGCTTAAATTCCATCAACTAATTTCCATTTCCCACTGAGGGAAAATAATTTTTCCTACAGGTCAAGAATTTACAAATAACTGGCGTTCTTCTATGACCTTTTTTTTGAAAATATGAAAATAGTGCTCAAGAAAAAAAAAAATAATAATAATATAATAATACAGCCTTGTTCACTCAGACAATTTATACCTCCTTTCTGTAAGCACAGAAAATGAGGACGAGTTGAGATAACTCACCCTGTTGCTTAACAGGCACACACAAAGCTGAGAACTCCTGAAGTGCCTCACCTTGGGCATCCCAGATTTGAAATTTCCTACTGTCATTTCAGAAAAATCTCGCTGGACAACTTCACTCCCAATATATTCACATTAATACATAAACACTTACCATCGGGAAAAATCGTATTATATTTTCCACTGGATTATCTGCAATATCCAAGACTAAATACCTGCAACGAGAACAATTACTTTGAGCACACAGCATTGCTGAATGTTGCCACCGCATCCACGTGTGCGGATGACTCCGTCCTGCCCCAGGACTCGAGCAGCAATAAGGAAGTCTCCACTTTGCAGGCTGGGCTCCAAAAGCAAGGACCCCTACCAAAAATCCAGAGCACTCACCTCTATTTTTAAGTAATATATTATATACTCACAGCCCCACCATCAGTATATAAATACGGGCCAATATTCCTTTCCGGGGCCTTTCTGGCAGCTTTTTCAGAAGTACATATTTTCTGAACATGTTAGTGCCAAGTGCTTTTAACTATTCACAGGACAAACTGCACGCAGAGCAAACTGCACTTCGTGAGCAAAGACAACTACTATAAACTAATGGATATTTCTCATTTGTGAACTCGTTCCTGTCCAGAATTTAGCAGGATGAACATGCTTTATGGTTTGAGTTCAAAAAAAATTTTTTTCCCTGCAAACAATTCAACAATTTTGATATGAAAATACTTGGGATAAATGCTAGCAAAAAATACAAAAAAAAAATACTGTTAACACAAAACAAGCCTTAAAGGAAAGATGTTTGTTGTTTATGGTTTTGAATGTTATGTTCATTTCTTACCTAAATAACTGCTGGAAGTTCGGTTTGATAAAGTTTGCTTCAATGTTTTGCCGTATGCATATTACATGGGTTATTCCATGTTTCTGAAGTATAGGTAGCTGGAAGAGGAAAAAGGAAAAAAAAAAAAAGAGTCAGATTTAACTATAGTTACAGTTACATTTAATTACAGAATAATGAAAAGTTACACTTAAATATACAACAGGAGTAGATGAAATCCTCATGGAAAATTAGAGTTACTTTTTTGATATTCAAAGCATAGCACAAGAAACTATTTTGTCTTTCAGAAAAGACAAAATGCAACCATTAGGAGTTGCAAGAAAAAAAATATTTTTAACGATGAAAAGAACACGCAACAAAGGCGACATTTAGCAAACTTGTTTGTCTGCCCACATTTCAGTTCTCCCGAATTTGCAAGTTCCTACTTGTTGCAGTAATTTCCTGCTAGCATTGGAGTCTTGCTGGAGTCAGACCACTGAAGGTCAGATCATTTAGACTGCGATGCAGCCTTGCATATCCAGCCCTTTTCTTTGCATCTCCAATAAAGTACTGCGATTTACCTTGTTTTTTCTACACTAACGTAACTTCACAGTTTTGATGCAACACTTTCATTAAAAGAAACAGAACACTACTGGCCTGCACCAGTAGTGTTCAAATCTCAGACGCATATCTTTTTCTAAGAAAAAAATCATTAAGATCAAATATAAAATTTAGAATTTTAATACAAAAACTAAAGATAAGTGCTCATTGCAATTAGTACAGAAGCCATTTCAACCTTGTAATATTTCGGTTTGCATGTAAAAGGCAAAGCTGACCTGTTAAAGTTTGTGTGTGCAAGTATCTTCTCAAGCCACATGACAATCAATCAGGATTCTTTTTATTATTATTATTCCTCCCCTAAAATACTCTCTAGCTCTCATGATTGTTAAGAAAAAGTCATAGGTGCCAAGTACCCCAAAATGTAGTTGAGTGATGGGGTAGTTCAGACCCACTCTTGGCCCAGGTATCCTTCAGACTAAAGGAACCATCTTACAATTGCACAATTTATTACTTTGATTGAAATGCAAAATGAAAGAAGGTAGATGATTGTAGAGAGATATTTGCACACGCTCCAATATATTGCCCACAATAACAAACTGTGAAAGCCAAGTGTCCTTATGAGAGACTGTTCTGAAAGTAAATAAATAAAATCCTACCTTGCTTTTCATAGCTGAAGAATATGGGCCTAAAAATAGCCCAGGTAAAATTTCCTAGAGTGGGGACAAAACAGACATTTAATACCAACTCAGAACTATTTAAAATAATATATTGCACTCAACCCAAACTTGGCCCATGGAAACAAGTAATTTACATGTTAGTGAGAGACACGAGCTCAAGTGTCATTTATAACACGGAAAGGGAAAATCTGTTTGGCAGAATAAAAGAAACATGATCTTTGTGCAGGAGATCTTATTTTGGAATAGAAATTAGGTCCTTTCCTTGGATTAGGTTCAGGTTAGATTGCCACACCTTGCTCAGCCTCAGGACAAACGTGGGCTTCAAGGGAACTTGTTACCTGACACGGAGGCAGCGCAACTGCTGGCTTTACACTCCTACTAGAAAAATATTCATTTTTAACCAGTTATTTCCCCATTGTTAAAATCAGGTACATCTAAAAAACGTATCCTATATTTGAGCAAAAAAAACGTGTGCCATACCTGCATCTCTCTCCTCATGGGATAGGTCCAATCCTTAAAATAAAGCAAAAAAGAAAAAAAGAATAAATATGTACGTGCACATGCAAAGAAAGTAAAATCAGAGTCAAACGTGTCTGTTCTACAAATGAATAAAAAACACATTTTCTGTTGATCATACAAACTACCTTACTCTTTAGGAGGAACATTGCTTATGCTTATTATTATTTTTCTAGAGAAAAATAGAGAGGAAAATAAAAATGAGAACACTTTATTTTAATTATGGAGGCCAAAAGTTAATTTGAGTGTGATCAAAAAGACAGTTGCAAGAGACTGTTGCTAGACAGCAAGCAAATCCCCCAGAATCTGCTGCACACTGTTGCACTTCATATATATTCAAGCTAACTTTACCTTGAATAATCAGGATTTAGCTTTAAAAGGTCTGGAAATTTAAGTTCTACATTAGCACAGTATCAATTTAATTTCACAACAAGCCACTTTTCTACATCCCAATTTCGTTGGGAAGGATCCTTGTACAGTAAATACATACACTTGTTCTCAACCACAAGGACATAACATCCTGCATCAATTAGTTATTTTATTGCCAGCAGGACCATAAGTTTGTGGGGTCGCCACTCAGAAGACACCAGTTTTGAGCTGCCTATTTACTACCATCCACTCTAATTAATCAAAGCAGTCCAGAATAAATGACAAGATCAGGTTTTCATCCCTCGCTTCATTTCATAGCGCTGCCAAAGCTAAAACAAAAAATCTTTAGGCAGATCCTATTCCCATCCTTCCTTCTCTACAACTCCCACTCGGCTCCATTAACAGCCTCTTATTCAATTTTTGACCCTCACGTACGAAGGAGTTTGATCGGAGATGCCAGTTACCAGAGCTTGAAGGAAAAAAAAAAAAAAAAAGCTGAAATAGCCAAACATATCAAATTAAATGAGCTGCACAAATACAACTCATTTAACTTGTTTGATTGCTGCTCCAATGACATGCTGGTGGTTCAATAAGTAAATATGAAAATTAAATTATACACTCTAAATATCCCATTTCTGAAGTGAGACCACAATCACACCAGGGAAAAAAAAATAAAAAAAAACCAAGGCTCTCAAGCTGCAACATCCTCATTCTGAGCACCTGGGGCTGTGCTCTGAGTATCAGTTTCGCATTAACCTCTTTCGATTTCAAGGCACAAAAAGTCGGTGTTTCCCCCAGACCACAGGTACTCAGCAAGTTTTGGGGGGCTCTTGGTAGGGGAAATAGGAAGAATTTTAGTTATCAGTAAAGTTACTCTGGGAACCCCTAGAATTGAGTCTGGGACAGCATTTCTGAGAAAGGAAATGAACATTAAGCCACCCAGAACAATTCTTTGAATACTATGTGAAAAGTCACACCAACAGAGAAATAAAATCCATTTAAATGGTCTTTGTTAAAGATGCTGAGAGGTAACTAAGTTATTTGTGCAGTTTCCAACTGCAAAGATCAAAAGTTACTGCTAATACACGGAAAAAATCCTGTGACAAAAGGATAATATTTAAGGAAATGCATCCTTTGAAGGTTGACCTAAGATTGTTTAGCTTAATCACATTGTTCCTCTATTTATGTAAAAATGTAACTTAATCCTCAAAAGGCAAAAAAATCCCAGTTTTGTCCAAATATAAAAACAATATTACAAGGAATAAACACTGAAAAGCTTAAGCTATACTCCAGAAGTACACAAGTGCTTAAGCAGGTTTATTATTCTATTTATAAACTTGTAGAATTTAGAGCCTTAATCTGGAACTAAAAGAAAACACACCAATTCATCAGTGCTTTGGTCAAAGAGACTTAACAATACATTAAAAATACTCCTTTCAAGGGCATTATTAGCAGGAAATTGGGTTACTCACAACAGCTGTAAGCCGTGCAAGATAAGTAGGCAGGAATTTAGCAGTATACAGTCCAAAGGAAAACAAAAAACAGATGCCACAGATGTTCTGATTAAGAAAAAAGGCCGATATTCGTGCCAGACATTAGTCTTCAATATGTTTTAAGAAGCTAAACGCTCCAGTCTCCAATGGGATTTACTCTGCAAAACAAATATCTGAGCCAATGTCTCAGATTAAATGTTTTCTTCATGCGAGTAGGCAAACTGATGGAAGAATGAATCTAGCGATCTCCCGACAGCCCTTCAAGGCTTTTAAAACTAATAATGCAATTTTATTCAAATGTTATGCAAAATTATGTGGAAAAAAAAAGCCATTAACATAGCTTGAACTCAAGCAGAGGTCTCACTTTAAGGAATGCATCCATCAGCCGTGGTTTCCACACTGTGTGAAGCATCCAGCAACCAAATAATGACAGAAAGTTCCACCTTTCAGCAGACCAAATAACAGGAATTTTGCTAAGAAAACAAGTGATGACATTAGTGTGGGATACAGGAATGGCTCTACTCGCCGCAAAGTATTTGGAAAGCTCTACCGAGCTAAGTGGCAATTCACTGGGAGAAGTAATCTCCCATAGGCATAAAACATAAAAGCAAAGGGAGAGAACACAAAAAAACCTTTCAAGGGAAACTGCGTTTGTAACATGTATCTGCTCTCGTGTTCATACAAATTAAATGTCAGGGACGATCTAGGCAGTTCAACTGCTGCCTCCACCTCGAGGATTAGCATGAGAAAAGACAAGAACACGTGTTTCAAAGCCCTCTCTTCCTCACCTACAGTTAATCTCTAGGTGAAACAAACCGAGCAGACCAAGGTTATTGCAAGTTCTGGGTTCTAATAATATCCAGCCCTTCAATATCCCATCTACAAGCACCTCACTAAGAACTGCTCTGCCAAAAGTTATGGTGGTTTTGCCACGGCTGCACCCGCTCTTCTCATGAAGAGATAATGGCAAAATCAGACATTCTACACTGACATTTAAATGGGAATGTTCAGCTGTTAATTTGGGCTATATATGGCCAAACTCCTCCTGCCTTATTAGGAGGGCTCACAAGCTACCTTAGATAAAGGAAGAAGCTCTCAAAACTACTGGAAAAAATAGTAAAATAAGTCAAATCAGAGATTTCAATAGAAAGGAGAATTCAACATCAGTATTTATCCTCTCTAGGCTTAGTTGTTGTCTCCCGTCTCCTCTGCATCCCTGGATATCAATCACGCTCTGCAACGATTCCTTCCCAGCTACTTGAGATCATCACTCATTTCCTTTCGAGAAGCTCTGCCCAACTCCCAGCAAAGCCTTCGCGACCACGGCAGGATTCTGACCCCCTTCCAACATGAAGACAGCTCTTTTGTTGTTGATTAATGGCATCACCCACCTCTCTGTACAGATTCCTCTCCTTATCCTAATCCATCACACTAGGACTTCTGCATGATTAATCGTTTGTCATGTACCTCAAATAAAGAGCTGTTACAATTCTCAAGCCTATTTTTCGCCAGGTCTAGGGGAATATTTATATAAGCTATAAAACTCCCAGCCTACATCCCAAGCCTGGAACAACATTCGTCAACAAGCTGTGAAATTAAAGCTCAGAACAACTCTTACTGCAACGATAACCGCTCATTCCACTGACCTGCTTCAACTCCTCTATCTGCTCTGTCTGATCTCATCTGCAACTTCCTACTGCTCTATGTAGGAAAATAAAGTTACAGCTACATAGTATTACATAAAAGCAGTCCATGATTATATTAACTGTCAACATTCCTGCCATCTCCCTTGGCAGGACACAGCTTAGAACACGGAGGGGTCCTGACCTCATTACGAGATGGTCATCCTGACACACAAAGCCTTAAGCTTAATTCCAAGAAGTTTTAAATCAAATCTGCATTATGAAATGCAGTCATACCTTGTTTTTGAAAGGATTTTAGACAAGCTGTTGGAAAAAGAGCTCTCATCTCACACAGTCCAGCAAACCTGGAAAAAAAAATCCATTTTTCTCTATACTCTACTACCCAAAGCTCCTTCACAGCTGCTTCCTCAGCACAGCAATAATTCATTTCTAATTTCATTCTGCTTTATCCAAGATGTAAATTCACAGCCGCTCCAAATCCTGTCACAAGCGCTGATGTGTCCTTAGCTTTTTCTGTTTCAGGTCTCTAATGTCACTATCCAGAGTGCTTGACCTGAAGCGCTATATTAAAAACTAGAGTTTTATTAGCCACTTCTACATCAGGAGGGAAAGCCTAATTTGGTGATGGGATGGTTAATAATATGCACATTTTTCTCCTATGGGTCTTCTATTTCATTTTAAGGCATTTTAGATTGTTTTATACCACACTGCAACTCTTCAAGGCTGAAGTTTGTTCTTTTACCCCTTCCTAGCTACCCCCTTCAATTACACTTATTCCAACTGGTTACTATGAAGTCTTGCAATAGTTCCTTAAAAACTTGTTCAAAATTTAATCTAGTTAGAGGGCTGGGCTTTGTGAAGTGTAATGAAATTACAGTTGTCAAAAGAAAACAGGAAATGTCAAAGTAGTAACAGAAAAAGTGAATTCTCAATCTTTAGGAGGAGGAAGTCCTAATGCCGCTATGTGAACAATTAAAACCACCCTCGTTATTCACAGAAGTCATTTTCACCCGAGATTGAGGATGGCATCAAGGAGAAGAGCGCTGAACTAAAGGAGCATTAGAGTGGGCTCGGTCATTACAGCTGACCCAAAACCGTGGCTGGGGATGCATAAATGTGCACTCACACACTTATGCATCCCCAGCAGATGTATAACCCTATGGTCATCAAGCTCAGAAAACTAATTGGCAAAAAGTAAGAGCTTGCCTTGGCCTGGGTGGTTGTCTGTGTGTGCCTGCTCACCTGTACAAACCCAGTGGCATGGGTGCAAATTGGGTAAAGCTATTTCCAGGGGCAAAGCCAGCTATGGGACGGTTTTTGCTCTAAATATCAAGCCAGCCTCTACAAGAGGATCCGCAGGTTCCCTTTGTAGGCTAGGAAGGGTGTTCAGCACTGCTTTCCATGCAGTTTTGAGGTGTACTTGTCCGATGGGAAGTCCTTATCGCAGAAACATTTTTGCCTTTGGAAAAAAAAAAAAAACAAAGGAACACAAAAGCAGGAAGGTGGAAGAAAGCACAATAGCAGGTGGGAACAACAGAGCACACGGAGGAAGGAAGAAGGGCACCATCGGGAAAATAAAGGTTATTTTGGCAAAGAGGAGACACACATACACACATGAAGGGAAAAGGAAAAGAGGTAGACCAAATGGAAGTAGATATGTAATGTAAATAAGATGTATTTGTTTCCCTTACTTCCCATCCTGTTGCTTTGGTCCAAAATACACTTCTACCGGCTTATTAAATACTAGCTTTAACACACAGAGTTGCCAGGACAGGTTTTCATTAAAGAATGATGAAGTGGGCAGGGCAGAAACGCTCAGCTCATGTTAAGCACGCAGCCAAGTGGCAGGAGTGCCACATTTCTAGTGCTATCTGCTTGACACGGGTGACTTGCAGGGAAGCCACAAAGTTTCTCTCCGTGCTTCTCCTGCATTCACCCCACAGGCATCCAACCTTTTTATGAAGGATTTGTGGAATGGATGCAAGGTCTATGTTAACTGCTCCTGAAAAAAACTACCCTCCTTCACTGCTGCAACTCACTCCTTTTGATACATGCGAAGTATTTTGATAATATCCCCCAGAGTTAGGATCAAAAATCTGTCAAGTGATTTACACCATCCCCGCATGACGCAGGAGTTGCTTTAAAATTCTTTTGCTCTGTGCTTCCATGGGCAGGTAGAACATATAGAACAGAGGCCTCCTGCTAATTTTAAAGAGTCTGTAGGCAAGGGGAATTGCTTCGTTGGTGTTGAGAGATTATTTGTGTTTTATATCAAAGGGAAGAGGGAAAAAGCTTAAGTGTTTGGTTCCACCTGAGATGGACAGCACTACTGCAGCGAGTAGAAGTTAACTCAGAAGTTAACCAGTCTTTTAGACTACATACACGAACATTGCTTTAAATTAATTCTGATGTTATTACATTAGGAAAAAAAAAGGTCATTTCTGAAGATTGCAGTAAGCTTTGAGCCCACATCTTGGGAAACTTGTCCAGATTGATACTAGCATACGAACCCAAGAAACTCTTTTTGTAGCATCGATCATCAACACTGCTCCTGAGGCTCCGGCACGCTATCACCTGCCTGTTACACAGCCGAACTTAGAAATTCCCAACACTTGGAGCATCTATCAGGAAAACTTCGCAAGAACCACGAGTGATACTCGGAGCATCCGGAAACTAAAGAGTAGAAAAATCCAAGTGGCATAAGGAGCTGCAAGAAGTAATTCAACTTTTAATCACTACAGACCTAGCGACGAAAGGTAGAAGCTGCTTTATCCTAGACTTTACCGGCTCGTGTTGCAAAACTGAGCAGGTCACCAGGGCCGCAGCCAGCACACGAGAAGGGGTTAGAGGAAGTTCTTTCTACGACACCCCGACACGCGCTGCTGTAGACGTGTAGACGCTTGCGGAATGTCTGTCCGTGCACGACCTACAGCACGTGAGGCTGCACTACGCAAACGGGCTTTAATTTTTCCTGGAGTTTGCATGCAAAAGGCTAGATAAGTAAAATTTATGTGTGTAAAGGCGGCTCGCGTCACTGAAAGCGCTCAGAAGAGCTTCCAGTCTATCAGTTGCTGAGATATAAGAAGAGATTAGATCAACAAAAGTAATGGGTTTCTGATGCCTTAGCATGAACAGATTCTGTGAAAACTGAATTAAACGCTGCTATTTATGAAAGACGCACAACTCCGCAGGGCTCGGGGACTACCCACGTGAACGCGGTGACATTTCGCACGGAGCATTTGACGCTGCCAAAGCGGCACAGCGCTGTGACCCGCGGAGAGACACCGGACACCGGCTGGGCTCGGTGTCACCCGGCTGGCTCCCCGGGGCGCCGCGGTGGCTCCTCTCCAGCACCCGACGGCTGGAAGGGGCCGTGCGGGGACCTGCTGGAGTTTCTAAGAACGGAGCTGGCAGCACCGCGTCCCTCCATGCGCGCGAAGGGGGCGAAGATCCCGCCCGGGGCAACGTGGAGAGACCGTGAAGGAAGGGGGGCCCGTGTCGCCCTGAGGCGCGGGACAGGGGGACGCGAGGGGCAAGCAGGGAGCACCCAAGGGTGCCCAGGGCAGCCCCGCCGGGCCACCAAGAGCCCCCAGCGCGGGGCAAGGCCCGAGGCGCCCTCCGGGACGGGGGCGGCGGGCAGGGTCAGCCGGGCTGGGGGGGCAGCAGCAGCAGGCAGGGCCGCGGCGGAGCCCACGGGGAGGGGAAAGGGGCCGGGCCCGCAACCCGGCTCCAAGGCGGGGAGCGCCGGGCCGCGCCACGCGGGGCTCCCGCG
>VWPW01017370.1:80003-93681 GCA_013389825.1 Crypturellus undulatus | reverse complement strand
CCGCCGGGGCCCAACGGCCGCCGCGCTCCCCGCTGTGCTGAGGCGCGGCCTGGCGCCCGCCGCCCTGCTGGGCCCGAAAACGGTCGTTTCGGGCGTTCGCTCCCTCGTTTCGGCGGTTAATTCCCTCGTTTCGGGCGTTCCTTCCCTCGTTTCGGCGGTTTCTTCCCTCGTTTCGGGTGTTTCTCCCCTCATTTCACGCGTTCGGGCAGCAGAAGCGGGGCTCAACCGCTCAGTTCCACCAGCAGCCCCGGCCTTCCCCTCTCAGAGCGGTTCCCGTGGCCCATGCGGCTCATTTTTCTGCCCCAAATTCTCCCCAAAATTCAGCTCCGTGTCACCCATCTACCTCCTTGCGCACACAACTCCCACCCATGGAAAAGAAAACAGGCCCTCAAGCAGAAAAAACACCTTTTGGGACATGTTTGTGGCTTATCTGGCCAAACAAGGGGGCTTTAGCACAGTGGCTTGTCCTTACATTTATCTTGCACCATCACAACACAAAAATTTTTGTACTAATCAAAAAAAAGCATCTGTAACAGCCATCACCTTATATAATATTCCATTGTAATTGCTCTGTACCTTCTGCTGTCTCTATTTTGTCTCATGCAGCAGTGATGGGGACTGACATGCAGCTGCACCTATTAAACCAGCCAGGAAGATGCTATTAAATCTGTGTTTCCTGCGTGTCCAGAGCTAATCCAATGTATTTGCCTGCCCCTGCACAGGCCCAGGGTAATTCAATCAGGATATCTAGAAGTAGCCAGAAGTCCTGAACTGCAGTCTAAGAGGTAGGTGAATTGCACAATACAGAAAGGCAATCCCCCCCCACACAAGTGTGTGCGGAGCCCATCAGAAAACAGAAATAATACACCGTGACAGATGGCCGTGGCCTTCCTGGCACGGTTTTCATGTGCGTTTGAATGATAACTCCAACAGCTGCACAAGTTGGCTCCCAGGGAGCACAAAGCCGAGCAGCGTAAGGCCAAATTTCAGCTGTGCGAGACCCAAGGCAAGTGCTGTGCAGAGCTCCAAACACGAGGAGCTTTCTAAAGCAGCACAGCGTCACGTTGAACACCTAATATATAGGCCACTGCTTCAGTCGCTATAGACAGGGGCAAGGAAATCTCTCCCTTCCACCTCAAAAACTAGAAACAAATTTTAATGCGTTGATTCCCATCACTTTCTCCACCTCTATAGCAAAGGGCAGCTGGTTGTCTTTTAAAGACACTCAAGATAATGTTGCTTTACCAGCAAAAGTCACAGAGCAGTTACCCTTCTAGATTAAAAGTTTCTAGATTAAAAGCTTTAGTTACTGCATTCTGAGCAATAATTAAATTAATAATTAAACGAGGGAAAGGCTGCCATGTTTTGGCATGCAAGGTGCAAGATTCAAATTGACCTCGGTTGTTTGTAAATAGTCATTATAGGAGAGGAAGAGTTACACTTCAAATATTCAAAACATGCAATTTAATTCCCTTGAAAAAGAGTTACAGAGGATGTACCCTGGGATAGGCTGATTTAAACAAGTTTTATTCAACTGTTTGGGGAAAGGAAATGCATTGATATAAAAAAAAGTCAAGAAATGAATTGACTTTCTTGAAGTCTGCTAATCCGTCCAGGCACATTTATAAATTCACACAATACTTGGCAAGAGAATCCACACATTTTACTTAACCTGGACTATGTTGTATTTCAGAACTGTACAGAAAACATCTGTAGCCAACTTGCAACTAGTCTTATCAAGTTACTAGCTACATGTAACACAAATGCCTTGTGATAATAACCACGATGTACATTATTTATCTATTGCGATATATTAACCCAGTAGGTCCTGTGCAGTCAGTTATGAATTATATGGTTAACTTAAACAGGTTTGTAGTCAAGCTTGGACTCCAGCTTCTTGGAATCAGCCACTTTTCTTACGGCTTTCATGAAGTCTTCCTGAACTACAAAGTCATGATCAGCACGGATTGCAAACATACCTGCAAAAAGTAAATTAGCAGCAAGAATAAGTCAGCGTTACTTGTAGCAACCATACAGAGGAGACAGTAAAGTGGAAGTTTCAAAGTGAAAAGGATCAAAATTACACAGTCCACATGCAGATGAGCAACTCTGTACTTTTCTTACCAAAATCTGTATGTCAGAGGAAACTACAATGAAGCCACTTTTTGTGCTAGGTGTTCACTGAAAGAAATACACTGATACAGCTGGCTACTTTTAACCATGCTGTGTTAATCTGTTTTCCAACGCAGGCAAACCTTAAATGGATGATGAATTTAGAAAGTGGAGAAAAAAAACTACTACTCTCCACCCAGGTGCTAGAAGACATGGATGCTCCACAAAAAGGAAAACAAAACAAAAATACTCCAGGTACTACTCTAGCTGGTATCACAGGTATCACTGTTTCTGGAATATTTCTAGTTTGCACAAGGCAGTCCGACAGATAGTATTAAATCTGAACTATAGAGCCTTTTTACATGTTACAGGACAGTGCCAAAATCCACCTAATTCTGCATGGATCCAGTTTGTATATGACAGGGGATTAGCAGGCACAATGTCACATGAATGCAGTGCTACTGCTCATATCTGGCAGCCGATCTGTGCAGAATCAGCTGGACTGTTTGCACACTTAGCTGGTTTAGCAGCAGATTTGATACTTTACATCCTCCCTGTAGGGTTATCAACAACTCTCTTACCAAGTTCTGCATGACTGTTTAGGTCATATGGAGACTTAGAAAAAAATAAATGAGATTCTGCCCAAGATTTTCCATCAAACTTCTGGGCATGTCACCATTTCTGCTGCTTCTGCTCAACAGTCCAGACATGCATGACATGCTGCAAAGTAAGCAACTGTTATGGTCTAGACAGCAGCAAAATACTAGTGCTTCCATGAAGTAAATGCTGTTTAGACCTTGAAAAGAGGTGTCACTGTGACCCGGAGGGGAAAAATAAAATAATAATAATAATAATAAAAAACAGCATTGCTGATCAAGCGGGGTTCTAGCAAAACATTTTGAATGTTTGGATTTTAATCTATCAACAAAAATAACAGGGAAACAGGAACAATCAAATGTTTGACATTAGAGAAAACCTGGCATATCAAAATTAAGAATTAAGACAATACCTGCTTCAGTACAGACATTTCTCAAGTCTGCTCCATTAAAGCCATCTGAAAGCTTCACAATTGCTTCATAATCTATTCATGAAACACAAACATCAATTAGATAAAAAAAATCACATTTCTGGCGAGTCCAGCTAAAACACATTAGTGCAAACAGTCATTTCAGTTAATTTGTCAGCCATATTATCCCTTTTATTAACACAGAAATGTAGCTCAGTCAAAAAGCTCATAGTATATAACGAGACTCCAAAGATGCTAAATTGCAGCTACAAATATCAACATAAGATGCAAGAAAAATCTACATCAAAGCAAAACTCTAATCATCATTTAGGTTCATCAGATAAAAAAATAAGAACTTATCTTCAGACAATAACTTAGACCCTGTTTCCAAGAAATGCAGTATTTCACTATATTAAGACTGATTATATGTATATATATTTACAAAAAAGATGTCTAGGGCTATAATTTCTGGAATTATTTAAAACAGTGTTTATAAACAAACTCATGCAAATTCAGATTTTTTTCAAGGATGCATATTATTTCTCATTTTGTATTCCACCTATTAGAAGTATGAGAAATGTAATCTTATTTTCCATAAAATAATATGCTTGAAATCAAAAAAATCAACAGTCAACATCTATTGCCTGTGAAGTTTTTCAAAACAATATACCTTCTCTATGAAAGACTCAAGAAATCTGAGAGAAAAGGTTTTTTGTTGTTGTTTTTTAGTTTTGAATTTTAAGAATCCCCAAACATCCAGAGATTAGAAATTGGGCCATCTCCCACTCATCTCCACTTCTGAGGAGGATATTATCTTATAACTAACCCTCCCTGCAGTTGAAAAGCCAGAAAAAATAAGCAAAGGGACCTAGTGCTGTTAAATGATGCAAGGTTGGGTAGGTTTAGAGCCTCCTCAGCGCACATCAGTTCCACAGCAGGAGAGTCTCACGCTGGAATCTGGAGCAGGTCATTACCTGAGAATTTTAATGCAATTCACATCCCTTTCTTGCACCCCACCTTGCAAATGAATTAAATCATGCTAATTTCCTTTCGAGATATCTGGTTTTAGCAACACAGCCTTCTCATATCACATTCAGGAGGGGAGCTAGTGTCCATTTTCCACCTGAGCATTGTACATGGTACAAAGGAATAAATAACCCTTGCCTGCTTTCATTCCAGTGCCTCAAAACACAGGGAAAAGGGAGGAAGTCCTTTCCTTTACCTCGGGTTCAGGATTTGCTCTGGAGCTTCTTCTGCGTCTGTCTACAGGCTGCTGCACATTTGAGCCAACACGGCTGCCAGGAAAGGCAGTGCTCATCCCTCCCCCAGCTCATTCCCATTCCTGGGCTGCCCTCCCTATGGAGCTGCAGCTGTTTCTGCAGACAGATGGCAAAGCAGATCAGTTCCACTACCCGCCTCGCGCTGCCGGGCGGCGTGAAGAGCTCGTGTCAGCAGAAGGGAGGGGGAACACGCGTCTGGGAACAAGCAGGCAGGGGCTGGGGATCGCTACTGAGGAAAGAGCAGTCAAAATTATTAAAAGGCAAATCACAGCTTGCTCAAAGAAAGCTCTGAAGCCTCCCTGTAAAGCTAAGATGACTGGTCAGCTCGGAGTAATATTGTCATTACTGGAACCTTGGCAGTTTTATCTGACAGATACCTCTGCCCCTCAGAGCTCTCTACACCACTGACTGCCAAGAACCTCCTTGTACAGGACTTGGTTTTAAATGACAAGGTTTTCACTATGCCAGCTCCAGGGTTCCAGAAAGTTTCTCCATGGCTTTTTAAAGTTTCCTTCCTGTTGCCAGACTTATCTAGCTCCATTTTCTTTTCCCCAAATTCAATACAGATACATTAAAAAAAAAAAAAAACACAGAATTCAGAGGGAGGAAAAGGGGAGGACCTGTGAGGCCAGGATAAGGTAGGGGTTAGAAGAGCATCAGAGTTGTTGTAACAACTCACCCTCCTCCCAATTTTAAAAAATAAATATATTCAGGCAGCTTCTTACTTACCTATTTCACCATGTTTAGTGATAGGACCTGCATGAATCTTCAAAATATCTAATCTGGCTTGTTCATTTGGTAGATCAATATCTAGAAAGAATGACAGCTTTAAGACAGACAGAAAACCACAATTCATGCACATAATATCCTCTTTCCAGCCACTGGGAAGAAGTAACTCACGGATTTTTCTATCCAATCTTCCAGGCCGCAGAAGTGCAGGATCCAGTGTGTCTGGTCTGTTAGTAGCCATGATCATTTTAACTCTGTGCAGAGTATCAAATCCGTCCATTTGATTCAATAACTAGTAGAAAACAAATGTTGGCTCTTAAACAAATCGATACTCCTTCATGAGATCTACTACACTTATTTTCTGCATATATATTTCCATCAAGATACAAAAGCACTACAGATAAATCAGAAACAATGTTGTAGACCTTTAATAGAATGCCACAGCTCCCTTATATTGTATGAGCAACGTAGGAGGGCTCAGAGAGACAAGGAAAGTGCCTTGTCCTGGAAAACCATGTCAAACAAAGCAGAGCTCAAATGTGAAAGACTCAGATAAAACAGGAAGGCAGTGGAGACTGTGAGTACTAAAGAAGCCAGTGGTTGGCTGACACACTTGGAGTGCATTGCACTAAGGCCAGGACGTTCAAATAAGACCTGAAGAACAGCCTCTAGAATACTAATACACATATGAAGACATTTCATTGTGAGAATTCAAAGCACTTGCTCTTTGATCACAGTGATTCAATTCTGTATGCAAGGCAGACACATTCCTTTGAGCTGGGCAAGCCGTTTACAAACATAGGCTAGGGAAGTTTCTGATTAGCTTTAGACTTTTTAACCACCACATGTGCTTTTAAAATTATCTTCACAAACCTGGGTTTACCAGGGTAATTAGTAGCAAAACAAAAATACAGCACTCCCTTTCCTGGTTTTGAAAGATGAACTGCTGCAGTTTTAAAGTTTTGGAAAGAAAGTATCTTTGGGACTGAAAAAGACACGCTCTGCTTTTTCTCTTGAAAAAAGTTAAAGCCCTCCAAATATCTGAAAGAAGATACAGTAAATAGCAACAAAGTCATCTCAAGCAGGAGGAGAAAACTCACAGCATAATTTTAAAAACTTTGAATTAGTCTCAAAGTTGAATTTATGACTGAACTAACAAGCTTTTCAGCTACCTTCCCCAGAAGCGTTATCTAGAACACTTTTAGCTGGACATAACTCAGGAACAGTTCTAGCATTCCAGAGTGTAACATAACAATTTACATGTGGATTATTATTTAATATAGACTGCACTAAGTAGACAAGAGTTCAGACATTTACCTCCATCAGAGTCCTCTGAATTTCTCTATCAGCTGAAGTGCCTTCAGAAAAACGGCGACCACCTATGGCATATCGAAACTTGTAAGTTAAATTACTTTTTGCCTCCTTATAATTCTACATTAGAAGATAAAAAAATCAATGTTTTTTAACCTAGTCAAAGATCCAAATCACATGCAGACAGGCCTGGTTTAAGCTAGGTCTAACTGCCCCATAAGGAAATTGAATCACTTGCCCTATTCTGCTTCTTCTGGACAGACAAACATGCAAGCTTTAGCTTTTTTGAGAAGACAGGCTGTAGCTTCATAGCTAATTTCAGCATTCAAAGAAGAGTAAGTATCCTTCTGACCATTAACCTTACCAATGGCATCTATCTCATCCATGAAAATGATGCATGGCTGATGGTCTCTGGCATAATTGAACATCTCTCTGATCAGTCGAGCACTTTCACCAATGTACTTGTCCACTATAGAACTAGACACCACCTTTCGGGAGACAGAAGATAAATGAGTGAAGAGACTGAGTCCAAGCAAAATAACTTTTATGAAAAATGACTAAGAAAAATAAGGTGCAGTTACATTACCTTTAAGAAGTTACAATCAAGCTGGCTAGCAACAGCTCTGGCCAACAGTGTCTTCCCTGTACCTGCACACACAAGGGACTGAAGCTGTTTGAACTAGTAACCCAATCATTACATGTTTATAAGCTTGTTTTTTTTGTTTTTTTGTTTTTTTGTTTTTTTTAATACAAAGCTATTACAACATTTTGTGATATGAAATGACAACAAACGTGTAACTGCCTAACAATTTCACTTCACAGCTGTCTGGAAGGTGTTTATGAAGGGCTGGGGTGGGGAAGAGTTTGCCCTGTCAGTTTTAGGTTGCTTTTATACCAAGATTCCCTCTGAAATCTGCTGAGAAAGAAACATCACTTAGGTGCTCAGACTCCTCTCTGATGTTTTCTCCTGACATGAGACACTGCCTTGTTAAGCACCTGACTTCTACCCTCAAGCCGACCCTCCGAGGGCAGAAACCACAGCTGATGTAAGAGAGATTCATAACACATCACTCACCAGGGGGGCCATATAGCAAGCAGCCTTTTGGAGGTATAATTCCCACACGCTGGAATAGTTCTGGGTTTGTAAGTGGCAATTCTATGACCTGAAAAAGAGAGATGTAAATATAGCTTCATTTTTAAAATAGGTGAGCAGTTCTGGAAGTTCATGGCACATGTGCAGATCTACTTTCCAGACACAGTTATTCTTATCTATCTGCACAGCAAATTTTGGAAGAGAAACAGTTAAGTAAGAAATGTTATCAGACTGAGCTAATGGATCAAGGCACAATCCTGCCCTTGTTCTTCAGATTTCAACCCTGCTATGGCTTGTTTCTTCCTATGCTTGCTGCTTTAAAGTATGTTTTTCCACTAGCTGCAATAGAGCCACCCAGAATTAGCAGTTTCTGTGTAAAATTAAAGTATGGTTTGCTGCTTGTGATTCTTAGTTATGCTCCCTCACCTTACTTCATGGCACTCCTTTAGCCTAAAGGGTCCCACAGCCTTCAAACCCACTTCTTAAACAAGTTCATTCTCAATCTGTATCCTAGCACCAGCAGAGAGAATTTGTGATAAGCCTGACAAACTGGTGTTTAGAACAACCCTTCTCTGCTATTGCAAGGTGTGTGCACAGCACACGAACGATCTCAGTTATCAGCAACTGGCTCACAGCAGCACAAGTTAAGTCTTCAAACACCCGCATTCCTGGGAAGGCTCACGCAGCACGTGCCACTGATGCCCAAACTAACAGAGTTACTTTAGTATGAGTACACCAGCATCCTGCAGTCACCCCACTGCTTGCCACAAAGAGAATTAAAAAGCTGAAAAAATAAACTCTTTAGAAGTTATCTTCTAGTACAGGAAGATCTAATGTAACCTGGTAAAATATACAAAGCACTAATTTGGCAGTATCTTTAACAGCCTGCCTCATGATAGTTGGGGATAGACATCAATAAAACAATTATTTATGCCCTGAAAAACTTCATTCATATTTAATACCTCTCTCAGCTCTCTGATTTGTTCAGACAACCCTCCAATCTCAGAATATGAGACATCCCCTGGATCTTCATGAGACATATTATAAACCAGTGGATCCACTTCCCTTGGCAAATATCTGGAATATGAAAATAAAAGCAGACATTTTTCATTCTGCAGACATATTTGTACAGTTACTGCAGTAAACGTTAGCAAAGTATGAATGTGATTTCTCCTCCTTCCATTTTGGAAGCAAGACAAATATGCTCCTTTAAAAAAAAAAAAAAAAAAAAAAAGGAACAAATCCCAAACCTGGTAACCTTTTTCTGAACAAAAACAAACAAAAAAAAACTTACAGTCTCAACCATTCTGTGATTCTGTGAAAAATCAAACAAAAAAGAAAACAGGTGGAAAATAAACAACAGCTTAAAAGCTGCTAAATATGGTGAGTTTTAACTGATAATTATTACTAAAAACAGCCAATTTCTTCTTTTTAAATAAGATATACCAAGTTCATAAAGCTTCCTTCAAAATACTTGCCCTTACTTAGGCACTGTTGTGGAGACAGTATTTATAAAAATATTACTGATTATTCAAATATTTCTGTTAACAACAGCCACAAGGCAGAAACCTACCTCATAATGGTCAGAGTGGTCATATCCAGAGCAACCCTCGTCCCAGGCTTCAGCTTACTTTTGTCAAGCTGGTCACAAAGAGATTTCTATTAGAAACGGTCTCAAAAGCACTGGTTTTAGTGAAGATGGGTATTGTAACTTGCACACTTGCCTCAATCACACGAAAGGGGAAACGAGGCTGCCACGTTACATCCCAAGCAGTTAGTCTAGTAAACACTGTATGACCTTCACCACCATTTTTGGGAAAATATCTATGTTCCTAGTACAATTTCTTACTGCTGCCAGTCAGATTAGTGAGAGATGCATCCTCTCCTCTGCTCCATACAGGGAGAAGCAGCTAATTCAGAGCAAGATCTAAACAACCTTCCTCTAAGGACATATGGAACAGCCTGTCCACTGAGCCGGAAATTGCTACCCTTTACTCAACAGCCTTTTCATTTCTGAGCTATCAGAAAAGGGTGAATAGAAATTCACGATCTATTTTCTCAAGCCTTTCATCATTTGTACATTTTCACATAGCCAGTTATATCCCATCTTCAAAGTCAACTGTTCCAGCTGGAATGTTATTCTTTTCATATCAGTGATTATTCCTTACCTGAGATGCCCTACTTTTTTTTTTTTTTTTTTTTTGGTCCGACTACTCACCTCTTAGGAGACTTTTAAGTAAGGCTCCACATTAGGAGTCCTACTCCAGAGCTCTCTAGTACCTCCTGCCACTATCTGTTGGGATTAAAACTACAAATTCCTGTCTCTTACTTTGTTTTTAAGAAACCTGGTTTCTTAAAGAAACCTGGCTTCCAGCTGCCAGAAGCTTGGAATTCTATCAAATTCAGCATTGTCCAAAATGTTACTTTGCAGTGAGAAGATGACAGAGACAGACCATTTGAGCTTTAGTTTCTTAGGAAATGGAGAGGGAAGTAATTCTGTGTTCAATTAAACACCAAGTCTCCCCTTTCTCAGCAGACCCACAGAGCATAAGGACTTTGCTCAGTAACTAGCTCTGTTAGGCTGCCAAAGACATTATCTGACTTTACCATTTGTAAAGCAATCACAGATACACGTGTATTTTGCATGTGTCTTTTTAAAGATCCAGGTGTTTTTATTACAGAACAAACTTGAAAGTACTTGCTACAGTTTCAGACTCATGCAAGCATGAGCACTGATCTCTCTTCCAACACAGAATCTCAGGACTATCTCATCAGGCCTAACACACGTCCCCAAAAAGGAGTTAAGTATCCTTATGTCCTCAAAAAAAAAAAAAACCATTTTGTTTGTTCTGCTGAAAAAATAGTCCGAATTCTAAGATACTGAAAAGGATGAAGCTTAAAATTATGACTTTAAAGAATATCTCAATACTAGTATCCCTTGCATGTAAAGAGAAGTCTGGGACATAATGGACATATACACTGCACAAACTAACACAGCAATAGCTGCATTTCTCAAGTAGCTGGTTTCTAAAATGAGGAGTCAATATTGTGGAGAAATACTGCCTGGGTGTCACTACATTAAGTTTTTCTAATTGTGGGCTTTCACCAGAAATTTTTCTGTTTTTTTTTTTAATTACTTCAGAGCATAACAGGCTCCACCTCTGTCCTTATTGCCTTTCACCTTTCAACTCCTTCCACAGTCACCACGACTCCATGAAGGATGAATCATCTAAATATACTTGGTTAACTTCTGTATGTTGTTCTACTACACCACTTTTCAGTTTTATTTCCAAATACAAAACTAAAGCTAACTCAAGGAATGTGATTACTGCAAAATACTCACATACTAGTCCTGTAAAAACATTTTCTTTCTTTACATAAAATCAGGAGTTTAGAAGAGCTATTCCTCTTCAGAAAGACAGAGAAAAGGCACCTCTAACACCAGCACTCTGTGTCAGCACATCACTCACTGAGCAGAGTTTTCCATTCTTCAGATTTCCATAATACAGTAGAACATTCTACAATCATGCTAGAAGCACAATTATCTCTTCCTACAGACAATTCATCAGTTCAAGATGATGGGCTATGAAGTCACTGCTGTTAAAAACACTTTAACTTACTTGTGTATTAAAGCATATAAATAAAAAGAAATGCTGCTTTCGCTGCCTTCTCAGAGAACCAAAACATGATCCTTTCCTGCTGCTGCTAATCTCTATTCAGAGAATGCTTTACACTTCATACACAATTTTTCTTCACATCCATTTGTCAAAGTTGGGGATGAAGGTATTAAAACCTAACCAGTGATTCACTTTTCCTCCCCCAGAGGCTCTAAACAGTAGAAAGCTTTAATTACACATTGTGGTTCCTACTTAACAGACAGTTTTGGTAAGAAGTAGCTGATCTAAGGAGCAATGATTACAATAAATGTGTCACATTAAATGGTCAATTAACCAACAAGCCACACTTACAATATATCCCTTGTACTTTTATATTTATTTTTGTACATATGTCTATATCTATACATATATATATATATATATATATATATATATATATATATATAAAAGACTACTCTAAACTGGTTCTTGCTGACTATATCAGTAAATGAATTATTTCTTAAGCAAAGCTTTATGAAGTGTCCCATTCGTACGGGATTTGGTGTAGGTAAAAAGACGTCCTGCGGACTAGAAGCACTAAGGTTTTCCTAAACTCATTAAAGACAACAAAGAAATTTTATGAATCTTTATAGAACAGGGGCCTTGTCTACCATAATTATAAATTCAACTAGAGGATAAATCATAAGAAAAAAAAAAACACACAGCTAAATGCAAAGCTTTGCACTACAACAGTAATATTCAATGAAGAGAAAGTCACAACACAGCAGTGGAGACTTCAGACAGTTTAAAGTCACAATAAACAATTTTAAAATACAGTCAGACAGAAAGAGAGAGCTTCAACTTGATGAAAAGGATAAACACATATAGTGTTGTAAACTATTTTATCTTTACTAAGAAGTTATGGCACTACCTGATAGAAGAGGGGAAACAGATACTACCAGAACAGATACAAACATATCAAAACAAAACAAAACACCCACACACTTAATCCCATTAGGAGCACAGCTGATCAAAAAGCAACATTAATATATAAATTTGTGAGTATTCACATAAATCAACTACCTGACGACGACAGCCAACCACGTATCTTGGTCCATTCGTAGCCTTCACAATGACTAGAGAAAGAAGATTAAAAAAAACACGTATGAATTTTTTACTCAACGCTTTGAATTACTCTGCAGAAGTATGTTATATTTGTATAACAATATACATATCACTGACACTTTAGTAGCTTATTATTCCAAATCTTTAGCCAAGCTTTCACTGCAAAAGCTTATTTTTAAAACTTCAAACAACATAATTGTTCAATGTACTTACATTTCTCTTCTGTTAGCTGTTTAAGAACCTCACCAACAATCTGCAAAAGAAAAGTGAAATTTTAGAATACAGGTAGGTTACAGCTATAAAAGAATATTCAACATGTGCCACAATCTTGATCCTAGAAGTTATCTTCCATATTCTTTCTCCCGCTTCACTTGATCTACCCAAATTTACCCAGATTCATTTCTTTAATATTTCTCTTTTGAATAGGACAGAGGAAGCCTCTCCATGTCTGTCTACATCTGACAATGACACTTGTCTCCGTTACTTGTAGGGTTCCCACTTATTCTTTCTGTTATCACAAACACGCTCAATAACAGCCGCTTCTACTCGAGGTCCCCATCACCACCGCCACACAAGAGCTGCAGCCTCATTTCCCTTACATACCTGCCCGACGCTCTGCAGTGCCTTAAGATCGTTTTCTGATTTTTCATATTGCTTCGTGAGCTCCTTCAGCTGCTCCCTCACTAGAGAAATAGGAGAAGCATGGGATTTTGCTCACTTTGGATGCAAGGGGAACTTTGTTTCAGTGCCTCTGCCCATAGCAGCAGGATGGGGCTGCCTGTGGGCCCAACTTGCGGCCTTTCTGCCACTCGGGTCTCCCGCACCCCCTCAGCATGGGGCCTCCCTCACTGCCGACATGATTCCAGGGAAAGGGCTAAAAACCCCACGGGGGATTTAGGATGTTTGCGTTCACAGGAGGCTGCAGGTGACGCTTCCAATTGGAGCTAAGCCCGTTTGGGAAAAATAACCCACACTGAAGTGGCAAAAAACGGCAGAGGGGGGGATAGGGGGCATGGGACGGGGGCGGGTTATGGGGGAGATCAGCCGGGGTCAGTCCCCACAGGGCCTGAGGGGGCGCAGCGGGCCGGGCCGGGCTCTTCCCGGCTCCAAGCGGGGCCCTGTCGGGGAGGCCCCGCGGCTGCGGGCCGGGCCCTCCCGGCCCATGACGAAGCGCGAGGCGCCGCAGCGGGAAGGGGAGGGCAAAGCGGCGGTAGGGCGGCCCGGGGCGGTCCGCGGCGGCCCCGCGGCGGCGCTCACACTCCTTGAGGCGCCCGTCGATCTCCTTGTGCTCCAGCAGCTTCTTGCGGTAGTCCTGGAGCGCCTTGTCCCGCGGGTCCGCCATGATGAGCAGCCGCCGCTCATAGGGAATGCCGGGAAGGGCCATGGCCGCGGGGGCGGGGCCGCGCGCCCGCCCCGCCCCGCGCCC
>VWPW01017370.1:45239-78264 GCA_013389825.1 Crypturellus undulatus | reverse complement strand
TCAGCCCGCGGCGGCGGCGGCGGGGCCGTACGCGGTGCGATGGCGGCGGGCGGCGGACGGCGGGGCCTCGCCGCGCCCTTCAGCCTCCTCCTCATCCTCCTGCTCGAGCGGCCGCCGCCTGCGCGCGCCGGCGCTGCGCAGGGCCGCTGCTTCTGCCAGGTGGGACCGGGGCAGCCCCGGGCTCGTCTCCTCGGGCTTCCTCCCGCACGGCTCGTACCTGCGGGCCGCGCGCGCTGCTTGCTGCTTTCAGGGTGGTTTCTGCCCCTCTGCAGCCGCCGGGATGGAGCTGGGAGCTGCGGGGGTTTCCAGGGAAATGCGCGCTCCGCGTTTTGCTTGCAGCGTGGCTTTGCAGCAGCACGTGCGGGACAGGCAGGAGTGAAGCCGGTGCTGTGTCTGGCACCGCGTTTCCCCCGCTGCTGCTTCGAAGGAGGGTTTTGCAAAGCCCGCTCTGGCCGTGCTGAGCGCTTGCACCGCGTGCGTGTGCATCACGAGTGGAAAAAGCAACGCGGTCAGGTGCTCGGCTTTGCGTCTCGCCCTGCTCTGTGGTGCTCAGCACTTCAAATAGCTCTGAAAGTGGTAGATGTGGTGATAAAGAATCACAAAGTGTGTTTTTCAGTCCTTTATCTCTATAGGATTTTTGCTTGTGTGTTTCCTGCAAGCGGTGAAGATAACGTCCTGGCTGTCAAAGTTCAAGGCAGAAATGCAGTGAAAGATAAGCAACCCTAAACACTAAATGAAACACTGTTTTATCATATGGATGGCTTGCAGCTTTTCCCCCTAGGGCAGGAAGCGTTGGTGTTGTTTGCATATTTTTGGTTTGTTACAACACACTTCTTGTTTATAAAATAGCATATGCTTTGGCCTCGTTTTCAGCATAAGTGTTCAGGTTCAAGTTTTTTTTTTTTTTTTTCAGGCTTTATTGCTTTAGTAACCACTTACCCTTTTCAAAGTGCACCTGAGTGCCACCCTGTCTTTTTGGAAAAATATAAAAATAACTTGCTGGCCACCTTGCACAGCATTGCCTTGCTGGTTCTTAATTTATCACCTAGTAAAACATAGGCTAAGCCTGAAGTGTTAAGTTTTGCTGTCTTTTATTTGTGTCCTTGAGAAGGCTTGGGGGATGTAGTGGGGGATTTCTTCCTGGGAACCATCTTTTGCTGCCTTGGGCTGGCAGATTAAGAAATTTTGACACAAGTAAAATAAGAGCTTTAACTCGTTCTTTAGCTCCTGTTGAGGCAATTGACAAGGCCTTTGAGAGTCATCACTCCAGCTGTATTTCAGGTGCTGGATTAACTAGGTTGTCTTTCTCAAATGTGTTTTGCACTTGTCTGAGTTTCTACTACTAAAAGCAATGTTTCACCTGCTTTGCTTAGATTGTTACATTAGCCCTTCCTTTACTTGGAGATTGTTGCTATCCAGTCCTGAAACTTTCATGAAGTGGTTGTGTGTTGCTAAAAATGCCTCGCAATTTCACATGCTGCTGCTGCTTTGCGGTCTCTCCTTAGCACCGAATATCATTTTGGTATCAGACTTCCCTGAACTTTCCAAGCAGCTTGTCCACCGCCCAGATATTTCTGTTTCCTAATGCCTTAATGCCTTAGTCAACGGTGAGTCTATCTTTTGTAGGGATTCCTAGTAATTATTGCGCACTTGTTGTTTACAGACTCACAAAGCTGCATTAAGGTTGTGTTGCAGGTGTCTGGCAGACTGGGATTTAAATCATGGGCTGAGAAACTAGGTTTCCGTTCGGGCAAAAGGTTGTTTTTCCTCAGAGGTTGTTTCTGCAGCCTGTACTCTGTCATTAAAGATGAGTCTGGCCACCGAGAGGTACCTTGTGCTTCTCCGACCAGGCTTTCGAGCCACTCTTGCGTTCCTGTTAAATTGGTGCTTACCCACGAAGAGCCTTCGAGGCAGGAATTCGTGTCTAGCACCGTTCGCTGCCGCCTGCCTCGGTACTTGGGAGGCAGCTGCAGATGCTCCTTTGTGAGCAGATGCCGCCTGGCAGTGCTTCACCCTTCATGGTATAACCTCACCCTGAGGCTCCCTGTGCAAGCCCCAAAAGGCCTTGGTCCTCTGGGCAAAAGATTGGGGCAGGAGGAGTTGGCCAGCAGGTACTAACTACGTCCCGCTCAGGTGCTGGATGCGACGGCCTCTCTTGGCTGCCAGCGATTTGCTCCCCTGGACGCAGGGAGACCTGGTGCACTGGGTACCACAAGGAGGAAGAACCACAAATCACTTGTGCACAGCAAACGTGAGGAAGCAGAGATGGTTTCAGGAGTGGTGCCAGGTGGCAGGGAAAGGCCCTGGCTTGCTGTTAGCCTGGAAGTGGTGCTGGTGTTAATCTGGGAAGCAGGTACAGGCTGAAATTCCTCCTCTCCCCACTCTGTGGTACCCACTCTGCCTGTGTCCCCTTCCTGCTGCACGTAGGAGCTGCACAAATGAGCTGACCTTCCTTCTAGGCCAGCTGTGTGGTAGATGGTGACGTACGGGTGAAGAGAAGAGTCCGCTCCGAGAGAAGAAATCCCCAACCCACTGCCCAGGGAGTGACAGGCAGGGGCGCAGAAAGAGATGAGGGGACGAGAGCAACAACATGGAGGAGAACAGCCTGACGGGAGAGTGGCACAGAGGGAAAGAAGCCTCTCATGCTAGCGAGGGTCCGTGTGTGATGGTATTTCCACGCCTCGGTTGTCCGCCTTGTACCTATGTGCAAAGGGGCTAGGACGTGTCATTGCGGACAGCAGCCAAACACCCTCCTCGCTGCTTACTCAGCACTCTCAGCCACTTGTGTGCGTCTGTGTCGGCGCCTTTGCATCTCATCCTGCCAGGCAAACCCAGCCCTGCCCGTTTGCATCGTGCCAGGTCTCACACCCCTCCTAGGTGGGGTGACATCCCCGGCTGGCACTCAGCACCGCGGTTCACGGTGCCACTAAGCAGCTGGCGTGGCCTTGGCACACCGCTGATCCGCGTGGCTTAAACAGCCGCTTTAGGTATTGCAGACTGAAGATGGAGATAAATGTTGTGGGACAGGGACGGTTTTTCTTTTTTTCTTTAAAGCATCACCTCTTGCTGAGCATCTGTTGGATGTGTGCTGAGGCTCAGCTGCTCCGAGGGCAGGAGATTGAGCACAAGATGAGGCTGCATGCGGGGTGCAGGAAGCGTGTGCTGGGTGGCGTAATCGGGCAGGAAGGTCGGGCTCATGAGCGGCTATTGCCATGTGGTCTGATGTTGCCTGCTTCCCGGTGTCGTTAAGTGGGTTGGTGTTGCTTGGTCATGGTTTCAAGGAGCTTTGGTCCCCATTTCCAAGGAGAATCAGCTCTTGGCACTGTTTTTTGTACTCCTTTTGGAGGTGATTTTTGGTCAGCAGGGCATGCGCAGGCCTCTGAGCATCACCAGGCCTGGCTGTGTTTTCTTTTAGATCTCACCAGCCGCATGGCTTGGTGAGCAGGCAGGGAGGGAGACCACTAAAACCTTCTTGGCCACGTGTGGCCTAGAGAGCTGTCCTACTTCTACACAGGATTGGGTGCCCTCAAGGAGGAAGATGCTTGCCCCGACCTGAGCCGAGCGTGGCTCTTCCCCAGCCTTCCCCTTCGCCTCTGCTTCCGCAGGCCCCTATTTTCTGGGGCATTATGGCCCATCTCCCCAGCCGTGCCCTTCTAAACTGAGCAGGGGATGTTTGGAGTTCTCCAAGAGTGACTCCCATCTACTTCTGAATAATATAGGGGCATTTGCAGCCCTTGAGCCTTAATTATTTTTGGAGTGACGCTATGACGGATTGGATTGGTTCAGGCTTGAATCGGTTGCCTGGTACCGACAGACCTGGTACAAATGGTACTTGCCCCCTGTTTCAGTGCAGGGCTTGCTGGATGCTCTGATGTTCTCTCTTCCAGTGTGATTTCCTTCAAGTGACATGTTTGTCTAACAGGGAGATAGAGAACAGCTGAAGATTATCTACAGATCTCATTGTAGGCCCCTTTTAGGCCAGCTGAGACACGGCCTAATCCATAAGCTGCCTTCCTCAAAGGATGCTGAGTCTCCAGGAATTTCTTTTTTTTTTTTTAATTTTAATTTTGAACCGGCTTTGGATTGGGTAAGTGGATTAGCAAGCTGCTTCTCTCTTTAAAGGGCTGATTCAGGCTAGTGGAAAGCTTAATTGCCATGCTGTTAATCTTTGGTTTCCTTACCTTGCAGAACATGGCAAAATACAGTGCATGCTAGAGGATGAGTGGTGGGCTTGGGAGCGAGCACAAGAAATAGACGTGAGCACCCAGATCCCAGGGATTTCACAAAAAATATTGTATCTTTTTTGAGTGGAGGGAGGCAATCCAGCCTACAGTGCTACATTTCCTCTTAGATCAGAGAGGCTGAGTACAGACTAGTGCCAAGAACCCTTGTGAAAAAAGGAGTTTACGAAGCAGCGTGGAGCAGGCCAGGCTTAGAGACTGATTCCTTCTTGTTCTGCCTAGGGTGGGAGAAAGTCCAGTATTTCTTTAAGGTGCTGAGTGTTTTATCCAGCTCCTTAAAGATGGGTGGGCATCTTTTTGTCCCCTTTACATACCATCTTTTTGCCCCGCTTTGTGGTGAGAGGGCAGCTGCTTCTTTCCACCTTCCTGCTCGGAAGGAGGGCAGGCAGTTTCATCACCTCGATTGCTGTTACCCCACTTGTGTTTTAGGTGACACGTAGCTCCTGGTGAGGTGTCTGGGGGCTCTCTGGAACCGCGTCCATCCAGGTGATTCATGTTTCGCACACCTGGCTCTTTTTCTTTACTCTCTTTTGTAATGTTTATTTTCCTTAGAGTTGGAGTTGGGGAAATCCTGCAATCCTTCTTGCAGGATTTTATTCCCTTTCCTGGGTCTGACCTGTAGAAAACCCTTATGTTGAGTGCTTTAGACATAAGAAAAAGGATCACTTAAAAACAGCCCAACACCTTCTCAGATTCTGTGTCCCCCAGTCTGCCTTTCTGTCTCTGCCCCTCTTGAGGCATTTTATGTCTCCAGCTGGCAGCGTATTTTGTTACACATCCCTGGAGCTGCCTGGGCTGATGTTTTCAGGCTTCTTCCACTTGTCTCTGCTTCTAGCTTGCTTTCTTGAGCACGGAAGGATGGCAAGGATTAGCCATAGCGTGGAGCAAGCTGTTCCTGTGCTGTCTCCTCCCAGGATTTTGTAGGCTTTCTGGAACAGAAGCGGCAAGAGGGTTTCGTATCCTAAACTGTCATGAACGGCTTATTCTTTGCTTTATAAATTGGCATGCTTAACCCCTCAATTTACCTGATAATGAAGGAGGACAACGTGCCTCACGTTGCATTGGCTTGTCAACATCCAGGAAAATCCTGGCAAGTTGTGAGTGTGAATGAGTAATATCCTCACTTTCTGGCTGCGGTGATTTCCCCAAGAGCTTGAGGGAGGGAGGGGAAGCAGAACTATTCTGTGTTGGGCAACTTCCTCTTCCAGCCGGTAACCTACGTGTGGGAAAGCCAGAGCTCAGTTTGCTTTTTCTTTTTCTGTCTTGTTTTTTTTGTTTGTTTGTTTGTTTTTTTCCCCTCCCTCCTCTTTCTTCAGGGCTCGTATGTAGCTTGCTGAGCTGTTCAGGATGATGCAAGAAACCCTGGCTTTCAAAATCGCCTTTAGAACAAATGTTTTTTTGCCAGGCGGCTCTCTGGGGCCAGGGAGAAACTATTGCAGTTGCTGCGGTTCCGATTAAATCAAGCAAATGGCTGCAGTGCAGCTGGTTGAAAACAGGGAGTTTCTTTGAGCTCTGCAATCTCTGTTGACGCTGTTATTGCTTTATTGGTCCCTTTAGCAAGCTCTAGCTCTCGCCTATGTGTTGTGCTGCCAGGAGGGACGTGCTAGACGAGAACGTGAGCAGGGACCTGACTCCTTTCTCTTGTAACAGACAATATCCAGTATCTTGCTGGGCTCAGTCTTGGTACAAACATCTGGAGTTCGTGTAATTGTATCAGATGTTTGGATGTGGCCAAGGCCTGGGGGATTTTTGGTAGCTTGTTTTGAATCTATGTAATGTCTCTGTGTAAGCAGCTCTCTACCAAAAAGGATGGAAGTGTTTGTGAGATGTCTGCTACTCGGGCATAAGAACACTCTAAAATATCAGTGTCTATTAGAGGAAAAATATTCCAGAATAAAACTGCTTCTCCCCAGTCTATAAGACAGTGAGTAGAGAACCAATCCTACCTACACGCATCCC
Source organism: Crypturellus undulatus (assembly GCA_013389825.1). Lineage (NCBI taxonomy): Eukaryota > Metazoa > Chordata > Aves > Tinamiformes > Tinamidae > Crypturellus > Crypturellus undulatus. Next base: position 72,064 of record VWPW01017370.1, on the reverse strand, counting down.
AATAAATTCTCTGCCAATCCAGCACGTTTGGGTTTAACGTTGCTTAATTTCAATTAAATTGGAGGGATTGACCCTCTGGTAAAAGGAAAGAGGAATCTGAATTGAAATGTTTTACTGTTTATGATGTTAATAGGCACCAGCTAACTTGTTCATGTGAACTTTGGTCTATCTTGTCCAACAGGTCACTGGTTATTTAGATGACTGCACCTGTGATGTGGAAACCATTGATGCCTTCAACAACTACAAGCTTTTTCCTAGACTGAATAAACTTCTGGAAAGTGACTACTTTAGATACTACAAGGTATTTCTTTTATATTATGAGAATTACGTTTGTGTGCCATTTTTTTAATATCTCCAAAAGTTATTGCTGAACCTTTTTAAAATCAGATACCCCATTTTAATCCTATTCTTGGGAGTATGATCAGTAAGGCTGACATGTTATCAAGGGAGTCTAAATGCAATGTCATTTCTTTAAAACGATGAAGTCTATTTTATAAGCAGTGTTCTCTTTTTCCCTTAAGAGCTCAAGCAGTAGGCCAATGAAATGCCTTTTTTCTTTTTTTTTTATGCTGAGTGAGGACTCAGAAATGTTGATGGCAAGGATCAATATTGCATGATGAGAATGCCTGATAAATAAGCCAGACTTTTCCTGTCAAATTTAAGACATTAAGGTCAAGCAGACAAGTTAATTGCTATTCCTGCCAAACTGCTATCCATTCAGTGAGGTTGCTTGTGTGCCTCTGCCTGGATTTGGTTGCCTGTGGTGGGGCTATGCAGCAGTATTTTCCTTGCTGGAGGCAGGTGCTTCTCAGGCCTTTTGCCTGATTGTGTCTGCAGACAAGACAAGCATTTGCACTTCTTTAAGAACAGTTTTAAAAGCTCCCTGCTTCACTGCACTACAGAGCAGCACAAATCCATACAAAATACCAGGGCAGAGCTGCCCCTCCCTGCTGCCTCTCAAACCCACAAAGCCTTGTTAAGTGCTAGTCATTCTAGAACAACTGCACTGGCTACCAACTGGCGGGAAAGCAAGACCAAGGTATATTCAATATTCCTTACAAAGAGTTATGCTGAGCTCAGGTGAGTGCTCTTAAACACCAGCACCTTCAGTCATTACTTCTCAAACTTTAGGCAGATATTGTAATGGGACCTGTTTTCTTTGCCTCTTTTATTTTTTCTTGTGTTTAATTTGAGGGCTTCCTCACAGTAATATTCACCCTGTACAGAAACCCAGCCAAAGGCTGTTCCACGGACCTAGCACACCAAACTAAGTCTTATCATCGATAAAACTTGTTAAAGAAACTAACATACTTTCCCCTGCCCATGTTGAGATCTGCAAAGAAGTATTAAGATAGATCTGAGCGTCATATGAATGGAAATGTCTGTGTGAAAGTACCAGAGGAATCAGAGCAAAGATTTAAAGAACGGGTAATAATAAAGGATGTGACAGCAATGAATTGGTTAAGTGCCAAAGGATTTGTTGTTCCCATGCTGCCCAGAAGGCTTGCACACTAAGTCCGTAAAAAAAGGGTGATTTGACAGCAGAAGAGCTATGCTCTGGGCATAGCAGGGTGGCAGCAAGGTAACAGCACATCAGATACCAGATGGGAGGCAGGCTGCAATCTTAAGATCCCCAAAATGTGAAAACTGAGACAATGGCTCGCAAAGGGACCGAAGCTTCCCAGAGGACAAAGTGAGCAATATTCTGAGGGCAAAGATTGCCACACAGTAACTGTTGTCTTCTAAAGGGTGAAAAAACAAATCTTGTACCACATGACTGACCAAAAGAGTTTGTCATTGCCCAGCAAGAAGAGCCTCAAAATAGGGTGAGGACTCAGGGGCTAATATGTCCCTGTCTTCTGAGTCACCAAAAATAGTCCTGGCCAGACTGTGTCTAGTGTGAGTGAATGAATGCGAGTGGCTGAAATCAGTTTTGTTTAAACATCACTTTCCTCTTGCACTTTCCCTTCCACAGTTTTCCTCAGTCCTCTGAGGATCTTGGTTATGTTTTGTCTGAGTTTTGTTAAGCGCTATACCAAAACATTGAAGATAGGTGCTGTTGGTTTGGTGGTGTAGAGAAATGCATAATAGTATAATGTGTTTTTTTTGTAGGTAAACCTAAATAAACCCTGTCCTTTTTGGAACGACAGCAGTCACTGTGGAAAAAGAGACTGTGCTGTAAAACCTTGCCCATCTGTAAGTATAAAATCTATCTGCTTATCTTTTCCCTGTATGCAGCTTTTGTGGACCAAGAGGGAAAAAAACAGGCAGATGAATTAATTCTCTGGGTTTTGTAGCTTTAGTAGAAGTGTGGCTCTGGTGGAGCTTTCTTAGTAACAGTAGTAGCAGTGCAGTAGTACTGGGGACCTTGAGAACAGCTGAAATACTAAATTCTTAAGGTTTAAAGAAAGTCTAAGCTTCGAGTAGCTGACCATGAATGCCAAAAATTTGTTCTGGTCCCTCTTTTATTTTGGACATCAATGAAATGATTTCTCAGGCGAATCAACTGTTCTTACAAGAAGTACCTCTTGTGTGAATCGCCTGGGTACTCACTCTGTCAGCCTGTGGGCCACACTGCAATTTTCTTTTTTTGGGCTAATTAATGCACAGTAGCCCTTGCAGTTTTCCAGCAGTCTCTGTAACATAAAATGGCTCTTTCAGGCCCTTCTGTTCTCTAGTACAAAAGCAGATACTCTTATGTTTGCATCCTGGAGAAAATACTAGAAATTTTGCCTGCACTGAACTGAAAGAAAACATCTTGGCTGGAGGAGTCTGTCTTGAGGGGGGAAGAAAAAAAAAAAAAAAAAAAAAAGAATTAGAAATTGGTTGTTGGATTGATAGATCTAGCAAGAATGCCACCCAGCATTCTGGTTTTGTGGCTCGGTTATCAGCAACTAATTATCTTGCACTCTCAAACCCTCTTTGCCACATATTTTCAATGTCACTATAGTTTATTTTCATGCATAATTTAAAGTATAATGCCTTGGAAGCAGATGGTTATCCCCCACAGCTTGATAACCCTTTGATAATCTGATGTAATGTAGCTTTTTGCTTGGTTCAAAAGAGAAAATCTAAGGTGATACAATATCTTGAAACAAGCTGGCACAGCTGGATAAAAATACATCATTTGTTACATAAATTCTGTTATGTTAGATCCATTTATATTCCTTCCCCTACCCCACCAAATTACCCCTCAAATGATATTTTTGTTTGCTAAAGTTTCCTGAAGATACCTACCATGGACTGGACAAGATGAGGGCTTTTAGTTTCTTTTTTAGTTTTTGTTTCGTTTTTATTAAAATATCATCAAGTTTTGCTTAGGTACTTTCTTCATTAGAAGGACTTTTTTTGATAATGTCTTATGTGAGTGTTACATTAAAATTAGAAGCCGTTCTAGCTAGAAGATACTCTCAATTTAAATGTGCTTGTTACTGGAGTTTTAAAAGGAGTCCAGTTACTGACTCTGGTTTTAATTATTTTCATTGGGGTCCATTTCTTTCTGAAAGCAACAAAAATAATGCTTGTTCCTTGTGGGTTCCTCCCTTCCAATTACAAATATCACCATGTGGGTAAATTCTACCTCCCTGCACTCATGCAGTGTAGAACCTTCATTTCTTTTCATCTTCCTATTGATGGAAGACATGGAAGTTGAAGAGAACTTGCAGGCTGTTTGTCCTGTGCTGTATGGAGCTGGGAAGCCTGAAATAGGGGAGGAAGTGGTAGGATAGAAACTTTGGAATGACTTGTATGCAGGCTAGGAGCTGCAATATCTGGAGAGGCATCTGGGCTTGTCCCAGGAAAACCTACATCACCTGGAGGCCGAATGCCAGACATCACTGATGGGAGGAATCTCCAGCTGCTCCAAAGTTTATATTGGCTTCCTTAGCCCCATGCTGGAGTAAGCAGAACATAACCTGATGTAGCACCCAGGAAAGGTTGCTGACCTGTTTGGAAGAGGAGTCTTGCGAAAAATCAAAATAAAGCTCTGGGAATGTTGCTTAATAGCAGTTTGTGGAGGAGCCAGAAATCAAATCAAAGTTGCAGCCAAGTGCTTAGAATTATTCCCAACTTTTAGGAACATATTTTAAGAATTTAGACTAAAAAACCTCATCAGCCTCGCAAGTCACGTATACTGAATTCTGTTTTTCAGAATGAAGTCCCTGATGGAATCAGAGCTGGCAGTTACAAGGTATGTCTACACACACAAAATAACACTGGTTATAGGACTCGTTTTGTGTCATTCCAGTTGTTAAAAAAGCTGTTGGAGACTGTTGCAAGTCCCTGCAATAATTGCCACAATTGCATGAGCTTCTAAATATCTGCAGAGATCTTGTGGAAGTGCAGGATGAAATGAATCATAAAAGTATTTCTGAGGCTTAGACTGTTTAGCGTGTTAAAGGCAGAATTCTAACAATAATAAAGCTGCTTTATAATCCTCCCTCCCCACCCCCTGACTTTTCACCACAGTATTCGGAAGAAGCCAATAACCTTGCTGAAGAATGTGAAGAAGCCGAGAGACTTGGAGCTGTTGACGGGTCTTTGAGGTTTGACTTCTTTTTCCACAATCCTTGTTTGCCTTGAAGGAAACCTAATATCAATGTCCTTTCCAATAGTCGTTTCCTGTGCTCTCTGCAGTGAGGAGACCCAGGCGGCTGTGGTTCGGTGGACGCGGCACGATGACTCTTCAGACAGCTTCTGCGAAGCGGATGGTAGGGGACCTGTTTGATGTGACAATTATTGTAATGCGATTTAAACTCTTCAAATTCTCTGCGGAATTTACATGTGTAACTCTGGCCAGCCTGCAGCATATATAGCCTCGTTACCCTCTCTTTCCATGCTTTGAAAATAACAGGAGGTAAATGTTCCTGACAAAGCTTTGTTGCTGTCAGGGTCCCTGCTGCAATGGGTTGGTGTGCAGAAATACTGCAATATTTGTGTCTTTTTGGAAAGGGACAAGCTGGTCTCTTTACAAGATGTTCGTGGTGTGGAGGGGTGACTGGGATTGACGTTGGAAGGTGTCATCTTCCCTTGGAATCTTTTGTCACTGACCCAGCACTCTCCTTTGCAGACATCCACTCTCCTGATGCAGAGTACGTGGACTTGCTGCTGAATCCTGAGCGCTACACTGGCTACAAAGGACCAGATGCCTGGAAAGTCTGGAATAGCATCTACGAAGAAAATTGTTTCAAGTAGGTGCTTTGGGAGACAGGCTGCACCCACCATCAGGTGCTGATTTTGCAGAGGGACTGCACGTGTTTTAATTGCTCCATCAGTCCCCGTTCTGTGCTCCTTGCTGCAGTGGGTGCTCAGTGTGGGCTTTGGGCTTCTCCTGGCATTGCTGCACAGCACTGGTGGGCAAGAGATCTGGAACTCTAGCTTGATTCTCCCCATTTTGCAGCACTGCATCTGCAACGCCAAGTGTGTGGTATAATGTCTGCTACCACTTGTTGAAACATGTGAGTTTTCCTGATCACAGAGACAACTCTGTAGCTTTTTCTTCTGAGAGAGCTATGTTTGTCTCTACCCTTTCCTGACTGAGCAACGTTAAAGGGCAGGAGTTTTTCTTAAATCTCCTTTTAGCTCTGTGATTACTGGGAAGTAGTTTTCTGCACAGCAGAGACTTAGATGAGTTACTTAAATCATTTTTTCTCTCTTAGGCCTCAAAGTGTAAAAAGACCTTTGGCACCTGGTAGAGGTGAGTCATTTATTCATCTTGCTAAATCTCTCGGTAGTGTGCTCATGTGAGCTCCAGGAGCGATCTGAGCTGGTTTTCCTGCTTCATGAGAAACATGTCATGGTTCTTGATCAAGTCTAGAATTTTATGGGTGATCTAAAGGGTGCCTGGAAGCTTGTCTTTCTGGCATTCATCATGTAGAAAGGGAAGCCCATTTGCTGCTTGTGAAAGAAATGGGAACTTTGCTGGGACTGGGAGCAGGACTAAGCCTTGAGTTCTCCCTGGATACATGATTTCTGTGCTCAGCAGTGTCAGAGGCACCTATGAAGGTCTGAAGTAAGAACCTGCCTGGATCCTCTGTGGAAACCACTTAGTTAAGCCAAACTCTGGGTTAGTAGCAGCTAAGAACAGAGTAAATGAAAGTGGGGAAGGGATTTGAAAGCATGAAGAGTTCTTGACCAAGTTACGATGAGCCCCCACATCTCCTGAAGCCCCTTCCTGCCTGAACACCTTGTACCTTCTGCCCTGCTCCCCTTTTGTTTGTCCTGAGCCCTTTGGTTTGACATGCCATGTTATTTATGCCCAAGAGAAGTTTGTTCAAAAACAACTATCTGAAGATCAGTGCAGCAGTGTCTTCTGGATTATCCCGGATTTTTATTTTTCCTATGTTGTGTAGGAGCTTTTCCTCATTCTTTGACCAACCCTTATGCTGCTGCAGGAGCAGCTCTCATGAAGCGGGTTACAATAGCAATTTCAGTATCTCTGCTTCCTTCTCTTGATGACTCCTGTTGTTTGGTGCAAAATACAAAAGAAATAGTGAAGGGCTCTTGAGAGGACAGGTAAGGATTGGTGTTTTGCAAATGAGGAAGCAGAAGGACATGAAAATAGGCGGTGTGACCTAATACCTGTGAGAGTTGCTGCTAGAGACTGTATTTGCTGCAGGAAGTAGGGATGGAATAACCTGCTGGAAGTTATATAGGAGATCTATAGCAGAGCTGTAGGCTGTTACATTCTCTGTTCTACAGTTCCAACTATTAATTCCTTTGCAAATATTGATCCATCTTGTGCTAGGCAGGTTATTCAGGAGCATTGCTCATCACTGCAGTTTGAGATGCTGTTTTATGTGTTTACAATATTTCTAAACTTCCCTGGAGATGCTTGTTCTCTTATCAGAGCAGAATAACAGAGTCTTGATGCTTGTGCTTCAGTTTATTTTTGGTCATGTGTAATTTTTATCTCCTCTCTCCTCTCTCCCATTCTCCTCGTGCTTTTCTCATCAGGAGATGATGGAGGTGAGTAGCACCACATTTGTTTGTTTTTCCTAATAGCAGGAACAAATGCAGAGTCTTTATCGTGGTCTGTGATGAGCATTAGTGTAGTGCACCCAGTTAGCAAAATCACTGTGCAGGCAAAATTGGAAGCAGTCTCGAAATTCTGCTTTTTTTGAGGGCCCTGTGGGGCTCCCTCTGAGGCCAGTTCATCCTTGGGTGAATGTTTTAAGAAGTATCTGCAGGTTTTTGGAGCCCGAGTGCCATTTGAAAATCCATTATCGAATGTCCCAAGTCTTCAGGAACAAGGCTTACTGTGTACACCATTCTAGTGTAGCAGAAAAGCATCTTTCAAGGACCTTAAATGTGGAGCTTTCCTAAGAACTGCAGTGTCAACAGTCTCTGGTACCTGGTAGAAACTGAGTGCCTAATTGCTTCCCTTTGAAAGAGTAGCCAGAGAAGTAGCTTAAACCGTATCATGATATTTTAAAGCCCTCTTGCTCACACAAGCTGTTTCGCTCATGTGCTCGTTTTCCTTTTGTTTCCAGGACACACTTTTTACAACTGGCTGAAAGGTAAGGCTTTTTCCAAACTTGTTTGCTTCTTTCATGATGAATGCAAAACAGCCCGGGTGTGGGTGAGAATTATTTGTCACGCTCAAATGAGATTATATTTCTGTCTGACAGGCAGGAAAAGAAAATGCACTGTATGCTTTCAACACCTTGAAATGTCCGTTACTTTTTCAGATCTCTGCGTGGAGAAACGAGCTTTCTACAGACTTATTTCTGGTCTCCATGCAAGCATCAACGTTCACTTGAGTGCCAGGTATCTTTTGCAAGGTAAGTGCTACTTTCCGGGTTGACTTTGTGGTTTCAGCTCTAAGTTGACACCAGACATTGACTTCTGTGGCTCAGCCCATTCCAGCAAAGTTTGGGCCTGTTCCTGTGCTCTTCTCTTCCTTCCCTCAGCACACAGGTAGCCACTGGTTGTATAAGGAAGTCAGGAATGCAGCTGCCATGTGGCTTTAGATTTGCAAATGCTTGAGCTGTGCTCCTTACCTGGGCCTGCAGCTTGTATTCCTTTTACTCTTCCTCCAAGCTTACTTTGGAGTGGGTTTTCACCTGCCTAGCTGCTTCTTTCTAGCCCATCTCTGGCAGTTTAGCAATGATCTCCCCTAGACTATGAGTGACTTGCCTGGAATTTTCCAATATTTTTAAGGATTTTTCCATATACCATTTTGTTTCCTTTGCATACCTTTGTCCTCAGTTAGCTATCTGAAATATTGTTGTAGTTCTAAGTGGTACCCGTGGACAAAGCCTAGCAGCTTTATGCTGTTAAAGCTTACAAAAATCAAGAACAGGAGATATCCAAATTCCTACAGCTATCTCAAATTTATAAATAATTTATATTGAACTAAGTAATTAGATTCAAGTCTCTACAGACCCAAAGGCCTCACCTTGATGTAAGTTAGACTATGTTAGACCCGTAGGAGATAGAATAACAGGAGAAATATCAAAGATAAGAGATGAATTGGAACTGCAAAAAGAGATTATGAAATAAGGTTGGCTACAGATAGAGGAGCAAAGATCTTTGTTTTTCCTTATGTAGAACCAGATAGTTTCTATTGGTGAAAGGCTATAGAAAAGGTCCTCTGCCCTGAGGAGGTGTTTTCCTCTGTTCACCTTGCATCCATGCAGAGATTCCCATCTGTGGAGGCCGTGCTAGAAAGCTTAGCTTCTCACACTGAGGGTAAGGAGTCACAGCAGCCGGTTTTGAGGGCAGGAATGAAGAAACAAAAGGGCCCTGGGACCTTCACAGCATGTTCAGTGCGTCCATGCTGGCCTTTTAACTTGCAGAGAACTGCTGACCTCGCAGCAGCAGGTTTGTAAAACTGCTCTCAGAAACAGTCCCTGCAGCTGATGGAAAGCCCTTGAACTGACTTAATTGTTAAAATAGGCAAGGTCTGTTTTTAGCTTTTGCTTGTAAACATGAGCATTTTAAACTAACTTCGATCTGTAAGAGCTTTGTGTCTACTGGGTTTTGTTAAAAAAACCATGCCTCTCGACCCTTGAGCAACATGGGGAGAATGAGAGCACTACGACTGTTGTGAGTCACAGGCTTCCTTGGGACACAGACTTACATTTCATCATTTAGTTCGGGACAGTAGGATGAGATCAGCTAGAACTATAACCATTTACCTTATTTCTGTGTTTTGCTCTCTCAGACACGTGGTCAGAGAAGAAATGGGGCCCCAACGTTACGGAGTTCCAGCAGAGATTCGATGAAGTCCTCACCAGAGGGGAAGGTCCCAGGAGACTCAAGAACCTGTATTTCCTCTACCTGATAGAGCTGCGGGCCCTGTCCAAAGCGTTGCCGTTCTTTGAGCGCCCAGGTTTCCAGCTCTACACAGGAAATAAAATTCACGATGCTGAGATCAAAACCCTGTTGCTGGAAATCCTCCATCTGGCCAAGTAAATATATCCAGTATCAGGGAGAATGGTTCTTTCAACCTTGCTGTCTCTGTGCATTTAACCTTTCACTTAAAGCACTTTGCAAGAACACCCAGGACCTGCCTTTCTGTGAGATAACATGATGTGTGCAGCAGGGTAGTGCTGTTGAGAGTACATTGGTATCTGAATTCAAATTGCAAAACAGGGTAATTAAGCCCACAGTTTAATGGCTTAGACTGCCTTTTGATTTAGCAAAATTAAATTTAATAACCACCTACATGTCAGCCTTGAAAATGGTTTTTGACTTGCCCATGGAATGGCAGTCCTGGCTTCGTGTTTTTGTCTGGAATAAGTCATAAACATTTTGTTAACAGAGATTTGGGCTACTAGCCAGAGTTTGGAGTAAGAGAATGCAGGATAGCAAACCAGATGTGGATGGCCATCTCCTGAAGGAGTCTGTCTGACTTTATCCTGCCACTCTCCCTACCTTCAGTGCTTATGTCTGTTAGAAAACAGATTACAATTGCCTAGAAACCGTAGAACAATAGCTGAAAAACTCTCCAAGGTGAGATGTAAGCTAAAATGGAAAGCTCCTAAGAGATTTAATAAACAGCTTACATTAAAAAAAAAAAAGGAAAGAAAGAAAAAAAAATGGTGGTTAGTCATCTAATACCTATTGATTTCATCTGCATGCCTAACTAGATACTTCTGTGGCTCTGGGCTTAAGTGATACAATATGTAGAAAGATAAAACTTTTTTCTTTTTCCCATTCCATTTCAGGTCTTTCCCTCTGCATTTTGATGAAAAATCATTTTTTGCGGGGAATAAAAAAGAAGCTGCTAAACTCAAGGTAATTGTTCACCCTTCCCTTTGGGGTGCTTGCTGCTGAAAGAATATTCAAGCTTGTGTCTGGGATGATATTAGATCTGACAGGGATCTCAGTAAGCTCAAAGTACCAGGTTGGGTGTTTGCAGTTCAGTTTGTGCCTCGAACGCTTTGGGGATTGATGAGAGGCTGCAGATCTCAGGGTGCCCAAAGAGAGTGGTGAGTTGCTGCCGAGGACCCCTCTTGAGGAAGCCTTACACTAACTCAGGCTGGCTGAACTCAGCCTGAGGGCTAGCATTAATGTATTATTGGATTTGTTTAGATTAATGCATGGAAGATGTCCTAATTAGTGTTTAACCATCATCAACTTTAAATGTGTTTTTCCCCTAGGAGGAATTTAGGTTACACTTTAAGAATATTTCTAGGATAATGGACTGTGTTGGCTGCTTCAAGTGTCGCCTCTGGGGGAAGCTGCAGGTAAGTTTTGTCAGCAGTTCGGTGCACGCCGGGAAACCTCTCGTGTGATGGACTCTGCTCTGCAGATGCAGCAACTAGATACTAATCAGCTCCTAAATAGAGATCAGAGCAGCTTTGGGTCTTCCCAGCCCCAGTCAGCAGGAAGCAGGGTGCTGATTCCAGCTCCCGACTGGAGCAGCACGTTGCTTTACAGCTGGGAATGGGGCTAGGTCACTGCAGCTGCTCCCTGCGAGCGCAGGGAGGGTGAGATCTGTGCTGATCCTGCGTGTGGTCCAAACTTAGGCAGGAATCCTCCCTTGGGTGGTTCTGCTACCAAAATTAATGCAACTAAATAAAGTGTCGTGGCTCTGTCCTGCTGCTTCCCCGAACTGTGTGTTAAGTGAAATCTGAATCTTGTTCTGTTAAGATGATGTCAACAGGAATTGTTGCAAAGATAAAGGGAAGTATAATTAAACTTGTGAGTCAGACTCTGGATATCTCCCCTTTATTAAATGGCCTGTTTGTCGTAACACAGACCCAGGGCTTGGGGACAGCACTGAAGATCCTGTTTTCTGAAAACCTGATAGAGAAGATACCTGAAAGTGGCCCTTCCTATGGATTCCAGCTGACGAGACAAGAAATTGTTGCTTTATTTAATGCTTTTGGAAGGTTAGTTTCAGACTCTTCATTTTCTTCAGTTTTATATATGCTGTACTCTTGCATCCCCTTTAAGCATAACCAGCTTAGTTTTGACTAGCAGTGTTGCTGTTAACTCCTGCTCTGATCATACCTGCTCATAAGGAAGCTCTCAGATGTCAGGTGGTTTTAGGGCAGGGTGCAATAGTTGGAATATTTAAAACAACCTCTTTGTCATTCTTATTTCTATGAGAACCTCAAGCAAATGCTTCTGTGTCCTGGGAGCACACCATCCCCAGGCAAAAGTTGCTGTTCTTACCCATTCCTTGCTCGGTTTAACTCTCCCTTTGAGCTTATGGAAAGTTGGATGGAGAATCTTGGCAGAAATGGAAGGACATGAGGTCTTTAGGCCCTCGGTGAAGAGCCCAAGATGCTCTGGTTACGCTTTTCCTCTTAGTGGTGGTGGGAGACCTGGAGTTTCTTGTGAGTGACTCAAATGAAGTTGCTGTCCATAATGTAGGGCAGTGCTTACATCCCACTTCAGACCTCTTGAATTCTCCCTCTGCTGTGTGAGCCCCCACCTTTATGTGCATCTTTACTTCATAGCAGTCCATTTCTTTGAATCTCTTTAAAATAAGATGTGATGCATGTGTTGCTCTAATATTTTCCTATCTGTTTCCCTTGCACACAGGATTTCGACGAGTGTTAAGGAACTGGAGAACTTCAGGACCCTCTTAGGAAATATGCAGTGAAGTCACGTGAGAGAAAGACTTAAAGTTTTACTGTTCAGCTGGTTCAGTTCAGAACTGTTCAGGGCAGTTCCGAGCTGTCCTGGGTTCTGTAAAAGGGGGCAAACACCACAGTTTTATCACACTCCCAAAGACAACAAGGCTAGAACCACTGCTCGACCTCCCATTGCCAACTGATTGTCTATAACCTGCTGATGCCAAATACTTTGTACCAAAAAAAAAAGTCTATTTTTTTTACAAAGTGCAGGGACTGCATGTAAAGTTTATTTTATATAGTGGAAGATTATTTGGGGTAACTTCTTTTAAATATTTTTCTGTTGATGGATGAGACATCTCTCTGCCTTCAGAAGCTGGAGCTAGGGCTAAAAATGTGATGTTAAATAAACTTCGGGATAAAAAATCCATCCATGTGGTAGGGCCCCTGCTTTTTCCTTGTCTGCTCTGATTCCAGGCCTCATTTACAGTGTGTCCACAGGAATTTTCTCCTGGGCAGGAGAGGAGTTGCTGCTGTGGCCATAAGGGTTTTGTTAGGGTGCCCTGAGCTTGTGTTTCTGGGGCTAAAAGGGCCTAAAGCCCTTTTTGTTGCTGTTGTTTCGCTGCCTTTGTGGAAGTGGTGACAGCAAAGGAGGGAAAGTGACAGAGGGGGCAGGTGGCTCCTGAAGGGAGGAATCAGCAGCAGCAGTGTTGGAAGGAGGGCAGAGGAGCATGAAGATGGCAGGAACCAGCCAAGGGCTGTGTCCTTGTAACCTGAGGGCTTAGGTTTTATTTTTTTTGCTCTGCTTCTCTCCTGTGAGGAGCCAGACACGCTGGCCCTGCTGCGGGCCCGGAGCCAGCCCCGATTGCGCCATCCGCATCACGCCAGGGGCAAAGGGCAGGATCACCCCTGCTCGGGGCTGTGTCCCAGCGCCACGGCTGCTTTGTCACCCCAACGGCTCCAGCTGCAGCGTGGAGGCAGCTACTGCGGCACACGCAGATGCAGCACGTGCCCGGGTCTGCCTGCAGCAAGCTCAAGGCCGTGCTGATAAACCTGGGCCAGGCCAGCAAGGACAGACTTGAACTGTGGCTGTCACCTCCCGTGCAGCTCTGTGACACAGAGAGGCCAGGAAAACACCTTCGTGGGCTCCCTGCAAGCTGCAGGTGTGGGAAAGAGGCAGTGGCAGCGCAGAGAGGAGCCTGCCGGAGCCGGGCATGGAGCGGGCAGAGCCCGGAGGAATATCACAACGGAGCTCACAGCACGGGCAGATGCAGGCAGGGAGCCACAGCACAACTCAGCCAGGCCTCCAAAAGTAGCACAGAACCTTTATTATTATTATTATTTCAACAGAGTAGTGCTTGGTTACAGTTTAGTGAAGAACAAATAGGTACATTCATTGGCCACAGCTTCCTGTTGCAGCCAGCTGCTGTCTGACTGCAAAGCCAAAACACTGTTAAACCATACCGAAAAAAAAGAAAGTTTAATGAAAGGCAACTATGCATTAAAAAAGTCATTGTACTTTTCAGCTATAAATTACTTCAGTAAAACACAAGACCAGCTCCCACACGAGCCAGCAGAGTTTTGAAATCAACGGCCATCCGTACAAATGAATAAAACCAAAACACTTTGCCAGTCACTCATGAGCACACTTAGCAACGAGACTCACTGCCCCGACCTGTGATCCTAATGCCAGGAAGATCATTTTGTTGGTATTTATGTGCTTCAGTGCAATATGAACAATGAGCCTGTAGCCCTTTAATTTTTTTTATTTTTATTTTTTTGCACTACACTCCCTTCCCTCCAAGAAAAACTTAAAGTGCTCCTAGTGCTTTGGAATTTAAGCAAGAACAGGGGCCGCTAGCATCACTTACTGTCTTTGGTGACTGAGGGGAGAAGGGCAATGCAGGAGTCCAGGTCCTTCGTGAGCTTTGCTGTAAGTCGCAGTGCTGGAGATGGAGCAGCCTGTTCCCGTGTCCCCACTGAGGCAGGAGGACAGGGCTCGCACCAGGAAAGCCACAGCAGGTGCCACCGCTCTCTGGGTTGAGCACAAGGGACACGTTCAGAGTCATCATCCCAGAGCCTTCTCTAAGCAGAAGTGGCTCCTGGTGGGAGCAGCAAGAGTGAAGCAGGTTGGCACCTATGGGCCAGCGATGCCTGGGATTGGGGGACACGAGATTGAGGAATGGTGTGTTCCCAGTGTGACAAGTGACATCCAGCTCGGGAGAAGCAAAGCCAGGACACAGCACCCTCCCTGCACAGCCCCTGCCCTGACCCTTAGTGCCATCCTCGCTCCTTGGAGCAGCAGGAGCAGCCTCAGGCAGATTAATAGTTCCAGTTCTCACTGAGCAGCCAGGGACAGAAGGACTGTCCTCCCCGGAGCAGCGCCTCCAGCCCCGCATGTGCCCAATGCTGCTTCGCTCGCGCTGGCACAAGCCTTGCGCAGAGGTGAGCCCTGGACACCATGGAGGCTCAAGGGCAGCCTGGTCTGCAGGAGCCTCTGCAGCTCCAGGTCTAACCAGGCCCTTCGGACTAGGTAGGGTGACTCCAGAATCCACGTGCTCCCCAGGGCCCTGTGTGCACCACAGCGCTCTGCTGGGACTGCAGCCACCGCTCCAGACCAGGGGACAGCCCTGGGCACAAGGGAGGGTAACAAAGCCCAGGAACAGGTTGCTGCCCCTGTCTCACCCAGAGCTCTCCTCCCCTCAGCAGGACCCTGCTGCTTCACATTGCTCAGGGGCCAGAGCCAGGCTAACTTCCAGCTGCCCCGTAATACCAAGAGGCAGGAAAGAGGTGAGGAAGCCCCTTGGAGCAGTCAGTTTTATGTGCGCTTTGGCCAAATCCACTCTTGCAGCCACAGCTGTGGCCCTCCTTCCTGCAAGGAGCCACTCTGCATGATCCTCCTCCCCACACCTCGACCGCAGCTACACTCCCAGCCCTCCTCCTTGGCCAGAACCTAGTGGGTTGGTTACAATTTAGTGACTTCAAAGCCCGCAGGAGCACTCGGTCTCAGCTGTTACAGGCCTTTGCTAGGGGTTTGCTTTGAGCCCGCGCTCCTCAGCAGTGAAACAAGGACCAGCAGTCAGAGCACGACCACCCTCAGCCCCGCAGGGTGGGAATATGGCACAGTACACTTGAACATTCGTTGCAGGAGTCCCTGCGCGGAACGCTCCGATAACCCAGAGCGTCACGCTCCCACGTGAGTCGGGATGCAGAGTACTTCACGGAATATGTCTAGAAGCTCCAATCTTTGCAGGAAGACAGTGCCTCTCCCAGCTATGGATGTGCAATTAAAAGAGTAACTAGAACAGTCTCAGACCAAGCACGGCCTGAGCAAGATTCCTTCCTTCCAAGTGTGCAGATAAAAGTGCAAATATGCATTTGATGTTTCTTTTCTAGTGAGGAAGCTCTGGTGCATTTAGCTGCCAACAACTTGAAGACCAGACCAAGAAAAAGCTTCCAGAGAGTTCAGCTTCACTTTGCTACATGGTACCTTAAAGTCACAGTTCTCTTACTGCCTGCAGCCATAGGGTCAGTCCTGCTTACGGCCACAGCAGGTAGTGGAATGTTTGTGTCGATGAGCTAAATGCTTCAGGGAAGAGGAACAAAAGAGAAAAACCAGATTACAATCCTATACATGAATGCCACTTTGGGGAGAAAAGGGCCCTCGAAGCCGCCTCAGTTCTGTGGTGCAGGACACGGGCTGTGCCCTGGGGGATTATTCCGCTCGGAGCCGCCCGCAGCGCAGAGCAGAGGGGCACTGTCCGGAGCAGCTGCGCTGAGGTGGGCGCCCGCCATGTAGTTGTCATTCCCAGCCAGGGACCCATAGCAGGCAGAGCTCTGAGGGGTGGCCAAGCTGGGAAGAGAGATAAAAACAAACACGGACTTAGACACAGACAGTTTCTTATTTGGAGGGCATTTAAAACCCACTTCTTAAGACATCCAGATATCATATTTTCAAGGAATCTGGCCTTAGAGAAAGGTATGAGGTACATCAGACCTTGCAAAATTAGTCAGGAATGGCCAGAACCTTCAATTCCTCTCAACAGCCCCAAGGCACAAGGAGCTCAGCTCCCCCAGCAGCAAGTTAAGGATGGGGCTGCCGGGTTTCCCTTGCACTTTAGCTGAGGACACAGCCCATTCTCCCCCACCACAGTGTTTCTGTAGAGTTTTATCCCAGATGGCTTCCAGGGGACAATCCAGGTGGGATGTCACCTCCCTGCTTCACTTCAGCAATGGGGAGACTCCTCTGGAGGCCGTTTGGAGAGTCCCTTTCCCCTCACCAGCTCTAGGAGGGTCCTAAATCAGTGCTGCCAGATGAAACCACACATCTGCAGCCACTGTATACTTGTACCATGATACCTAGAGCTGGTCACTTTTACCTAATAAACAGCCCTGTGTGAACTAGGGAGCAAAATCAAGCTCCAACAGAAGGTTCCTTGCCCCATCCTTGTCCAAGCTCATTTTTACGCCAAGATTTTTCTTGATAGCAGCAGCCAAGAACTGCTGCTTGCACCTAGGGGAGCAGAGCAGCAGCTGCGTTTCCACATGCCCAGCACAGCACCTACCTGCCTTCTCTGGCCCCGAGCCGCGACAAGTCATCATCGCTGTCGTAGCGCCGTGGATTGTCAAAGAAGTAGGCTCTGGAGCTGTAGCTGTGACTGTTGACCATCCCCGCTGGAGTCTATCAAGGAGAAAGAAGCTGGGTCAGTAGCAAGGCATTTCTAGTTGTCTTCCTAAAGGTTACCCCCACATCCCAGACCTTTGAGCTCCTTCGTGCACACGGACATGGACACTAGAGCCGCTTGCTCAGGCCTACCAAGTTCTGACTCAGTCTCTGAGCCCGGAAGAACAGCACCACGAAGGTCGTTGGCACCAGCTCCCAGAGGAAGAGGACCACTCCGAACACCACGTACTCCTCGCTGCTCACTTCCACGCGCACCTGCGGGCACAAGTTAGACATCTCTGAGCACCTCTAGCCATCAGGGCTCCAGAAACCGGACACTGACACAGCACAGGAGAACCAGGAATGCACAGAAATCCTCACAGAAGCAGGAATCCCAGCCAGCAGTGCCCCTTATCTGGCTTCTACTGTTTCCAGAGGAACAGTGGCTCCTCAGTGTGCTACCAGGCACCGCAAGCCCTCCCCACCCCAAGGGCTCTCCCTTGCTTGTGCCTTTCAGCATTGCTGTTCTGCTCTAGTTGACTTGTTTCTCCTCTCTCCCAGGAAGAGCTGCCAGGCTTTAAAGCTCAAGAGCACAACAGAGAATCCCCTCCTGAGAAAGGGACTAGATGGAAGAAAATTCAGGATTGCTCCAAGAGAACAGATGTTTAAGGTAGAACTCCATCTTATCTGGGAACACAGAGAAGCCAGAACCTCACTTTCCCCCCTATACACTCCCACAGGAAAGTGGAATAACCCCCATTCACTTCATTACTAGCTCTGAACTGGAGGCCACCCAGACACTTACCTTGTCTGAAAGGTTGTCCCAGCCATAGTTAAAAGGCCCAGGAACATTGTCTGGAGATATGGCCACCGCTACCAGGTTATAGCAAGCCCTTGAGGAGTACAGAAGAGCAACTACAGATCCCACGAGAATAGCCTGGCAGACAGATGTTCCCTGAAACAGAAAGAAAATCAGATCTTTTAATGCAGCTCTTACTACAGAGCTTTTTTTTTTCCCCCCTTGCAAATGCATGAGAAGCTCTGTGGACAAGACTGACCTAGAACATTTTTATGCTGTTGCTAAAATATTCACTACTAGTTGAGAGCTTTCGTATGTGACGAGCTCACAGCAGCAGCAGAACTTCTGCAGAGAGCTGTGTGGTCCCTGCTGCTGTAGAGCCTTGTGCTTGGCCAGGGCACAGCTGCAGCAGGGTGACTCTCTCAATAGGGTGTTGACAGAGGGAGGTGACCCCATGGGACAAGGCTGGCTCTGCTGTGATGACTGGGTGGTGATGAGGGACTTCTGCTGCTGCCACAAGACCTTTCTTCAGCACACCCTAGGGGCAAGCCTGGCAGGGGCAGCTGTCCATAAGCTGCCCAACATCCATGTACATCTCCTGCAGAACCAGCCAGAGGAATGGAAGCTTCATCGAGACACCTGCAGTTACTCAAGTAATGTTGTTTCTTGGCTGAATACCCTTGTGAAGCTGTTTTAAGTGGCTATTGGTAGGCACTAAGTCATTACATGCTGGAAGCCAGTAAGAGGCAAGCAAAGTGAGCAAGATGCAGTGGTTTCACTTCATATTTAGACAGTGAATCTTCTTAGGAGCATCCCCTCATTGACTTATTCTGCATTCAGACTATGGGTACACTAGTGCCATTTTCCTAGTTTGGAAAAAAACAGCTCCAGGTACAATCTGGGAAGAGGCTGCTTGAAACCACCCAAGTGCCCATGACATTCCCAGCACCAGGCCTAAAGCAAGGCACCACAGTCTGCTCCAGCGCCTGCAGCCACATCCCTGCTATCCAGGGCAGCAGAATTAGAGGCAGGAAGGCTGGTGAAACAACAGGCTGCAGCAGGCAAGGACCACAGCCCAGGATCTGGCAGGAGCCCAGTGGCAGAGCCTGCATCTCAAATGGCTCTAGAGAGGGTGGAGGTGGCAGCGTTGCTGGGCCCCCTCCAGAATTGCTGTGTTGCTTTGAGCCTCACAGGTGGAGTGCAGCAGACATTTGTGTAACACTCCTGCTCATCCCCACCTTGTTTTTGCAGCTCCTGCACTGTGTGCTCAGTCTAGGGATGCCTCCAAGGCAGGGAAGGGAGACACGAGCTGGATGCAAGAGCCCTTCACCAGACAGTCAGGCTGAGCGCTCAGGGGAAGCACCCTCTTCTCAGCATGTTGTGCATGAGCAAGGCCCTGCAGGCAGCCCCAGGCACACGGTCGAGGAAGGCACCGTGTCAGTAAATCACTGCTGGGTGAACCTGATAGCTTGGTGTCCAGAGCCGGCTACAGCTGACGCTCTGTCCCACGTAAGCAGAGACTGGAAGAGCTTCTGCCTCGCTTCAGATCACCCTGCTGCAACCTGTGGGTTCTCTGGCCAGTTGTCACTGCAGCAAGTTGGGCAGCCGCCCTGGCTGCTCACAGCCCAAAACCCCCAGGTTCTTGGCAGCTGCAGAGCCCTCTGCTTCCTCATAGGGCCAGATTTCTCCTACAGAAACCCTCAGCTTCAACCCCAACAGGAGAGCTCTGGCTGCCCCTCTGCTTCCACTCAGAGGAGTGCCAGCCCCAGCTGCCACCTTTAAGTGGCCCTGTAGGTCAGGGACAGTCACTTGGATCCAAAATTCCAAGACCACAATCCACAGGGCAGTGCCCTTTCCTACAGCAACAGCATACACCGTACACACAGAAGGAAGCAGGAGTTGCCAGCTTCGTGTTTTAGGGAGTATTTAAGCAAGAACAGCTCTGCTCCCACCAAGTCAGGGTGGCTCTGCTAAGCAGAGATCCAGATGAGATTCCAGTGAGAGCTGCACTGCTCCAGTACCATTCACATGGCATTTACCTACCTTGGACTCGAGGTAGACGTTTGCTGAGGACATTTTGCCCAGTTTGCACATGCAGCAAGCCAATGAGATGGCACAGAGGATGAAAAGGCTGTCATTGACTAGGGCACGGGCGAGGACTGTCCATCTCAGCTGGTTCTCTGGGACTTCACCGTGGATGAGCATTGCACAAGTTAAGTTCACAACGAGGAAAAGGAGGCTGGTAAATACAGAGCCCAGATACAGCAGGACCCTGGAGAAAAAGGCATGCGAGAAAAAATGCACTTTGTATGAGTTTGTGCAGACAACTCCAGTCATTTTCCACCACCCTCCTGCCTCAGCAGGCAGGATGACTGCCCAGCATGTCCAGAGCTCTCCTTGCTCTGAAAATCAGGCATTCTGGCAAGTTTCAGTGGCTGTGCCAGCAGCCCAAGCCTGCCTTGTATTTCTATTTAAGCTGCTCTCATTCAGCATGAGCTGTGTTAAGTAGTCATGAGTTACAGGACTCATCTTCTGACAGTCAGGTTCTTATCTTGCAGATTTTAAGTGCTGCTCTAGCTCTGCATTAGCTACAGTCAATAAGCCATGAGTCATCAGACCACTGCAACTTCTCTATTGCAAGCCACTGGCGCTTACATTTTCCATTATGAGTTTCTCTGGAAATTGCTGGGGAACACCTGGACCACAAACACAAATCCCATCTATTGCTCAGCCTTATCCAGCAGATTTTTGCTGGAGGTGGGATAACTCAGGAAGACCTTGAGGGTACATCTACTTCAGCATCAGCACTGGAGTGCTCATGACAGAGACATGGATTAACCTCCTCCATATCCCTGACCCACTTCCCCAGTTCCCAATGCTGCTCCAAGGCAAAGCACGGATCCTTTGTCAGAGCACAGCTATAACAGAAGCTCTAACCAGGCTTTGGGGTTGGAAGCTCCCATTCTTAGCACTAGAGCATTAATCCCCCTTGCAAGGCCTTTGAGGAAGGTGAGAAGAGTGTCACTTACTTGTACTTGTTGAATTCAGCTGCACATTTCACTTTGAATATGACCTAGGGGAAAGAGTTACATGGCATTACTTAGTGATCTCCAGGTCCTGTAAGCTTGGGAAAGACCTATACAACAGGAGAGACAACATCATCCAGCTGGAGAATTTGAAGGCCTATAGATTGTCTAAAACACTAAATTTTACATTTATCCACTTGAGAGTGATTGGCACTTTTCCTGAAAGGGACAAGTTTGAATATAAGTGTTCAAGGAAAGAACATCTGTGATATCCCACATATGACAGGGTTTTAACAATACCACACCTAAGAACTTCAAAAAGAGACAAGCTTAGCAGTCAATCACTAAAAATATTCAGAACTACATTAATTTCACCAAATATTCTTTGTACCACATCTTTTAAGACCTCAGTCAAGTTGAATTTGGAAGAGGCTGCTTCAGTTGCTATGCTTCAGTGAAGCAAAGAGCTGGTTAAAATAGCCCCATAGTCTTGGTTTTAGGCCTGCAGCTCCACTATGAGCTTTACTAAAGTCTGTAGATAACAACAAGCATTTGGGCTTCTTGGTTCTTCAGCACTTTCGATATCTGTAGGCCAAATACACCCAACTCAAAGTGCAGAAGGGTGAGACTCTTAGTATGAGAAAGCAGAGCTAGATCAGGAAGAGGGGACCCATTCCCAAGGAAGGGAACTTGTGTCCCAAGTCCAGAGACTTTGAAGGAACTTCAGAGGTGGAGGCAGTCACATCCAGCAGACACACTTAGGGGTAAGTGCAGAGCTATTATTTCAGTGCAGAGGTTTGGTTTCTCTATACTAAAAAGTCATCCTCAGAGTTCACCTCATCATCTTCATCCACCTCCTACAAGGCACTCTTGGTCAGCTCATTTTCCCCCTCTGAGAGGGCTCACGAAGGCAGGAGCCAAGAGATCCTGAGGTCGCAATGGTTCTCCAAGGCTTCAGAACCCAGGCTCCAGCCAGGAGGATTTCCAGAGACACTTCCAGATTTGCAGGATTGTCTGATCCAATATAAAAAAAAATTCAATCACTTGGAAGTCCTTGTGCCAGACCAACCTCAGCAGCTCTGTTCCTGCAGCCAGTTCTCACTGTCTGGGTCTTCTCCTCAGCTTGAGGGAAGAAGTGAAAGAAGGAAAAAAGAGCAGAGAGCAAGACATGGAACCCAGGCAGAGGGAGACCTAGGAGGCAGTTTCACAGACCCTGTAACCTGTTGTCCTGTCCAAAACCAGTATAGGGAAGAAAAAAATAGTTCCGAATTAAATGAAAATTGTGCATAGAAGGAAAGTTTGGTCACACTTCAGAGTATTATTTGTCCTCTCCCCCACACATCTGCCCAAGGGCTACAGGGGAGTCTGGTGCTTTGGGAGTGTCGGAGCAGGCACCAAGGACAGCCAGCTGGGAAGGCTCCTGTTCAGCAGTTACACAACACGGAGCTGCCTGCACTGCTGCAGACTCCCAGAAGGGCAGTCCTGTTGGTACAGCTGCCCTGCCATCCTCATAGGTTGTACTGCACCCAGCAACCCTGCAAAAGGAGGGTCCTGCAGCTGAGCAGGGCAAGGAAAGCACCAGGAGCCCCTGGCTCCAGCAGTCCTAGGCAAGATAGACCAAAGCTGCCCCTTATGGACCCAAAATTTGGGTGCTAAAGGACACAGAGTCCTCTCAATAAAACCTTTGCACTCTCAGAGTGCAAGAGTGATCCAGAACTTCTGTTCAAACTGCTGCTGTGAGCAGGGGGACACCGTGGCACCAGCTGTGGTCTTTTGTCACCCCCACATACCAAGACCTGAAACTCGAGGAAGGGAACAGGTTACTACTCTGTTTAGCTTCATCTTGGTTACAGGCACATAATCTTTGGAGGTCTTTTCCCCCTGGTTCAGAGGCTGGGTCAGTAGGTGACACAGGCAGCACTCACCCTGGGGAAAGCTCAGAGGTGCAGACAGATGAACCCAAAGCAACAGAACTGGTTATTTTTACCCCACACAAACCTTTTACAACAGCTGAGCCATGCTCAGAAACTGCCTTCCTGAAGATACAGGTTCTCCGAGCCCTTAAGATCAGCAGCAGACTTGGAAAGAATGTTAGACTGAGGATAGTTATAGACCTGAGGGCACCCTGCGATGCTTCAGTTTGGTGGAGGGAAAGCAGCAGACATTTTACAGAAGCAAATTCTTTGCTCACATCAGTGACCCCAGGAAATGAACTCACTAGGGGCAGATGTTCAAGAGCATTAGCAAGAACCACTCATGCTGAGAAGGTGAGCTGGGAAGGGTCAGAGCAGCAAGAGATGAGGAGTTAACAACGCCTATATCCCAGAGATAAGCCTAAGGACCAGGCTGGGTACCTGTGCAAGTCCTTGCAGGGAAGAGCTCCAGGTAGAACCTCCAAGCACAGTCCCTATCCTTTTGAATAACAAGGATCTTTCGGTCACTGTGTTCCTGGTGGGACAGGAGCCCTTTGCCCCCAAAGAGGAGAGAAGAACGTGGAGCTCAGTGGCTGCAGACACAAGGCAAAGAGTCCTGTTTTGCCTGTAGCCTCTCTTGAGCACAGTACTCACTGCAAGAGCACCAAAACAGATCCCTCCTGTCACCACAGGAACGCAGCACAAGGCATCGGAGCACAGCACAGGCACTTTCAGGGCTCCACCAGATACTCTGCTTCATTTCTCCCACCACCTCATAGAGAAGAAGTCAGGAACCATCCATGAAGTCTCTTATCAGCCCCCACTAATGCAGGTATCACCCTGTGTCACCACAAGGGCAGGGTGACACTGGCAGGTACCCCAATTCCCTAGAACAGCACGGGAGTCGCTGCAGAGCAGCGCTCAGCTTGGGACCTCGCCAGCCATCCCTGTGACCACGATGCTACCAGGGACAGGGCATTTACCAGGTGCCACAAGATGGAAGAGTGTAGGGATTAGAAGGGACAGGAAGGCTGCAGGGATTGATGGAGGGGACGGGAAGGCCTTGGAGCAGGACAACAAGGACAGAGCTGCCAGGCTGGATGCTGTTTCCAGGCATGTCGGCTCCAGTGCAATTAGAGCAACAAGGGATGAAAGAGGCTGATGTCATCTAATCAGATGGAGCACTTAGAAACCCAGACAGGTTAGGGGTCACGGCCACACCAGTCTGCCAGGGCAGCCCAGGAGAGGCCCTTAGTCACTGCTGCTCTTCCTCATGTGGGACAAGAGGGCAGAAGGTGCCTTAAAGGGTCAGGAGGAAGGTTGCCACAACCTGCGTCATGGGTACTGCATTCCCAGCTGGAAAAACAGGAGCTAGGAGACTTGCTAAGAGTAGAGAGAAAACAATGCTCCCTCCAGAAGGGATTGCAGCTCCTGTCTTCCAGGAGGAAAGGGGTAGTGACAGGAGAAGCCATCCTCACGGGATAAGCATCCCGCATGCATCTCTCTGGGCCTCCATGACCCCCCAGGAATCTCCCGGGTCAAGAAAGGGAATAAACAGGACAGCCTCTCCCCGCAGAGAAGGAGTGATAAGCAGTTACACACGACAATTTCATTCCCAGGACAGCAGGCAATGCAGTGCTAATTCTGCCTGGGTATTTGTTGCTTTCTGAAGCTCTTCACCCCTACTCAGCACCATTCCACCTTCAGCTTGTCCACAGCCTGAGGATCTCCATAGAATGAGTAAAAACAGCAGCCCAGGCCACATTTCCTTCCATTAGGCAGGTGTAATTTCTTTCCAACATCTCCACAAAGAGGCTAGTTGTCTTCATATGTGGTGCCAGGTCTCGAGCACACAAACCTACACCTGCATCTGAGGAAATCTAAGACCAGCGCAGTAAGAGCTTAGTGTCCTTCCAAAGGTTGCAGGCATAAGTGCAATCAATGGGGTGTCCCCAGCAGGTTTCTGAAGTCACCCCAGTGATGGTAGCAATCATCTTTAGATCCCAGAGCATTTAAGCTGCACTGAAAAAGGGTGCAGGCCCACAGCAGTGGCAGCTCCTGTTGAATTGTGCCCTAAACCCATCCAAAGCCCAGGAAAAAAGTGCCAAACAGAGCCAAGCCAGACTTATCAGTCTGCCACCAACACACCAAGGAGAGGCCAGTGCTATCAGCCTGCTCTTCAAGCAGTCGGGAGGCCAGCCTCACTGCTCAGCACTGCTTCCTTCACTGGAAGGGAAGCTAGAAAACAGCAAGGGCTTTTAGTCCACCTAGCCACACTCCTCCTCCTAACCCGGAGGCTCCAGCTCTCCAAACAGCACCGGGATCAGCTATGGATAAGTGCTGGTTTCTCACCAAGAGCTTCTGGACATCCCTTCTCCCCAGGACAGCCACATATCAGGCCCTTCTTTGTCACTAAATATGCAAAGCCATTTCCATAAGTCATTTTAATCCCTTCCCCCTGCAGACAATTGAGGCAGAATTTTCCTTGGCTGAAGATCTCCAAGGAAGAAAAAGAAAGAGGGATATGCCCAGCCAGAGAGTCTATTGCAAAACAGATATTGTGGGAGGAAGGGAAGCCTGGAAACCCATCGGAGTTTACTCCACACTTCTTTAAAGGAGCCTTTCCTGCAAGCAGGGTATGGAGTTCAAAGACACACAAAAATCCAGCCACTTCATTGCAACAGGGCTGGGGTCCTTGTCTTTCCAGGGCCACAAACACCTCCTCGCTGGAGCACTCGATAGGTCACTCCTTGGCGGATTATGCACCCTCTGCAGCATTTGTTATTTTGCTGCCTCTTGATAGGCAGCGTATCTCACACCAACAGCCCTGGAGCAGGCAGTTTACCCCAGCTCCCAGGTGTTTGTGTTGGAGAGGGAAGCAGCAGAAGAGCGGAACGGCCCCACGGCTCCAAGTTGCACATTATCATGCGAATGTGGACGTCCTAGGGAAAAATGAAGTCATAATTCCCATCCATGACACATCGGAGCGACGGAGCGATTTCGCTGTGTGCTAGCGATTCCTTTGTGCGGCTGGCGAACAGCTGAGGGCTGCAGAGCAAAGAATCCGGACAACAACAACAACAAAGCGGGAAGGAAAAAGTGCTGCCTATTTACGAAACAAGTCCCCGAACTGGAAGGCAGGCTGCTCACGAGAAAACTGGAGCAGAAACCAAATATTCAGAGGAGGAAGGGGGAGGAGACAGCAAAGCTTTAATAGATAAAGTGAAATGACTAGAGAATGATAAAATAAAAGACACAAAATACAAGCAATAAGGGAATGCAGAGAAAGAAGGATGTAGAGCAGCAGCAACAACGAGCAGCCCCGCTCCATCCCGCCGGGATGGTTCTGTTCGGAATGGGAATCTGTCCCGTCGGGAGGGATCACAGGGGGGTTTTTTGTGCGTGTCGCCCCCAGCCGCGGAACAAGGAGCCCGGCTCAGGGCGAGCGATGGGGAAGGAGGGAGCGCGGCAACAATAGCAGAAGAGGCTCTGGCTGGTGACGTAATGGTTGGCATCGCTCCAGGCCGGAGCAGCCCCTGCTGCCGCCACTTCCCGCTCCGCTTTGGAAAACGGGGAGCCACTTTGGGGGATAATACAGATAACAACAAGCGGAGCGGCTGCTCCAGGAGGGCTCCTCAGGGGGTGCATAAGGGGCACCCCCTGCCCCCAGACTGGGGCACCTCTCTGCATCCCCAAGCTGGGGGCAGGATATGGGGCAAATCTCACTGTATTTGGGTCCCCAAGTGGCAGTAAGGGGGACCCCTCCACATCCACATGCCCAAGACACCTCAGGGCCACCCAGCAGCGGGATTTGGGGCTCGGCGCCCCACACTTACCTCAGCGAAGTAGAGGTTGAGGAGGCAGAGGCTGGAGAAGAGCAGGCAGCCGGGCAGGCAGTAGAGGAGCCAGTGCGCGAAGGGCTGCTGGAGGCGGAGGGCCTGCAGCGAGTTCTGCAGGTAGAAGGAGAACAGCGTGGTCCTGAGGGCGGCCCAGAGCAGGCAGAGGAAGAGGCAGAGCGTGCGGTAGCTCAGCCGCCGCTCGCGGTAGTAGAGCAGCAGCCAGAGCTGCAGGTAGGCGAAGAGGAAGAGGGCGGCGTAGAGCGCCGTGTGGAGCACCGTGAGCCCCAGCTCCACGGCGTAGGGCACGGCGGCCCCCGCCGCCGCCATAGGGCAGCGGGAACCAACGGCCGCCAACGGTCGCCGGCGCCGGGCGCGCTCAGCCCCGGCTGGACACCCCCATGCAACAAAAGACGGGCCGCCCGCCCGCCCTCGCCGCTGCGCCGCGCGCGCGCCCGCCGCCAAACAACTCTCCGCCGGGGACAACCAGCTGAGGGCCGATTATTTGAGGCGCTCGCCCCGCGCGGCGCGCGCTCCCCATTGGCTGCGCGCCGGC
>VWPW01017370.1:0-45063 GCA_013389825.1 Crypturellus undulatus | reverse complement strand
CCCCTCGCGCCGCAGCGCGCGGCGCTGATTGGCTCCCGGGAGCAGCGCGGCCGGCGGGGACCAGGGGGGACCCTGAGGTAACCGGGCGCCGCCTCAGGGGCTCGCGGGGCGCACACGGGGCCCGGACCCGGCCCCGCATCACTACGGGGCACGGCCCGTCCGTACAAGCGTCCCGGGGGCGGCTGGAGACCCTAACGGGCAGGTGGGCGGCGCGGAGGCCTCGCCCGGGACTCGGAGGTGCCGTCTTCGCCGGGTTATTTGTGGCTTCCCGGAGCGGGGACAAGAGGAGCGCCCCGGCGGTGCCAGGTACGTGACACCCCCCGGCCGCCCGAGGACGTCACCCACGGAGCCGGCCGCTTCCCGGGGGCTCCATAGGGATGGGGACAGCAGGGGACACGGGCGGCTGCCCCTTCCCCTCGCCTGGGCCCGGCTGGGCTCTATGGGGGGCTCCAGGGGGACCCGAAAGTGACAGCGGGATTTGCTCCCTGTTCCTGCCAAACTGCAGCGAGTTGGTGAGATTCATCAGCGGGTCAGGGAAAGCCGATACCAGCCCCTTTCCCAAGGATTACCAGGAAAGGGGGAGCCCGTGATGCCACCTGTGCAGAATAATGCAATAAGGAAGGCAGGGAGCTTGTCGCCGGCCAGCTTGGGTTAAAACACAATGAATTCTGTAAAATGAGCACATAACCTCACCCCAGGGGCAAAACAGAGCGTTAACTGTTCCAGCGTGCTGCTGGGATGCACATGGATGGCTCTGGGGCATATGACTCGGAGCTGCGTGATGTTTTGTTGGATGAAAAGCGCGAGGTCACGAGATAGACGCGGATCCGAGGTGCCGGATAATTGGCGGATTGTCGGGAGAGAGTTCCAGGCCCAGATGGGCCTTAATGGGATCTCGAGGAGGCTTTCTGTGGCCATGAGGAACCCCTTGATCGTAGCCTCGGGGAAAAAGGGTTTGCAGAGAAGATGCTGGTTGTCCATGTCCAGACAGACTGACCGCGAAACAGTTTGCTGCATGCAAGGAGGGAAATGCAAAGTGAGACCCGTCCCCGTGAGCTCAAAGGCTGTTTTGGAGGGCAGAGCACTGGTTAGCTGGTGCTGCAAGTGCCTGCACGACAGGCAAGTGCGGTTATTGAACTAAAAAACACAAAAAACAGCTTAATAATAAGCAAATCATTCACAGGGTGGATTGCAGGAAAGGCCGAGGTGACTCTGTTATGATTTAGGACTATCTGCTAGGAGTAAAACTTTGCAATCTGCAAGATAAATAAAGTGAAGGAGAAGCAAGACTGCAACATATTCACATCAGAAACGAAGTGGCCTTTTTGTTTTCTTTTTCTTGCAAGAGGATAATTAATCACTATGAGAAAAATACTTCAGTGAGTACCGTGGTAGAATTGCCATCCCTGGCAGTGTTCTTCAGTAGTAAATTCCGGCAGCCAGGAATGAAAGAGGGGCTAGAGGAAGACTTGCGGAGTCTGTACAGAGGAGGTGAGAGTAATTCGGGGAGGTCCCAAACGTGAGGATGTAGATGGAGACCGGCTGGTTGAGGGTGGCAAGAGCTGGGGCTTCTGCAGCGCATCCTCCTGTCAAGCTCCCACCTTTTCATCCCTTTGCTGCTCCCTGGAATGGGATTCTCAAGCAGAATTGATGCAACACAGGCCATTTTTACCAGAGCAAAATTTTGTATTGTGAGTCTCTGTTGTGTTGGTTTCATTCTAGGTCTTCTCCAAATGCTTGTGTCACCTCACCTGGCTCTGTCTGGAAGGAATGAGAGTGAAAACACAGGAATGAGTCTTCATATCAGCGGTGCTGTGCCACGTTGTCCCGTGGTTTCCAACCCCATGGTGTTAATTTTCCATTGATGGAAGAGAGGTAGCGCAGGAGATGTGTAAAAGCCAAATATTCCTGCAAAGACTGAGCCTGGGTGGTGGTGCCAGTGTTAACCATCCGCATGGAGCTGCGCTTGCATGCTGGTGATTCCCCCCATTCCCAGACAAAGAATTCCAGTGTGCAGTCCGCAGCTTTGAATGCTGGAAAGACTGCTTTTAATCTGTGTTATCAGAGGCCTCGCGTTCCCATGTGAAGGCAGACAAAACATTAGTAAATAACAAGGGAAGACACTGGGCATTTTTCTAAGTGCTGGTGGAGAGGCAGAGGTAGCAGCTGGGTCTTGCCTCCCCGGACCTGCATTTCTGCTTCTGGAATGGGAGCAGGCCCTATTTTGCAGGACTCAGTGGCCTCCACCATGAAATTCTGGGAAAAACGGAGATGGGAGGAGATTGGGATGGCAGGAGATGAAATCACTGACCCTCCCTGGGGCTTTTAGATCTTGCTATAATACTGAAGTTGCAGGAAGAGGTCAGGAGACGGACAAGAAATGTCTGTTCTCTGAGCAGTGGCTGAAGTTGTGTTTGCAGATGTGTTAAGAGCTTGAACGTGTTTGTGGGGCCTGACTCACACAGGAGGGAAAAATCACAGAATCCCAGGATGATTGAGGTTGGAATCTCTAGGGCTCACCCAGTGCATCCCCTGCTCCAGCAGGGACACCCAGAGCAGGGGCACAGGCTCCATCCAGGCGGGTTGGCAGATCTGCAGAGCAGGAGCCTCCACAGCCGCTCTGGGCAGCCTGTGCCAGGGCTCGGGCACCCTCACAGCACAGAAGTTCTTCCTCACAGGGAGATGGGACCCTCCTGTTTTTCAGTCCCCCAAATTCCCCAAATCCAGGTATTCCAGGTCACCTGAATGTGGGTAGTAAATCTCACGCATGGCTCTGTACTCCCACAAGCGCTTCTGAAATCCCCATTTATACCTCTGGGATTTGTATCATTGTTCCAGAGAGCCAGAAATGGAGAGGACTGAGTGCCCGAGTGTGAGGAATTCAGGAGGAAGTCGGGAAAGAGGGGAGGGAGAGGAGTCAACGGATGGATGTGGCGCAGCGGGACCCCCTTACTGGGCAGGAGGGAGGAATCCGGAGATGAGTGGATACAAGAGGGCCAAATCAGGGCTGGGGAGCACTTGGAATTACACTTCATCCATGAACTGTAACCTGCTGAGGTCTCCGGACGGTTGGAACCTGCTCCTCGGGCCTGGCCTCCTTGCTAATACGCTCTCCTGCCCGACCCTGCTCGCTCCCACGTGCCAGGAATGACTTTATTTTTCCATCCCACTGTAACCAGGTTTGTCGTTTAATAACCCCCTGCCCTGTCCCCTCCATCAGCCAGATGAACAGATGGAAGGGCAAAGGGATAGAGATGCTTGGCACTTCCCAACCTGGGAAAGCGGGGAATCGGAGCCTTTCAGATGCCAGGAAAACCCTGTCTTTCCTCAGCTCTCTCTCTCCTGGAGTGCCACAGGGGATCCACTTTGGAGCAGGGACAACGAGCTGGCGGTGTCTGGTGCGATGCCAGTGCCATGGGGACTCACGGACACAGGGGCGTTTGTGAAGGAAAACAGCTGCAGCTTGTGGTGCGAAGCAAACGGCTTCTCCGGGCTTCAATCCCGGCTTTGTCGCCGTTGTTGACCAGGAACCAGCCCTGTGCCTGCCCGCTCAACCTGGCTGCAGAGGAACCTGCTGTTAAGCAGGGTGAAACCCCAAGGATGGTGTCTCATCCTTGCTCCGAGCTCGTTGTCCACACGGAGTCTGTCCGTCCCTTTCCTTGTGTGATGCCAGCTGGACATGGAAGCCTGGAGCGCGAGGGGAGCCGCTGGACTTGTCCTGCAGCCACGTGTGTCCCTGATTTTGCTCCTATGGCACCAATTCAAATAGGAACATGAAGCTTAGGCTGAGCGAGACATCCCAGGCTCAAGTTGTTCCTACAAACTGCTCCCCATTGAAACCTTGAGCTGCACAAGGACTGGGCACATGTGGGGAGAGCTCTTAAACCTGCCTGGGTCATGAGCTCAGTCTGCAGTGAACAATATTGCCCATCCCTTTGTGACACCTTATTCAGCAGTATATGCAGTGTTTCTTCCTCGGAGGTTTTTAGGGACAATTCAAAGAGTTTTGGAGTTTTTTTTGTATGATAGTGTTACTGTTTTCTGCCTGCATGTGTGATTTCTGTTTGTCTGTCTTTAACTATAAAATGAGAGAAAAGAAAAAGAAAAAGAGGAAAAGAGAGGAAAAGAAAAGAAAAGAAAAGAAAAGAAAAGAAAAGAAAAGAAAAGAAAAGAAAAGAAAAGAAAAGAAAAGAAAAGAAAAGAAAAGAAAAGAAAAGAAAAGAAAAGAAAAGAAAAGAAAAAGAAAAAGAAAAAGAAAAGAAAAAAGACAACACCAGCCCTAAACTGAAAGCCCTGGAGGTATACTTGCAGATACAGCTTAGAGGAAAGGAATGGCCTTTGCTGTCATCTTTACAGTTGTGTGAATCACCTGCTGTTCTAGTTAGTACTTCACGATGCCCTCAGGATATTTGTGTAACTATCACATCTGGAAATTACAGTTATGCTTCAGTCTTAAACAGAAGACACCCAGGTATGTTCATACACATATATTTGTCTGTGTTTTTTTTTTTTTTTTTTTTCCAGTTGTGACTCTTCCGTGCTTGGGACTGCCACAGCCATGTCAATCCAAAGGGTCGGATGGATTTGTTCCTTGGCTTTCCTCTTCTGTGCTGCTTCTCTGCCCACGCTGGGAAAAGCCAGTCTGCTGCAGGAATTAGGACCCCAGGAGTATTTCAGCAGCCTGCAGGCTGGCAGGGCATCGCTGGCGTTTTTCAGCCGCAGCGGTGTGTATTTAACCTCAGCCTGCATTTTTGGGAAAGGCTCATGTGTTGGGGAGTGAACATAGGTGGAATAATGAACCAATTCCTAAGAATTTTAGAACCAGAGTGATATTGGAGAGTAAGTCGAGCTCGGCTGGGAGCCCTACTGCTTTGCAACGGGTCTGTGCTAATGGGAAGTAGATATCCCACCGTTTGGGGACCTGTGATCTAGGAGTCGAAGCCCTGGTGTCCAGAGACGTCACAGTGGGTTTAGTGAAGGGGAAAAGGGAAATCCATGGGGATTCAGGGAATATGCAGAAGGGAGAGCTCCAATAGTTCCCATATTCCGCCTCATCACAGGTAGCTCAGGGAAACCTGGACATGATGTGAGTGAGGACCTGGCCCAGGGAGAAAAGCTGCTCTCCTTGTGCCTCATCTGCAAGGGGAATGTATTGAAATCTGCTGGTTTTGGTGTTTCAGCTTCTCCCGGTGCCCAGCCCTTCCTGGAGCAGATTGAGAACTCGGTTGAAGCGCTCCAGGACTATGGGATTTCGGTGGTGAAGGTAAGTGGGGATAAGGAGTTGGCTTGAGCTCTTTGTGCGGGTTTTCTCTGCAGATATTGTTGCATGATGGGCAGCATTTGTCTCTCCCAACCTTGGGAACCAAAAGCAGTAGGATCCCACAAAAAAGTACCATGAATCAGACAGCCCTGGGCTGCTTCTGGCCTCCCAGCTGAGTCTCAATACTCAATAATTAAAAAAAAATAGTGGATTTTACATCCTTTTCCAAGCAAGTCTCCTAGAGCATAGTTGGAATTGTGGTCTGACCCAGGAGTCTGGTACATGGATGAACACAGTGTCCTCAGGTATGACACTAACATGTTGATTTGCACTCATGGTTTTATTAGCTATTCACATTTTCCCTACAAATTGGCTTTTTTCCTGGGAAAACCCACATTCCAGGCTCAGCTGGCTAATCGGATCGTGAACTCCCAGGCAATTGCACTTGGTGTGTGGTGGTCCCTGGTTAATACTGGGTCCCTGGTAACAGGTACAGGACTGAATATCTCCTCCACTGCTGCTCTTGCTCAGAGCAAGGGATTTGCATTTCTCCCTCCAGCCTCGTGCACTGGCAAGGAGGAAGCTCTGGCCATGCAGAATGCAGGATGGTGTCAGTTCACTTATTTTAAATGCAGTGGAGTATTCAAAATAAGTATTTTTAGCAGAAATTTTGTGCAGATTTAGGTAAACCAAATGTAATTAGATTTTATAAAAAGCAGTTTTATATAGGCATATTGCATTTCTTCCAGACACAGACTAGGTGGGATAAGCAAATTGTGGTCTATCCCTTTGAATGTACTGGACAGTTTGTAATGTCTCTTGCCCCTGCTTTTTCCCAATCAGGGCAGGCTGAGCTGGAAAAAATGACTTAAAAACTCCAGGCCTCAGCACTGACCTTCATTCACTGTGTTGTGTGATCATATTTTTCCTCTCAGGAGGTTTGGAAAGGCTGTATTTACACTCCTGAATGGGAGAAAGCTTTGGTTCTGTGTTGTTGTGGTAACTGGCGAGCTGAACACCCAATTTCTTTCAATGTCTAGATTAACTGTCCCAAAGAAGATACCTCAAGATACTGTGGGAAGGAAAATGCATTAAGGAAAGCCTATCTGTTCAGGTAAGAGGGGCTTTCTGAGAGCCACGCTCTCAGATTCTTTCTGGGATTTCTTTCCAGTGCAAAGTTTTGAAGGAAATGCTGTCAGCAAGCAGAGATGCCTGAATATGTGGCCTCAGGGCTCGGGAGAATGTTGGAAAGACAGCCCTTGTTCCAGGTCTATACAAACTATCCTGGAAGGAACCATGAGAGTTAGTGGCAGAATCCCTGCCTCTACCTGGATTAGCTGTTTATTCCAACAGAGGATCTGGGGGACGTAACTGAAACTAGCAGAGGGGAAGTGTAAATTGGCACAACAAGAGAGTTCTTCACACAGTGTGGTTAAGACAAGTCCAGTAAGGGCATGAATGAAGGGAAACGAGGACATGGGATATTTGAATCAAAACTCCTGGAAAACATGATGGATCCTTAACTTCATCCCAAAATGGTAAATTTTAGTTAGATTCTTGAGGTGAGGACATTTAGAAAAAATGCAATTTAATGGATACAAAGCCCTGTGTCATGAAACCTTGAGAGAAATCCTGGCAGGGATCCTGTCACCGGGTCACCCAGGATTACGCTCGGTCCCCTAGGCTTTGGGTCTGGCCCAGGTCCTCCTGCTGTGTGCTTAGCTCCTCTGGCCTGCATGGGCAGGGGTGACTCTTGCTCTCTCCATGGATTCCCAGATGGCAAATTATCCATGTTGCAGATGGAGAGATTTTTCAAAACTCTGGTGCTCAGTTCTCACTGACTTTTACATGTGATCTACAGAAACATTTTCCCTGCTCGTGAGAGACCAAAGGGTGATGCTTCATTTACAAAGCCCTTCTGTAAGGTCACAGCCTGTGCTGGGCTTCTCATCCGCAGTCCCCAGGTGCTGAATGAAATGGCAATGACAAAGGTGACTTGGATCTTGCCAACAGCATTGCCTGGAGAAAGGAGGAAGTCACTAGCTAGCAGGGAGACCCTACAAGCTCTAGTAGCCCCTCCAAATCAATCCTGACTCTTTCTTTCCAGCAGTTCCTGCCAGCAGGCACCAGGAGGTGTTCAGCACAACTAACACGGATTTACCCTGTGGAGCTCATCAGGATTTCATGGTTTCTTTGTTGATTTTCTTTCTTTCTTCCTTCCCAGGGGTAACATGCTCCTCCGAGAATTCCCTACTGATGCCTTGTTTGATGTGAACTCCATTGTTGCTAATGTTCTCTTGTGAGTACAGACCAGATTCATCTCTGTGAAATACTTTCTGCTTTTACTTGTTTGAAAATTTTGCTTGAATACAAACAGCACATATTTCGAAGGCTGTTTTCAACCAAGTAGAAGGCTGCCTCTCTCTTTAGTATGGTTTGGCCCTGTTAAATCTATGCCCTTGATGTGACTCACAAACACAAAACTGACAGCTGTATCTGGCTGTGAATCTTGCATCTGCCAGCAAGAAACTGCAGTTCTGCCTTCTGTTTTACTGCGAATTCTCTCTTAAAAGGAA
Organism: Crypturellus undulatus; assembly: GCA_013389825.1. Classification (NCBI taxonomy): domain Eukaryota; kingdom Metazoa; phylum Chordata; class Aves; order Tinamiformes; family Tinamidae; genus Crypturellus; species Crypturellus undulatus. The sequence goes on along the minus strand of VWPW01017370.1, from coordinate 37,227 downwards.
ATGGCTGTTAATGATTTTTTTCCTGTCTTCTCAGTGCCCTGCTCTTTAATGAAGTTAAATATGTTGAAACAACGGCAGATCTTCAGAACATAGAAAACTCACTGAAAGGGAAGTCAAACATGGTCTTCGCGTATGTACCAGCTACCGGGACAGCAGGTAATAACACTCAGCATCTTCTCTTAACATCTTTCCCAGAGCTTTCTTTACTAAGGTGGAAGGGAGCTGGGTTTCTGAGCCAGAATCCTTCAAGTGAAGGATTGAAGGAGTTTAAAAGGGCCACCCAAATCCAGATGGGACTTCTCCACCTCTGCTTGTCTTGCTGTCTTTCCAAAGGGATCCGTTTCACCACGGCTATTTTGCTGGGAACTCACAAACATTCAGAAATATTTTTCAGAGAGAAAGGAAGCCAGTAGATTTCTGTCTTAATGAATAAACACCTTAGCAAATCCCTTGTGCAGTAAAATGTGTCCACTTAAACCATCTTTATATTTACTGGGCATCAGCAAGCGGCTTCAGCTCCTTGGTTGCTTTCAAGGAATGTCCTCAGTCCTTAGTATTTCTACTAAGATGTTTCTGGGCCTTTGTGGTCATGACTGACGTAGTGAGATCTGGAGTGGGCTGAAAACCTGTGAATTAATCTAGCTTTTCTTTTTCCTCTGCAGAGCACAGAGCTGTGATGGAGGCGGCTTTCGTCTATGGGACTGCTCACCAGTTCGTTCTGACAACGGAGGCAACACTCATGAAAGACCCTGGGTATGTGCAAACACCACAGCACGCTCACCCTGGGAAAGCAGCTTCCCTGCAGCATTTGCTCTTGGTTTCTTAGATTTCCATGTCAAATGTGGCATTAACAGCCTTGTTAACTTGCATAAATAAGTCATTTGTACTGGAAATCTCTTAGCCTGAGCTTAGATTATTCACATGTTGTCAGGCCTATTTTGCTGTTGAGCTTACACTGGAGTCGCTGCAGGTCAGGAGTGGCACTCCTCTTAGACCCCCTTTTTCTCCCTGGTGCAGCTCAGGTACGTCAAATGAGGTGCTACTACCTCATTTGCTTCCTTGAGGGAGGATATAACCAATGTGATAGTCTTAAAACACACTCAGCCCACAATACACCTTGTGCTTTGGTGGGCAAGCTCTTTGGGCATTGCCATGCTTTGAGCCTTCCAGCTTTCGCCCCTCCAGGTAGGGCCTCAGCCCTTCCTTACCAGGGAGATGTTGGGAGGCAGTGGCTGGCTGAAGGTAACACCAGGGCAACCCCAAAAGTGGCCTTTTCTCAGGTGTGATCCTGTCTTTGGGGGATTATAATTATAAAATATAATGGTGGGACTGCCACTAGGTGGCACGGTTGTCCTTTGGACAGGACATGGCTTCATGCTGTTTAAAACGGAGAGGATGCCAGCTGGTCTTGTCCTTAGCTAGCAAATTGATAGTAGCTTCACCAACATGAGGAACTTTTTCTCAAGCAGAGCTACAGGCTTTGCTATCTTAATGCAACTCTACTCTTCTATGGAGAGATCTGAAAGCCTTTTACAAAGGTGGTGCCTATTTTATAGATGAGGAGTGAGTAGGAAAAGGGATGTAACCTCCCAGGCTGACACTGTTAATAGCATGAGGACCAGAAGCTATTTGGCTGCAGGGAACAAAATGCCACTTCTTCCTTCGGCATAGCCCTGCCAACCCTGCCCAAAAGGTGAAATATTCTTGTACAGCCTGTAGGATGTCATCGGTTAGGTAACAGACGTGAACAAACATGCACTTCATCTGTTTTCTTCCTGCCGAGATCCTATCTGAGGCGGCGTGGCTGGCCCCACTGAGAAGAGCATAGCTTGTGGCTTGTGATTCTCACCTCAGAGCCAGGGTCTTCATTAGAGCATTGGTATAACTTGTAAGTTGGTGCCTGGGAGCAGTAGGGATCTCAAAAAAGCTCCCTTGGGTGTCCTGTAAAGGATGGCAGCAAACACTGTCACTCTGGCAGGGGGTTTTAAAGCCCTGTGGTGGATGCCTAGCTCAGCATCATTTCCTTTTCTTTCTTGCAGAAAGGATGACCCTGATGTGTCTTCTGCCCGGCTGCTCTTCTGCCACTGCCAGTGGGCCCCCGAGCTGGCACAGCCCTGCAGGAGGACGCCCATGGAGCAGCCTGTGACGCTGCTGAACATCCACAGACACCTCAAGCTCATGGGGGCTCCCCTCGTGGTATGAGCGGGACGTCCCTGCAGCTGGGGCAGAGGGGAGGTTGGGGCAGATCTGAGCAGAGGAGACTGAGGGTGAGAATCTGCCCTTCCCCATGGAGGTAATGGGAAAGCTCCAGGCTGCCTCCAAGCACAGAGCAGGCCTGACACTGGGTCAGACCCCTTCCCGAGAGCCCCAGAGCCTTCGTATCGTCCTCCAAATTACGTGGAAACACGTAAACAGGTCATGAAGCAACATGTCAGAGAAGCAAAAGAGGAGGATGCCAGCGCTTGCGTCCCATGGGCAGGGTTTTCAAGCTACCTCAGGGAATGGATGCCAGATTCTCTTAAAAATTAGTGGGTGCTTGTCATACAAAATTGCTTGGTCAGAAAGAATAAGCATAATAAAGCTCAATTTTTTAACAGGGAGGGTCATGGAAGGTTGGAACTGTTTAACTAGGGTTGATTTCCTTCTGCTTTGATGGAAGTTTTGTAGTCAGAATTGGTGGCTGTTCCTTAAAGGTACTTGCTCTGCAGCTGGAGAATGTACGGTGCATAGTGGCTTGGGCTGTACAGGAAATGAGGTTATGAGGTATCTCCTCAAGAAATAAGATTATGAGATATTTCCTTGCATTGGAAACTGCAGACTGTGAAAACTCTTAGCTAACTTGGGAGTTTTGGTGAGGAAGTTGTTCCCTTTTAATCTCAGCTTCTATCAACTTGTTAAAGTGATGGCGATCTAGTGGTTAGTTCTCCAGGAAATGAGGCTTCCTGCAGTCTCGCTGGCCGGCTGGCTCTCTGTGACTCTCTTACCAATTGCTTTTGAGTCCAAACAAGCCTCAGAGGTAATGAATTCTCATAATTCCCGTGGAAGTAGGCAGCCAAAGGGAAGAGGACTGAGGCACATTCAAGCCTGTGGAGATGTGTTGCAATATAATAATGTCTCTTTTCCAGACAGAAGTTGCTGAGGATCCAGAGAAGGTCTCCACTGTTCACCTACAGCTCGGCCTGCCCCTTGTGTTCATCCTCAGCCAGAAAGAGACCTATGAAGCAGACAGGAGAACAGCAGAATTTGTGGCTTGGCAGCTCTTGGGGAAAGCAGGAGTTGCCATTTTGCCCAGGTATTTGATCTCAGGTATTTAGGGGACTTTTCTCACATTATATGATATTTCTGGGCTTTATTACCTACAGTCTCTCCCAGGATAGTGGATTCACATTGAGCTTACTAAGTTCTGCACGAGAGCCTATAAAGCTGGATTGTCTCCCACGAGAGAACATCACATTTGAGAACTTCAGAATAGGCTGTCAACTGGGTTTCACCTGAGCAGATTGAAATGTTTAAATCTCTTGCCGATTTAGAAGTGGAAAATAGTCAGATTAAGAGAGATTTCGGGAAGGAAAGCACCACACAGAGGTCTAAGGACACTTGGGCTCTGTGGGTGCAGCAGGATTGCTGTCACTTAGCCTGGGCTCATACATACAACAGGTCTTACCCTGAGAAGTTTGTGAAATAGGGAGCAGGGATAAAGGCTCTATGATTTCCGTGCATTTCATAGTAAATTTGGCATTTTGGATATATTTCATCTTTAGATTCTTGTGCTGACAGAGGAGTGGTCCCAGCACACGTATAGGAGCACAAGGGCAGACACAGAGCTGAGCCTAGTGAGCAGAGAGGAGCTGAAACCCACTCTAGGTTTATATTAGACCCTCTGATCTAAACTCCGCACAGTTAGCAGCGTGTGATGAGTTGGGAACTCCTGTTCCTGTGCGTGGCCAGCCCCTCCTGTTCTTTAAAGGTTGGAGGGTGCCACAGGAGCCGTGGTTGGGACTTTGAGGTGCTGCTGGCAGCCGTGCGGATCAGAGGAGACGGAGGAAGGCTGGGTGTGGGCGCTCCCGTTCCAGCTTTCTGCCATCACCCTGTGTAGACACACTTGGCTGCATTTCCTCATGAGCTAAAATCCCCTAGCAGAACAGCTGCACTGGGATGTGTCTACCAGTGTGCTGGCAAAGGCCCAGCTCACAGAATGGGAATCCAGACACTTTGTGAAATATGCCTATTATACAGGACATGTGGGGTCAGTCCCACCAGAAGGTCATTGGGAAGCTATTTTTCCACTATCTGCGTTGGTTCAGGTGGGCCGGGTTCCTGTGGGTCCTTGAAGCCCAGGAGCAGCATTCCGTGAGGATGTCCTGCTGCTGGGAGACATTCCTGCAGGCCAAACACAGTGGATATCCTTACAATTTGCTGTATCTGACAACCACTCTTTATTTTGGAAGGGATGCTGTGGATTTGAAAGTCCTGCTGCGGTCCAACGTCGCTCTGAAGACGCCACATGAGGTTAGATTTCTTTTACAAGGTTTATTTCTCTATCTGGGTGTGCTGCTCTTGAGGGGAGCTATTTTGAATGTTGCTCTCCTCCGTGGCTATTTAACAGTCTTCCCAGGATTTCAAGGCGAGTTGTCTTTCGTTAGCAGCACCCGTGTATTTGGAACTGCCTGAGATTGATACTGCAGAGAATCGTGCAGAAAAAAGTGTTCATTTTGAATTCTAAATGTAGGGTGGCATCTGTAGAGGGCACAATGAGGCAGTGCAAGGTTGTGAACTATGTAAGATCTTGTATCCAAGTCTAAATTCCCCAAGGATTTGGACTTTAAAAGGCCCTTGGCAAAGTCCAAAGTATTTAGGACAGACATTCAAAAGATAGGAGAGGAAATGAACCAGGACGTGTTGAGAGCTGGAAGGCAAATATCCAAATGTCTGTATTGAACTGATGTGACCGAATGTATTTGGCAGTGATCTGGGAAAAGGGCAGGGCATAAATTGAATAAGTTTGATCAAGATGAGCTAAACTTCGGAGAGACCTGACCTAGCTTGTGAGGCAGGATGGAATTTAGCACTCTCAGATGCCAGAGAACACACATTGCCCTAAATGATATGAACTGTCACACCTGGGACTGCGAGAAGCAGGATCAGACCTGACTGCCCTGCAAGGGCTTCCCGTACTGGGATGAGAGATGTATGTGCTGCATTTCTCCTCTTAGAGCCAATGGGAGGTGCCAGTAATTTGTCATTTCTCTCTCTCAGTTCATTAGAAAATTTATTTTCTCTGAAGTGCCTTTTGCTGAGACAGTGCCAGAACTGGTTTTAAGCTGACAAGGTCTCGTTTCTCAGAAATACATTTTGTTCTTTTCTGTCCATGGCTTGGCCATCCATTGCGCTCGGGAGCGCTCTTCTTGGTTGAGCTCCTTGAGATAAAAGATAGTTTGGGCTGGTTTCCCAGGGTGCTCTGACCTAGTCTAAGACGGTCCCTCTGGAGAATCCTGCTGCAGTAATTTAAGACATTCCTGCCATTGGTGTCTGCCCTGCCAAAAGGGAGGCAGCTGACTTGGGCGTTATACCTAAAACTCAGCCCTGTCATTCACAGATTGATCTCTGTGTCCAAAGACAAGTCTGTGTCTTGTCCAAAGACAAGTCCATGTTAAGATGTTGGGAGGTAGAGCAGATATTTGCTTCCACCTCCCAGCTACAGGTCCAGAATCCCATATTGTCTTCAGTATTTTCCGACAAGGAAACATCAGTCTGGAGTGAGATGACCCCGTGTGCAGGTGAAATTGGGCCATAGAAACACACCCCAGAAGCTCCCCTGTTCAGCAGCTTTAGGATCTTTTTGACATATCCCCAGAATAACTGGATGGTAGGAAGACTTAGACCGATCTCCACATCAAGCTGGAGTGTGGCTTGCAAATGTATTCGACACAGGCTGTTGGTGGGATCCCACTGATGGATTTTGTATTCTTTAGGGTGTGCCAATCAAATACCTCGTTTTGGAAGACACCGATGAAGTGATAACCCTGGTGGAAGATAAGAGCAAGCTTGAACAAATCCAGGAGGACGAAGATGAGGAAGAAGAGGATGAAAAAGAGAATGATAATCAAGGTATCCAACCAAACCGTGAAACGCTGTTAGCCATTAGATAGGAGATGCAGTAAGAATTCTTGCAAATCAGAGGCACAGGGTGGTTGTACAGAGTGAATCTCATTCTCTGCAGACCACTGTGAATTAGTGACAAATAGGAATAATTTTTAGGGCAAAGTTGGGGTAAAAAATGGCAACTGTTACAGAGGCAGTTGCAGAGGTGCTACATGGGGCAGGTACGTGCTTCTGTTGGAATGAGTCCAGCTTGAAATGCTTCAGAGGGGTGAAGGGTTTGAAGTGCAGTGACCCAGCCCTATGTCCCCCTCAAGCTCTGCAAGAAGAGCCTGAAAATTGCCAGCTCCTTTGGGAAGGTTTGAGACATGTTTTTCTAAGAGCTGTTTCCTGTGTTCCAGTGCTGCTTTCCCCAGGTAGAAAACAGTGGCCCCTGTGATGCTTCCTTGAAAATACACTTGTTTTCCAGACAGAATTGTCATTGTTTTCCAAAGCATGTGGCAAAAGGTCCTAGAGGGACTGGTATTCGAGACGATTAAAAAATAGTGTCCAAATCTGAGGATGCAAGTGAGTAATAGTGTGACACAGCATAAGTGTGTGCTAATGAGTCTGTCTGCCAAGGAGTGTTTCTCTGTCTGTTTCCTCTGCTTAACCCCATGCTGACACTCACTGTGTCTCTGCAGAGTGGTGCTTACTAAAATGTGCTAATGGGGGTTGCAGTTCTCTAGAGAAAACAGCTCTTTGCTCAGAGGACCTTCATTTTCGTAGGTCCATGCAGGTCTGCAGCAAACACAGCGCTCTGCATAACCATGAGGGAGCTCTGGGTGCCTGGGGGCAGGTGTATTTGTGCCCCTCCAGCTGCTGGTGCCCATGAGAAGGTCTGTGTGCCTGTGAAAGCAGCTTGAGCAAGCAAGGAACTATGCCCAGGGCAGCAGAGAAGAACAGGATTTATAACGGACCCTAAAAAACTCCAATTTATTTTGTGCTCCCCACAGTGACCCTCAAATCAGCCTGTCTTGTTGTGCCTGTCCTTGACACTAGTGTCTTGGAATGTGTTGTGAGACTGCACAGCACCGAATCAGAATCTGCCCTGTGCTCCTGTGCTGTGAGGACACATGAAATCCTCTCGCTTCCCCACGTTCTGCACTGATTGCTTGCAGCTGATGGATTCCTGCGGCCTGGGCGTGCGTACTTGTTTTCATGCGTGCTTGCCGGCCTCTTGCAGACATCCAAGACGATCAGGTGGTGGAAGCCGTTTCCAGGGACAGGAAGCGAGAACTGCCCCTGGAGCAGATCCTCACCCTGACGGAGGAGACGTTTCCCTCGGCGATGCTGGAGCCTGCCCGGCTGGTGGTGCTCTTTTATGCCAGCTGTGAGTATGAAGCATGGAGCAGCAGTCCCTCGCTTCACTACTTGCTGCATTTTCTGTGTTGTCATGATCCTGTAGGCAAGGTTAAGTGGCAAAGAAATGCTCCGTCCTGCCCCGTGTGTCCTAACCCATCATTAGCCATCAGATTAAATCAGCTCCTCTCATTGACTGACACTGTTGAGGCAGAGTATAAAAGATATCAATGCTCATGGACCCCTTGAGGTTTTCCAGCTTCCTTCTACAGTGACTACGTGTGAGACAAGAGTGGAGGATGTCATGGGGAATCCTGGAAAATTCCTGTCTGCTATAGAAACATAAAGTCCTTTTTTTTTTTTTTTATTTCCTTCAAATTCTTGCCCAAAGCTTGAAGTGTAACCTTGCCAGAGAGCAAGATTGGGGCTGTTTGACCCCTGTGTGTAGCTCAGAGCTCTCTCCTGTATTTCAGGGGAGGCAGTGTCCCTGGCAGTGCTGCGCTCCTATGTGGAGGTCACTGATCACCTACAAGGTAAGATGTCCCATGTCAGAGCTTCCTCAGCTGCTGTGCACATGCCCAGGCTTAGCAGGAACAAGAAAACTGAGATTATGATGGTAGTACCTCATTCAGTCACCTATAATACACCTTTTTTTTTCTTCCCAGACTCTTAAGGACAGCATGCCCCCATCAAGTTACTTAGGAAGAATGTTTTGTTTCTTATTTAGGGATCCTTACAGTGCCTTTGTGCTTCTACAAAGTTATGAGGCTAGGAATGCAGGCTCCTGTGTGTACCCCTTAGCACTAGGTCCCGTGTGGAGCAAGGAAATGCTCTGAATGCTTCACAACACAAGGCTCGAAAGCCCAAACCGAACAACAAATAAAACTGCTGGAGCTGCACATCGGATCTGCCGCGCTTGGAAATAGCCTGAGGGCACTTGATGTGGAGGAGAACAGTAATGGGTCTAGGCAGGAGGCAGCACAGACAGGCTTGGGCAAGCCCAAATCCACTGGGGGCTGGATGGTGTCAGGGAAAGAATTTGAAACGACGGTTACTTCAGGGCTTGGAGACTGCCTTAATTACATGGAAGTCTCACAGGCAGCCACAGAGCCCCATAAATAAATGATGACAGCAAAGCATCAGTAACGTTTAAAGACAGTGTGCTTCAGGTTGCTCCTTGCAGAAGGTCTGTGATATTTTTTGAGCGGTGCAGGCCCCAGTTCAGCTTGAGAGCTTGAACCCTGTTCCTTTCTGCAGTCACTGAGGAGAGGTTGGCTCTTCTGTGCTACTATCAGGCTTACGTGGACTAAATCATCTTCCAGAAGTGCTCATTTCTGCTCCTGATTAGAGGGACACTCAGGTGATCCCATCCCAGGTTGTATTGGGACAGCAATGAAGTCCAGGGGGAGCTAGTCCATAGATGTTCTGGCACCCCTGGAGATCGTTGGTGTCTTCTCCATTTCTAGTTCTTCCTCGGGGCTCATTTCTCTTCCCACTGACGAGACTGGCAGGTCTCAACCAGGTTCCTAGGAAGGAGATACAGCAGGAAAGGCTTACAAATAGCTGTGCAGGAAAACTCAGGACAATATTATGATTATTATTTGGATTAAAGCTGTTCTGCAGTCCATAGTTTTCATAAGGGGAAACAGGGAAGCCAGGAAGAAGTATTGTTGGAGTGATTGCAATTAGTGATGCTTTGGGGCTTCCTCTGGACTCTCTGGCCGTCAGACCTGCTGGAGGAGCAACTTGGGAGAGTCAATGGACGAAGTCCTGCTTCTTCCTGAGCCATGGTGAAACCGTGACCGCCTGTGTGAGGCCAGGTCAGACTTTCACCATGTGTTTCTTTACTCATTTGATGTCAATCTCTGCACATGAGAGCAACCCTAATCAGATTCTCAGCAGAGATTACGAATTGATTGATTTCAGGGACTTTCCTCTACCATCAGTGAAGTTCTCCTGGCCAGATGTGACGCATGGAATGACTCCAGACTGCTTTCCCTGTCGTGATCTGGGAGAAGATGGAGAACGCTTGCTTTAGCAGTACACAATTCCCCATGGGTGGAAATGGCCACTTGTAAAAAGAGCAGGGCAAATGGTCTGCAGCCCTGTGATAGCCAAAGGGAGAGGAACTGATACAGAAGGTGAGAGGTTCCAAGTCACACCAACACTGTGATTATCTCCTTTCTGTTTCTGCAAGTCTTGGCAGACACAGATGGGTGCCCTTCAGCCGCCCCTGAAAGGAGAGATGGTTTTGGAGAAGCATATTTGGCTGTGTGGTTAGATAGTTCCAGCTATTTCTCATCCGCACATGGTGTCTTGTGAGCAGAGTTTACCCTTAGTTAATAAGTAGAAGTGGGGGGAACTGGAGAGAACTTCTTGCAAGATGCAGCTCTGTCTCTGCTGCTGAGGGAGACGCAGGGCTGTGAAGCCCTGGAAGACCTGAAAGAATGAGAGAATCTCAATGCTCTTTGTTATGGCAAGATCAGAGCAGAGTGAGGCTGGGGTTGGGCAAAATAGTTTGGAAGAGATGCCAGCGCAATGGGGCAGAAGGCTGATTCAAGAAGAAGCTCGTAAGATACATGGTGCTGAAAACCAGAGCTGAGAACCGGTCACTGGGCCTGGCTTTCGGGCAACCTCTCAGCTCCCCAAAATACTGGTGTGTCTGCAGCTCGGGGTGGAGCACGTATCCTAAGGGCTCGGAAGCCAAGAGCAGCTGCCTGGGATGTGAATCACCCATACCAAAGACCACATTTTGAGATGCAGGGCTTGAGATTCCTCTTTTTGGTGGCAGTTGTGCAAAATGGCAGTGAGAATAGACCATATGGGCTCTAATGCAAGCGGATGGAAGAGACTGGAAACTTGAATGACCTCGTAAATCATCCTGGAGCAGATGTTCAGCAGATCATCTCCAAATGAAGTTTATAGCAACCCAAGTGTTTTCCCCTTGCTAAGAGATCGGGGGTAACAAGAGATCAAGAGAAGCCTGTTTTTTTCTTGCTGAACTGAGCAAATTTTCTGCTCTTGCAGCAAGCCTGAACCATTCTCACCATCACCCGCTGCAAAAGCAGACTAGTGGCCTGCAAGGCAGGAGCGAGCACATACAGCCTGTGTCGAGGACGCTTCATTGCACAATTCAGGAGAGACTGAGGTCATTCCCAGAGGAAAGAAGACTCTAACTAGTTTTTCACAACTAAACCTAGTTTTATCATAGACAATCTCAGTTCTTGGGGCTGCGGCATGGGTTATTTGCCAGAAGAGCCCACCTTTCTGGTCTGGAGAGGTACCACTGTGAGGCTGGGGAATAGAGATGATGTTAAGAAGCTGACCATGCTGAAGGGATGTTCCAGTTGTCCTTCACCTCCAGCATTTTGGTCTTTTTTACTTCTATTTCACAAGCTCCCGGAGTTGTTTGCTTCCCCTATGGAGTGTTGTATGCAATGAAGTCACAGGGAATGCAAATGCAGGGGGAGGAAAGAGCGTGCAGTTCAGGGCTTTATCCCTTTAGCTCTTCTGTTGCCCAAAGATCAAACGTCTCACAGGATTATTTGTAGAGGAATGGTCCAAACACTCCCATAAGCACATTGCCGAGACCAGCAGAGGAAACATTGTTCTGAAGTAAGACTGTGATTGCAGTAACCGACCAAAACTGTGCAGCCTGTAGGGAAAATGGAAGCAATGGCTTGATCCTGTCTTTCATGCAAGAAAGGTTTTACAGAAGAAAATTCCAGCCCAGGGATGTGCTGTTCCAGTAGGTGTGCAAGGTGTTGAGTGCCTTTAAAATGTGATGGTAGAGCCACACTAACAAAACTGAGCGTTTGGAGGGGTGTCAGAAGAACTTCAGTGCAGATATTAGAGGTAATCCATCTAGGAAAGAATAATCTAAATAACGTCTACATAATGCTGAATTTGGAGCATGTGGCTGTGGCTCAGAAAAAGAGCCTGGAGTTGTTGTTGGCCATTCTCCAATACTGTGAGGTGCGTGTGCAGCCAAAATACCACAAAGCGCTTAGTGTTATTATGAGGAGAAATATTGAGAAGAAGAGAATACAGAAATATTAAATATTATATAAATTATATATATATATATATACACACAATATAAATATTAAATAAAATATTGAGAAGGACACCATTTGCAGCTAAATAAAACATTGGGGTACCCCTGTTTTGAGTACTGGGTGCAGTTCTGGTCTCTGCCTTTCCAGAAGGATGTAGAAAAGCACAGCTAAAATAATCAAAGCAATTGAGAGACTAAAGAGGCTGGGACCCTTCCGTTGAGTAAGGAGAATGCAGAAAGGGAGATGATTGGGTTTTAAAGAATGATGAAGGTGGTGGTATGGCGAACTGCAGCTTTTGTGCAGTTTTTCTGCAGTTTTTGTATTCTTACATAAAACTTCATTTGGGGCAGCAGGGGAGGACACAGAGGTGAGGCAGGGTGGTGTGTTTCTAGGTTTCTTTTTTGCAAAGAAGGGAGAAAAGCAGTCTGGAAGAAAAGCAATATATAGTGCTGAAAAACAGTTCTGCTTCCCTCTTTGTGCTCGTGGAGTCATCTTGAGGAACGGCTTTCAAGGGCCTGAAGTTGTAGTTCAAAGGCATGAAAGTCACCTGTGTGATATAGCAATGTAGATCCATGAAATATAGATTTGAAATAAGAGTTTAGGAGTCCACTGTGAAACTAGACGCCTGTGTTGAAAAAGTAACAGCAAGGAAATACCCATATATGAAATGGAAGAAGGAATGAATAGAAGCCAGACCCTTTGTGGGACTGTGTGGGATGGAGGTGTCTGCAGTTGGATGGCAGTGGAGGGGACTCCAGGAGGAAAGTTGCCAGCCTCTGTGCATCCCTATGAGCTGTATATAGAGAAACCCTAAAATTTCACATGACTCTGTGTACTTGATGTAAGGGTTTGGTTGGGAGTTCCAGTTTGGGTGTCCAACGCCTTTCCAAGGAGTCCCAACTCTCCTTCCATACCCAATGCTGGGTGGGATCCTGAGAGGCCCACGGTCTGCCAGAACCTTTTCCTTTTATCAAACATGGAGCATTTGTAGCACATCAACAGCGTGTGGTCAGTGACATTTCCTGAGGTCTTTTCCTGCAGTGATGCTGTCCAGGTGGTCATTTCCCATTCTGGATTGGATTCCTCCTCTTGAATTGCAGAATTTTTCATGTAACTTAATTTTCTTTCGTCTTGTAGCCTTTGGACCAGGTGATCTGTTTCTAATACTAACCTTCCCCTTCAAAGATCAGATGTTTAAGAGATTCTTGTTTGTTTTGTGTGTGTCTCCCACATTGTTCTCTGTGACTTGGCAATTTATTTTGCCCTGGGTTTATAAGATCCCTAGGACAGAAGTTCTCTTTATTGCCAATTTTTGCAGCTGAAATCATAGCACAGAAGCATGTTGAGTTCCTCTTTCACCTCTTTTCCCACCCAGCAGCTCAGCTGTGACCACAAGGCTAAAAGGTCCGTTACTGACTTAACTACTGAAACTGCTGCTTGTTAAATAATTAATAACGTGGTCCATTTGGGGATGTGCATTGTGCAATGTGTCCCTTAGGCTGCAATGTGTCCCTGGGGCTGCTTTGGGGATCAAGGTCACTTTTGTACATAAATCCTCAGCTCTTGTGGCAATACTTAGGCTCATATATTAGGGACCTGAGAGCCACATTTCAGCTCAGCTTTAACAAGACATCAAAGCCTTGTTTCTGTGTAATATTTTCTCAGATTTGGGCAAGATTATGTTGTGATGGATGATAAGAACCAGCCATGCCAGATGAGAGGTGTAAAATAAATCCAGGAGCAGACTGCTAATTTAAGATGTTATTTCGCAGTCTGGAGGAAGACACAAACCATTTGTATTCTCTTGGAGTGTTTTGACAACTCCTGACTGAGTGGAATTACAGACCCTTAGCTCAGTGCTGCCACTTGTTTCTTTGTGTTCATACATTTGACACAAGGCAGAACAGCAGTGAAATCCTAATGTGAAAGAGTGGCAAAGCAGAACCTAAAGCAACGGATGAAGCAAATGGCCCCAGTGGGATGTCAAGGACATATGGATAGGGGATGGGAAAACATGTTAGACATCACCTGTGCCTTCACCTTATATGTGGGAATTCCTTGTCAGTCCTTGGCGGACACATTTCTAACTTGTGGTTAAAACCTTCCCACAACTCTTTTTTTGCTGAAGACTCAATTATACTTGGCTATCAGAGCTTCTTGCAATACCTGACCACACTTCACTGGCTGGAAATGGGTTTTCTTGTCCTTTCCCAAGTGGCCACAGTTGACTTTGAAGCAGACTTTCCATGTTATTAGATCCTCTGGGCTTGGGAACATTTACAGATCGGATGTCTGCTCTCTATTCCATCATCAGACCCAGGACACACTGAGGAGAAAGCTCCATTCCTTTGATCTTCTGCACTCCTGAGAAATCCGCATCAGCTCCCCTCACCCTGGTCTCTAAAGGACAGAACACCTTGCAATAACCTACTTCCATGTACGTACTTGTCTCTACATTTACCCCATCCTTCCCATGGAGAAATAAATCCAGTTCAAACAAATTTAATGAAGGCATAAAGATCTCCGCGATATTACATTCCTGGAATGGGCATGGACAACGTATGGCCCGAGGACTCCGCACAGCCTTACTGGCATTGGTCAAGCATGCAAGTAGGTAAGAGCAGGTTAGGCCAGCTTGGCAACCAAGAGGCTAGTTAGGACAGTCCAGCTCTCTTGCCAGATGCTTAGCACGTTAGCAGTGGGCTAGCAGCAGCATGTGCAGGTTTTTGCCCAGCTTGCAGATGAAAGGAAGGCTGCTGAGGACATGCTGCACTTGCCAGCCCTGCGGCTTGGTCGTGCGGTAACCAACATCCATTTGTCTCAGCACTTAGCGGTCCCTCGGGTTTACGGCTTTTGTGAAGCTCATAAAAACCAGGAATCACTTAGACTGACTGCCCTGTGATTCTCGAGCATTCCCAATTCCTGGTCTTTACTTGTGAGACTCCAGTCTCTTCCTGAGGATCATAAAGGCAACTGCAAGTGGCTCAGAAATGAGCAACTTCCATAGGTAGAGCCGAGTGAACACCATCAGTCTGGTATTACATCTGTCTTGTCTAAGGACTTTTAGCTGCTCTTTGTGTACCTATTTTTCCTCTTAAACTTGTTTTTAATTTTAAAGGAAATGGACACTTCTCCATACTGGGCAGCTTTTTAAGTGCAAATGCCTTGAATACATCAGCCTGCTCCATGACAAGCTTCACCGTCCCTGTTTCCCGAAAGTGAGGGCTGGTTTCTTTGTCTTGGCCTTATTTATAAGATATTTCTAGCACTTTTTGTTACTTTTATGCTGGATATTTGCCTCGTGGGTTTCATTAGTCTCCCTTGGAGCATCTGGCCAGATGCTGTGAATGTCTTTGCCCCCTGAGAATTTCCTTCTGAGAAGCACAACAAACCACTTCCCTGAGTCTGCTCCCTCACAGGCTCTTGTTCTTGATGAGATACTTAATAAAAATAGTTCGAAATGCTCAAAATTATAAGGCATATCCATGAATTTCAAGAGGGAGATAGCCTGGACCCGAAGGGAATGTACATCCAGGGCCAGATTTTGATGTTCTGGTCACACAAAGCAGCTTTTGGCTCCAGAAATGATCTTGCTGCCTTATAGCAATGATCCGCTTCTACTCACTTTAAGTGCACACAGTGTGTTAAGATTGAGCCTCGTAGGACTCTCACCAAAGCAATAGGCATCCTGGAATCATTAATGCAAATATATGCAATAATATCCAAATAAGTTAACAAAAGATCTCTTTTTTCAACCTTTTCATCCCCATATTTATTTGCCTCTCATACTATTTATATCTATTTTGTTTTCCTTCCTAGGAACTGAGGGGGTTTTGCTCTCTAAAGTAAACTGCTGGGACTGGCCTGGAGTTTGCACGAAGGAGAACGTCACTCAGTTTCCTACCATCAGGATTTACCAAAAGGGAGGGCGAGCGCTGACCTACGACGGAATGTTGGGATCGGAAGAGCTAGCCAGTTTCATTGTATTGTAAGTGTCTCTTAATGAGTCCCCACAAAATAAGACCAATACATCCACTAAATCATGTTCTGGATACTTCACTGCCTTTGTAGGAATGGAACTTGAAGAATGCAAAATGGAATTCTTTTTTGGAAAAATAATGCCAGATCTGGTTTTAGATCTAGTTTTGAAATCGTCTTAATAACTTTCCGTGCTTTTCATTGTCAGGAAATATCTATTCTCGGACAATCCATCTCCTGTCACTGTCCCTCTCTCTTTGCTAGAATTCCTTCCCTGTTCATTTCAACGTGGGCCCCAGTCCAAGAAGGCTTTTTGGGTCTGGTTGGAACCTCATAATATTGGTGGCAAAGCCATTTGATTTTAGTGGAGGCAGAGCCAATTCCTTGCTGTAGTCCAAGGGAGCTCTGCCATTAACTGAGAGGCATCAACCCATCTCCTGTGTACAGACAGGATCTCCGAGCAGCCAGTTTGGGTTCGGGCTGTTCTCTCCTCCCCATGACCAGGCCTGCTGCATTGCTGTGACTTGGCATTTGCCCTTCCTTCCAAGAAGGCAACTGGCTTCTATCTCTAATGAGACATAATAGTTGTTATTTTTGATCAGGGCACTGTTGTCCTAATGAGGATTTAGGTTACCTTTTTGTCTCCCTGACCACGAAATTGAAGAACAAGGTGCCCCATGTTGTTTCTTTGCCTTTCTGCAGGAGCCAAGTTTCCTGCCCTCTGAAGCTGGCCACAGTTGATGAAGCAGAAGGCTATTTAAGAGGAGAGCTGCCACCTGAGCTGTCATCCTATCGCCACGCTTCAGTTCTAGGAGTATTTAGCAAAACCATGAGTGCAGGTTAGTGCTGTGATAATGGCTTAGATGCTCCCAATTCATTCCGGGTGCGAGAGGCAACTCTGGGTGTTTGGAATTTCCTCCATATTTTATGTTCTCCAGGTGGCAAATTGTGTTTGCTCACATCAAGGCCTGCCTAGTGCAGCTCTTCCTACTTGCTAAAGCAGAAGGTGGTTTTAGATAGCTAAGTCAGAGGATGTGCTGCTGTCACCAGCACCTGTGGGTGTATCTACCACTGTTGGAGCAGTAGGAAAGAGCGATGCCCAGCGTGACCTATTCTAGGACCATCCCACCCTCGAGCAAAGACATTTTCCCAGATATCCAACCTGATACCTGATCCAGCCTGATCCAGCTACAATGAGAGTCCCCATCCTGCCACCAACAAACAGTCCAAAATGTTTTAATAAAAGCAAAGTGGCAACAAGATAAAAATACAGAGTTCTTGCATCATAAGCAGCAAAATGCTAATGACACTGTGAAAAATCCGCCTTTAGAAACAACTGAGTACAGACACCACAGTGATGGGCACCAGCTATAAACACTAGTAAAGCTGCTGAAAGGAGTGATGTGAACATGTTCAAATTTGTCTCTCCCTGAAATCTCCACCAGTTTATTCCTGGCCAATGCTAGGATGGCAGTGATTGGAACTTGGAAGAGTCCTGCTTTCCCTGCCCCTGTTTGCTGTGCAATTTGCTTGTTATTTGAGTGCCACGCAGTATGAGTGCGTTGCATGCCCTAGCTGTGGTACAGGATCCAATGGATCTTGCTGCAAGACTGAATATTTATGAGAATTACAGTGATTTTTTTGTATGGCAACGATATCTGTTAAAAGGGGAGAGGGACTAAAGCTGATCTGGAATAGGGAAATCAGATAATGTCAGTCAAGGTCAGAGTGGACAGCCAGGACCTTTCCAGCCCTACAGTTACCTGCTACCCCTAGGAATTACAGTGCTAAAAAAAGGGATTTTGATCTTGGTGAAGATAAAAAATTCAGACTGTTTTCCATCGTGAAGCTCTATTGTGCCTGTAAATCTTGGTTAAATACAATCAAACAGGATTTCGGACAACATGGGGGTGTGAGGAAGAGTCTCTGCAAGGATCCACCTGGATCTGGCTAGATTTATGAGCAGCTCAGGCTATTTCCCACACAGAAGATCATTTCCTTCCAGACGTGCATTGTCCATGGAAACAAGAGCCCTGGAAGCTTCCAGCTGGCTTGGTGTGGAGCCAGGGAGATTGCCTCTTCCCTTGGGGCACACTCTGCAACCTAGATTGGCATCTGCAACTAGGGTAGCTCAGCCACAGATACCAAGGGAGATGCAAAACACGATGCTTGCAAAGAGGGTAACCTGAAGGAAACTCGAGTGTCATTCAGCAAGATATTCAAATGGGGCAGAAAAGAGGAGCCAGCACTAAACCAGGGTGCCAGGGAAACCACGCAGCTACTCTTATCAGCCCACTGACTTCTCTGGAAATTCCAGTGATTTTCTCTTGGCAAGAATTCCTGCTCTAACGTGGACCAGCACATCCCCATGTCACTGTCGTTTCCAGTTAAGTGAACTAGAGCAACAGGATGTCCAATTAAATAAAGCCCTGAGTATTTTTCAACACTTACATCGGAACTATATTAAGATGCCTTTCAGTTGGTGTGAGCTTGTCTGAAAAAAATGTAATTAAAATTTATTACAAAGAAATGCATCATAACATTAGGACAGTGAATGAGCAATCCCCTGGAAACTTGGATTTCTTATAAGAGAGAAATCTATTTTACCAGTCAGAATTTGGAAAAAAAAAACTTATAATGTGTAATAATTGCTTAAAAATTCACTTGTCCTTCAGTGACTCCCTCAAGTCACTATAGAGCAATGTGATACTAAACAAAATGATGTCTACAGTTTTAGCTAAGTTTCGAGAGATGGTTTCAATTAGAATTTGTTGCATGAGACTGCAGTTAACAGTAAGTGCTGTCCTGCTTGGGTTGAGACCCTTCTCTTTACAGCTCACACTGTATTTACCTGCCAATGTCCTTTCCATCACCCACTAGATTTGGTCACGTAGCTATTCCGTGAGTAGTAAAGATTTTGAAAATAATTTTAATTTACATTCATTTAAGTCAGCTGGTGTCTTGGGCTGGAAGAAGCCATGCAAATATGCTGCAGGTGCTACTGGAGAACATGATTTTATGAGATATTTTCACTGATGCTGGGTGATGGGGGCTTGTGCTTAAATCCTGCCTCTGAAAACCTTGCAGGAGGCATAAACTCCTTCCCTTCTGGCAATCCTATTCCTTTTCCAAAATTCCCTGGGGAATTAAAACAGCATCCTCAGGGGCAACTGATATGTACTCTAGGAAATAGTTAAATTGCTGCTTTGTGAGTGGTTCATGTCTGTAGTGGGACTGCGTGAATTTGGAGGGGTTTTTGCACCAAATTAAGAGTGTTGCTGTAAGCAGTTGAAAACAAAAGGCTCTGGGTCTGTGACAGATAGTCCCAAAGGCTGAAAATCAAAACCAGAGGGTGATAGGGAGGGAAGAGCCCAGCTGGGCTGGTGCTGATGAAATACCTGGGAATACCGGACACCTGGATCATGCTGAGGGATTCTTAATGTCTTAAGGAGAGCTTGGGATCATCCCCATGGCCTTCTCTCCAGCTGCTAACCCATTTGCAGAGGTTTTGCTGGTGAGCATCTCACAATGTTCCTAATCAGCTGCTCCTTTGGGCCTATTTTGCCTCAAAACTGATAAAATCAAGTGGCTGAAGACCGAGCAGCTCCCCAAACCAGGGTCAATATATTCCATCAAAATATCCAGTGATATTTTCTCTATCTCACAACAACATGAGCTGGCCAGGCTATGTCATGTGCAACCAGCGTGCTACTCCTGTGAGTATCCAAGCTTCTATTTGGGAAGGAAAACAACTTGAAAGTGTTTTGTAGCCCCTGTGCTTCCAGGAGAGCACAATGGAAAATATTACTTAGAATGCAGCTGAAAAGCCAGAGGCAAAAGACCAAAAAGTGACCAGTTTTGAGAGGCAGCCTCAGTTTACTGAACTCTGAGTCACCGGTCTCCAGTGTTTTGATTAGGCAACTGTGATATGATGTTCTGTGTCACGAATAACACTAAACAGTGTCTGAATGAGATTTTATTAAGCTTCAAAAAGCAACAGATATTGGGCCTGAATCGAGGTGGTAACTCTTGGGGCAACCTGGCTTCTCCACTGTGCTTATTTCTCACTCTCTTTAAGCGAGTTTATACCTATAGTTGGAGCTGCTTCTTCACCCTCTTGTTTAATGGCAGTAGCCAGATCCTCGCTTGGCCTTCAGTGTGTGGGATCAGCAAGGTTGCTTTTGCATCCCTCTTTTCTCTTGCATCCCTCTTTTCTCTTGCATCCCCTTTTTCTCTTGCATCCCCTTTTTCTTTTGCATCCCCTTTTTCTTTTGCATCCCCCTTTTTTTTGCATCGCCCTTTACTTTTGCATCCCCCCTTTCTTTTGCATCCCCCTTTTCTCTTGCATCCCCCTTTGCTCTTGCATCCCTCTTTTCCCCTACATCCCTCTTTCCCTGATTGTCCATGGAGCCTGTCCCAATCTTGACCCTTCCTGATCTGCACTCCATGTGCATGTGCTGACTTAGACCAAAAGACACTTGGGGCAGTGGTTGGTTTATCTGCTGGGCACTTAACAATACTCCAGCTCAGTCATCATCAGTCATTTCCAAAAGGTCACTGCGATTTATAAGATTTCTGTTTAGACTTATAATTGGGCTCTCATTTCAAAGAGCACTTAAGAGTCTTTAAGTCATTAGAGGAATTTTGCTTTCCATCAGGGTCTCTGTCATGCACAGTCTGGAAACTCAGCGCTGGTGGTGAAGGAGCAAATACAGCACCAAGAAGAGGAACTTTCTCCTGATCCAGCCCTGTCAGGAGCTGCCAATCCTGCCCTTCCCTAGCCTGTGGCCACTGGGATGCATCCATTCCTCATCAGCCACTAATCTTTTTCTCTGTTAGCAACAGAGTTTGTTGTGGGAGGGCATTAGGTACTCAGACACAGTGATTTGTTTTGCAGAAGGAAGCTGACACTTCTCTGTCTATTGTTTATTTATGTTGCTGTTGTTTTACAGCCAGGGAAGCATTCTTGGAGGCAGGAAGCATCTTAAGTGGACACGTAACATTGGGAATGTATTTTGAAGACGATGCCTTGGCTTTGTAAGTTGTTTGTGTTTTCCTTCAGTGAGAATTCAAACTGCTGTGCATGGTATGAAGCTGCTGCCTAAAGGAGGTATTAGTTGCTTTGCCTGCTTTATCTGAGCAGTTTCATAATGTCACCTCTCCACGAGATGCCATGTGAGACAGCATGTCCTGGGCTTGCTGTTCCCATTAGGGAACATTCCCTCCCATTAGGGAAAAGGAGGGTTCGGCATGTGGGTACTGGAAACTACATGGAAAGCCCTCAAATAAACATCATCTACCCATAGAGCTGCCTTTCTGTAGCACTCTAAAAGGTGTTAAACCTGTTTGCTCATTGGCTTCGCTGTGGACACTCACATCTGGCTGCAGGATGTTGGAAACTGCCGATCCCAGGGAAGAAATTACCTCTATCATTTGTCCAATTCACACTGTATTATTCTTGAAAGAGGTGACCTTTGTCTTAGCAGGAACGAGACATCAGCACCATTTCCAAATGGAGTTTAGAGATGGGGGCATCCTCTTTCTAGAGGAAAAATCCTGGAAAATTATAGGAGCTCTCCTCCTGCAAATACGGGAAAGCTGAAGTCAAGGCTTTCTTGTCCAGTTCCTCACCGAATAAGAATGTTAACTGCAGGCTTAACTTTAGACAAAAATTTGTCTAAATTTAGACAAATTGTCTATTTAGAGATAATGGGATTTGAGTTTGTATCAGTCCGTGCACTTACACCTGAGATTCGCTCCATCATGGGGTTAAGTGCTTTGACTCAGGCTGTAAGAGATACTTCAGTGCCTGCAGATGGAGCTAAATCCAGAGGGGATCTTTAAATTGTTCTGGTATCTCATTTCCATCATGAATTACATCCAGACAGAGTTAAAAGTGTCAGAAAGCCCTTGGCCTTTTGTCCAAGCATGAGTAGTAAAAGCTATTAATACCACAATACATTATTTTCATTAGTTTCCTTCAAATGTGCTTCATCTCTACTGTTTTGATGAGACATTAGGGCATTTTTGTGATGTGCTTGGAGATTAAAATTGTAAATATCGTCTCTATTAACTCAGGTCTTAGAAGGGAGGCAGTGGCAGGCCCTGTTCAGCACCAGAGCACTGGGGGATTCCAGGTGCAACAGGCAGAACCAGCAGCAGCAGGAAAAACCCAAGCCCAGAGACTAGAAGGCTCCATCCCTGATCATCTCTGCTGAGCTGATAGATGGAAAAAAAACGGGAAAAAAATGCCAGAAATCAGGGTGATCTTGCAAAACAAAAAGACATCAATAGAAAAGGTCTGCGTTCTGTCAGCAGCAACACGTATGAGAGTGAATCTCCATCCTGCAACACTCTGCAGCGCTCCTGTTTAGTTGAAACAGTTAATAGAGTTTATATAGATATTCATTGTGCCAAGTTTGGCTTTTGGCCGCGTGGAAGAATATTTTTAATTATGATCTGTGAGTGAAGCTACTGTAGATGGTCATCTTCTGAACGTAAGTAGAAAGTAAACACTTACAGGAATTCCTTATGCAAGAGCCAGGCTCACTTCCCTTCTTAAGAAAAAAAGCAAAGCTTTTCTTCTGCTAAACTCTCAAGGAGGAAATGTTTGTGGCTCCCAAGCCACAGAAAGCTGAGACAGAAACCGTTCTTCTCACATTTTCCTCTACCGAGGGAAGAAGGTTACAGATACATCAAAAATGCTCTTAGCAAAACTGTTTGCTCAGCAAACACCTTCTCGGTGGGTGAGTATGAACAAGGTGTTAGGGAAGAAATGCTTTGAATGAAGTATTATTTCTTTCTTAAATACTTAGATGGCCTCTACCCCTGCCAAGTGTTTGTTTGCAGATGTTTTAAATGCAAGTCTCATATTGCAAATCTAAATGCTTCTGCTACGTGAATAGAAACCTGTCACAAGCAACAATACACCCAGTTGCTATGTAATGGCCAAGTTACCAGGAAAATAAGTGATTTCAAGGTGGACTCTTGCTATTAGGTGCACAATGTGTTGGTCTCCTGGCAGTATTAAGCAACTTCTGCATCTCTTTAAGACCTATGGAAGTTTGAGAGGTACAAATTGCCCCCAAAAAAACTTGCAGTGGGTGTGTGTTTTCCGGACAGATGAGTGTTGTCATGGAGGAAGTGAAAAGCCTAGATATGAGTCAAAAAGCATGGAAATATGTTGTCTGCCTTGCTTAGTAACCCTGTGGCCCAAAACTCCAAGATTTTTTGAGCAAATTTGAACCAATCTCCGTTGTATTCGGAACTGTTCAAATGGGTGTCCAAGCTGATTTTGCCTGGACAAACCGCAAAGGGAAATATAAGATGATTTTTCCATGAGCTGTTTTTCATTAGAAGTAATTAGTGTTTGTTCTGCAGTAGACTGAGTCTCTGTTAGATCTTTCTCATATGGAAAAGGCAGACCAGATTTCTTTTGAAACAGAAATCAAAGGCCTTCCGCCTCCACACCTCCACAGACCAAAATGTCCCCAAATCTCCTTGCACGGAGATAGGCAGCAAGCCTATCTTCCCTTATCTTAAAACTCTTGGTTTTAAAAGAAACCACTCTGTGCTTTTGCAAACGAGGTCACCGCTGTGTGCTTCTGGTTTTGCCGTGAGCTGCTTTGGAGCTGGTTCATTAAAAGAACCTGCGACGGTGACTGAAGCCATGGAGTGAAGTTCGAGTTGTAGTGGGAAAAGTGAAGGAATGAGAGAATTGAGGGAATGGTGGAACAGGAGCAGGACTTGGTGTTGTCACCATGTGGATGCCGGCAAGCTCCGGCATCCAGCTTCCAGCTTCCAGCTTCCAGCTGGAAGAGCTCGGTGAACTCAGTAGTCGTCTGGAGATGCCGATTCCTCAGCCGAGGAGGCTCCATTTCCATAGGGGCCGTCCAGGTTACCTGCTCTGCTTGAACCCCAAGACCCCTCTTTGGTTCATTCCACCCTGATCTGGAGTCAGGAGCTCCTAGAACTCAGCACTGTGGGCGCTGGTTGGGAACACATGTTTCCCAGGGACCTTCACAAGGTCCAAAGCCAACAGCAGTGACTCGACGGACCTACTCATTTCTCCAGCTGAAGGTTTGACTTCCAAACAGATTAAGAAACTGTTCTGATGCTTTAAGAAACCGTTCTTATGCTCTCTACATGTAGGAGCTGGGCCATAATTCTGACCTACCATCTGACAGGACCTACCCAGCTCCATCTGAGCCTGCTGCTGCAATGCAAAGGGTTGAGCCCTGCCTTCTTCAAGGCCATCTCTTGCGGTGTCACTTCCCCAGCAATTCTGGTGTCGCAGCCTTTGAAAAAATACCATTGGCTTTTGAAAAATAAGCTAAAAAACCCCCAAAACGGTCGAGGCGTTTTCCTTCCTCTACCTCACCAACATCTGGAGTCTTCAGGACTGAAGTTCCTCTAACTTCCAGAAAACAGTTCTCCCGTCACAATGTGGTCCATGACCTGTCATTGCTCAGACTTCTCTTATTTTTGCCTTTTCCACCTGCTCAGCTTTTCTTTAAATACCCTAAGATCTTTTTTTACGAGAAGGAAATTGGGGAACAAAAAATGAACTGATTTTTCGGCTGTTCCTTCCTGCTGGGACCCTGAACAGCATCATTTTGTCCCCCACGTCCCCTCTAATGCTTCTACCCCTGTGGGTGCCATCTCTGCATGCAGCAGATGCCAGATCCCCCATTCAATCCTTGTAACAGTCCCTCTTTTACAGGTCCCGCAAATACGCGGTGTCTCCTCCAGCCCTGCTCCTGGCCAGGAGCAGAGATGGGAGCGTGGAAGGCATCACCCTGTCCAAACAGAGTGCGCAGGACATCGTGCACATGATCAGATATGAATTACTGGACACATTTGTAAGTTTTTTTTTTTTTTTTTTAAGTGGTCATTTGCAGAGGTGCTGCTTTTAGCATGGAGCTCTCAACTATTTTTCCAGTATTTCTATCATGTTGAGTTGCATTTGTTTTTAACCTTTAATTTTGAGTTGCATCATGCAGTCTGCACAGGGACCTGCTTGCAGGGGAGAAGACCCTGGTAGTCAATAGGCTGCCCTGTGCTTCTTGCCACAGACCCACTCATGCCTTGGTGCCAGGGCCTTCTTCCCGCCTCTTGCACATGAGATCCAGAAGGTTTTTGTAGCTGTGGCATGTGGAGCCAAGCTCCTCTGCTCCCAACTCCAGGAATCGGCTCCCAAAAGTGCGGGGTTGGGAGGAGACAGCTGGGAAGGGCACCAGCATCATCCCAGCACCCACATTTGTGCTTGCTCTGCTCCCATTCAACGTCCCAGCACCCACATTTGTGCCTGTCAGGCTCCCCTTCGACGTGGAAGCTGCAGCTTTGCTCTAGCACCGCACGTAGGAGCAGGAAGGCTGCTGTTGTCTTGCTCTCCCCACCCTGTAAACCCCAACTTCTTGTTTTGCTCTCTTGCAGCCAGAAATTACGGTGCAAAATCTACCCCGCTACTTGCAGCTCAGAAGGCCCTTCCTCATCATGTTTAGCAATGGTGACATCGGACAGATGGAAAGCGAGGAACTGCTGAAGCTGGCAAAAAGGAGACCTCAGCGAGCGTTCGTGACATGCTGGTTGAACTTGTGAGTGTGCAAAAACCTCCTTGTTCCTTTCCGTTACCTCACGGCGTTTCGGGGGAAGAGCAAACTGAGTCTGCAATTACTCAAAGCACTTATCTAGCTGGTAATGGGATTATTTAGTCTGAAATCAGAAT
The DNA here is from genome assembly GCA_013389825.1 of Crypturellus undulatus. Classification (NCBI taxonomy): domain Eukaryota; kingdom Metazoa; phylum Chordata; class Aves; order Tinamiformes; family Tinamidae; genus Crypturellus; species Crypturellus undulatus. The sequence continues at coordinate 12,024 of VWPW01017370.1, read as the reverse complement.
GAGTTGGGAGGCCAAGGCGTTTAGCAATGATTCAGTATGTATTTGGGACAGCTGCAAAGTAGCACCGTGAAGCAAAGTGAGTGGAAGTTTAATGATGACAGAAATAATTTTTAGTAGGGTAAATAAAGTGTTCTCAGGGGTATTGCATGGTAGCTTGAGCTCGGCTCTGGAGTATTTTGTGTTTTGTAACATTTAGGAGAAAAAAAAAGTGGATTTGCCCCTCTCAGGTGCCTTAAAGTGGTGATGCCATTGGAAATACAGCAGGGCGATTCCTGATTATTCATTGGGAGAATAAAGTTCTCAGGGCACCTAGAAAAAGTCCTGTAAGACAGACATAGAAAATAAACAAGAAACAAAACAAATACAGGAGCTGAGAAATAAAGAAGTCGCAAGAGATGATAGGATCTTCTTTGTTTCTCCCCTCCCTAGTGCATTTTCTGTTTTTAGTCTTCATTTACTTTGCCCAAGCCCAGAGACACCTCACTGACTTAATCACAACGTGCTTCAAAGTCTGGGAAGCATCTAGCAGCGTGGGCAGGAGTTTGCTAATGGGGAATGCACACGTTTTAAAAGAGGACGATTTGTTTGCCAGTAATATGCAAGAAATAAGAGCCCTTGGAATTCCCCCACCTACACATCTGCCTTTGTTCGACTTTACTGCAAACAAAAATGCAAAAAATAAAGAGCTGTTCTTTGTCAGGGCGAAAAAAAAAAAGGCATTTCCACAAAAGAAGGCAGAATGTAGCCACTGGCTTTGAAAGCATAACATAATCCTAGAAGGAAGACCACATTCCCATGGTGAGGGCCAACTCAGAGTGCATCACCCAGCCTGAAAATAGTACCTAAAGGACTCGTCATCTTCCCGTACTCGGTCACATGTCCCTTTGTCCCTTTCTGGTGTCTTTGTCACTCGGGGGTCATTCCAGCTCCTTGTCACTGCCTGCTGGCTGCACAAAACCACCTTGTGGCTGCCAATGAGCCCTGCTGCGTTGCTTCCTCCTGTCCCTTCTGCCTGCTGTGGACTCATCGCAGCTGCTCGTGGTGGCACTAGCAGGGCTGGGCGATCGGGGTGTCACCAGGCAGCATTTCTGCTTGCAGAGGGAACAGGCAGTGGTGGTGGAGGCCATCTCGGTGGCACTGCTGGACACGGGACATTCCACCCTCACCTGCTCCCGAAAAATTCTCATGGAGGAATTCACCCCCTCCTACGGAACGTGTCCCAGCTGTTCCTGCTGCTGGGAGATTTCTTTACACATCTAATCTGCTCTCCACTCACTTTCCATGAGAATTGGCTAATTTTTAAACTCCTAATTGACTCTCAGTGAATCCAGAGCTCCTAATGCTGCTGTTTCTGCAGCTGTTCCATGGACAACACTTGTGCTCGGAGGCTTTGCTGGATGTTGCCCAAGGACTTTGGTGGTTCTCGCTCATGTTGTGCTGCCAAAATGCTTCTCAGCGATTTGAATCTCATCTTCTCCACAGGAAGAACACCCCTGTAGGCCACGGCATCCTGAAGACCTATTTTACCACCTTGCCTTCATTGCCTGTTCTCGTCTGGGTGAACCTTCATGCAGGAGGTCAGGTATTCGCATTTCCACCAGGCCAGTCCATCACTGAAACAAACGTCTTGTCTTGGCTGGAGAAGCTAAAAGCGGGATCGGAGATTCCCAGCAGTAAGTGGACAAGCTCTGGTAACGTTCCTGTTAGCTCCCGGTGTGTTTATGAGAAGATGCTCCGTGCAATAAATTGTCTGCTCTGGAATTTAATGATGGAAAAAAATAGCTATTCTAAGTTTGAATCGCAGAAGTACAAATAGTCCGGCCAGGACAGAATACCCGTATTCACGAGTTTGCTTTAGGACTGTTTAATGTTCAGAGCCAAGTGTGAATAGCTCTGAATTGAAATCTCTTCCCTGTAATAATTCCCAAGCTCTCCCGGGGCTGGAGTTGACCTTGTGAAACCCAACCTGGTGACAAAAGCTCTCCTGGCTCCAGCAGAAGACACAGATGCTCTGTAGGTCTCTCCCAGCATGTTTTTTTCCTGGACAGGACAGTGTTTTGCTCTGGTCATTGGGACATACGGGGTTTGCTTGAGTTGTGAAGCTTTTCTCTATGTCTGTCCTTTGCCATAAGGACAGCAGCTCCCCTAGGATGGAGTTAGCCTTTGGGAGGACACAACATGTGGCTGAAGGCTGGCTGGTGGCTAAGCCACTTTTGGCCTTGTAGCCACTCACCTCCTCTTTCCATCTCCATTGCTAAAAGCTCTTTAGTTTTCCAGTTTTGGGGTGCCAAGGGGTGCATAGGCCATTGGGCAGCACAGTGGGTGACCGAGGGCTGTCCCAGCCAGCACAGCCTCCTTTCCCAAGCTTTTAACCCCTGGAAACTGTGCGATTAAGTCTTAAAATAGAAAATGAGAAAGCCCTCATTTAATGGGGCTGCTTCATCCCTGGATAGACGGCAGTCTCCTCTCACTCCTGATGGTAAAGCTCTGTTGTTAACACTGTTATCTGAGGTCTGAATTAAAAATCCACCCACCAAGGGAAGGACACAGAGTGTTGCCACTTGTAAACTTCTATTTTGTGTCTCTGAGGATGGGGAAGCCGCTTTCTGAGAAGCTGAGCCCAGAGCTCCGGTAAATGCTAATTCACTTTGTAGCTGGTTTGATTTGAATAATGGTGTTAGTTGTAGCGAGAGAAAAAAAATGTCATCTTGAAGAAATAAATATTTAATTTTGCATCTGCTGGGAGAGTGAAAACATCTCTGTTTGAAATGAGTATATCTGTAAAGTCATCACAGCCTTTTAACTTGCTCACATCTGCCTGTATTCGCTTATAAGGTACCTTATCTGAAGAAGACTGGAAGCCACCTCTTCCTGCTTACAATTTCCTCCAGATGATGGAGACAGCAGTGCCCGAGTTCACCCTTCGCACCTCGTACGGCCGTGGGGACCCACAGGAGCCGCAGCCGCCGGGAAGCTCCGAAGAGAAAGCCCCAATCCGAGAGGAACAGCCCGAGGAGCCCGGGGTGACAGCGGAGAAGGGCCAGTCCCCTGGGAGGGACCTGCGGGGGACAGCCCCGAGGCTGGCAGGGAGGGAAAAGAGACACAGTGAGCTCTGAGATCCCCTTCTGGAAACGGAGTGATGGGACAGTGCCCTAGAACCGTGCCATTTCCATCCTCTTTAAGCCTTCTGCAGCAGAGAGAGCGGTTTTTAGCAGAAAAAAAATAGTGCTGAAGGGATAAAACAGCCCTTAACGTTTAAAGGCAAGTTCCTCGTTGTAGTGTGTCAGCACTTCTGCCATGCCTGTGGTTTCTGCTACCAGGAACGTGTCTGTACGGTTGATAATTGGCCCTCCTGGGTGCTCTTCCTGTTGCATTGCGTGGTCACTCGTGACAGCAGGTCCTCACGGAGACTGCAGGGAAGTTTTGCCTGTTTAGTGCTTAGTGGAAAGGCAGAACGAGCTCACTTTGCTGCTAAGGGTTTGTCTGCACAAAAAAAACTTTGCAGTTTTTTGCAGTTGAATCCACACGTCCCATTCCCTGGGTCACTAGATCCCTCAGTGATGCTTTGGGAGCAAGACTGTGAGTGACTCCAGGACGAAGAACAGTTCTCCACTATCCGTGGCAGAAAGTTCTGCTCTCAACAAGCTTTAAATCTGCCGAGAAACTGCGTGTAGCTGCGAGGGCAAACATACCGCTCGCTCCATGGCTGCAGTGTTTAAACTGGCACGGGGTTGTGTTTACACCTGGCTTTGAGGAACTGAATTCACGAGCATGTTTCTTCTCAGGCATCGCGGGAGAATCTGGCTCAAGTGATTTGATTATGAGGTCCGTAACTCAGGTCATCGCAACAGCCGTAAATACCTGGAGCAAATACAAAAGAAAATGCCAGGACAGGTGGAAGATGACTTTGCTCGGTGCTGGAATCTTCATGGCCGTGAGCCCAGGGAGTTATTTGCAGCCTCTGCTCTTCTTCTTGGTGACAGTAGTGAGGCTGGTATCATCTGAGCTGAAGATGGTGCAGAGAATAAGGTCTGCAGGGAGATGAGGGCTCCAAAAAGAAGGGCAGGGCTGGCAGTGCTGGGGACGGGCAGTTTCAGCACAGGACAGAAATGTCATTCATTTCCTCATTTAGATGGTGTGATTCGGGCCTGGGGAAGCGGCCTGGCCTTTGCTCATGTTCCTGGGACAGCAAAAGGCCTTTAATTCCTTTCTGGACTTTGCAGGACAGCTCTAGAGCACAGGATTCAGTCCAGGGAATTTTCCTCCAGAGTTGGAGGAAAATTATTTAATCCTGCTGGTGCTCCCATTACCTTCAGTAACCCCTAGCTCCATTCCACAACATCCCTGAGATGTGCCAGATCGTCCTCCAGAAATCAGCGGGGATGGAGAAACTAACAAACAAACCCAACATTTTAAAGAACTGCTTGGGGTGCTGTGAAGTCTTTCCCCTCCTGCAGGCGGCCCATCTGGTGGGAGCATTTTGCAGTGCTCCGAAACGGACCGTCAAGCCTTGGGCTCTGCCTGAAGCCCCTCACTAAAACATACCATGTTTGTACTTAATGTCAGGCTTAGAGCCAAACTGTGTGTTCCAAGTTCTAGTCTAGGATGCAGATAAGAGTCTGTTCCACAGGTGAGTATTCCTCGGAGAAGGAGTAGATCAGTGGGGAAATTGCTGTGGGTTCCCATCAGTCCTCAGCTGTATTTTGTACCATGTTGTACCTGTTGTAGGTAGGTCGTTTCCAGTAAAGTCCCTGCTGATGTGACTGGTGCATTCCCTGCATCAATCCCCCACTTTGTGCCGGTGAAGTATAGTATCTGAAATGATAACTAATTTCTTAAATAAACTTAAATAAAAGTGCATTTAATCTGCCTCTATTTTGTGTGTGACAGCACTGCAGCGAGTGGAGCATCCCATATCCTGGACCGGGATGTTCTGGGTCAGAAGCGCTTCCAGGAATGGCTCCCACAGTCCATGCAGTCCGCGTGCAGCAGGAACTCCTTAGGCAGGTTTGTGCGATGCGAGTAGCGTTCCCGGATCCCTACTGTACTTGGCTGCGCTTCAGTTTTCTCCCAGACCGGTGCCAGAACAGCAGCCTGTCACTAGGGGTCAGTGCCACATCTCGGTTATGCCTGGGCAGAAGTTTTCTAGGGGGAAAAAACACTCTTTGCTGGAGCGATTTCACTGATCCTGGAGAATCCGGTTCAGGGAAGGGGTGTCCGTTGGATGGAGAGCGGGATGCTCGTGCCTGGGGATGCTACTTCTCATCGCAGTGGCTCTAACCAGCCTGGAGGACCAAGAAATTCCCTCTCTGCTGGTTCAGCTCCTGCATGAACAGCAGGGTCCTGAGGCCAGGAGGGTCCTGGCGCATTTGGCCATTCCAGGATCCAAACTGCAGTCCCTGTGGCTGCAGCTGCAGGTGCCTAAGGTGGCTTAGGAAGGGACACGCTTGTCCCTGTCCTGCTGGCACCACTGACCTGGCCGGCAGCTGTGTTTTATAGCCCTGCTGGCTCTCACCGTGGGTGTAGGTCACCGTTCCAGACCACATCGGGCCTGGCTTTGGGTTTGTTGATTTTACCTCTTTTTTTTTTTCCTTTCCTTAATGCAAAATGTCTTTTTAATTGTGCAGCAAAAGCAGGCGGTTAGGGCGTGGAGGAAACCCGTCAAGGTGTATATGTGCCAGGATGTGTACACGGAGGGAAAAATTGTTATGAACAGTGGGAACAGTTTCACTGCAGCCTATACATTACAGCACGCTCATTTGCTAGAAGAAACAGCCCCGGATTATGTTGTTTTTAATAGCTGCGATAAAGCAATGGGAAAAGAAGTACTCAGCGGTGCAGTTGGTGTTTGTTTATGCCCGTGGGTGACAAGAGAGGCCAAGGAAGAAGAGCTCTGGAGTGCCAAGGAGCAGCTGTGAGTGCAGAACCGCATCGGGCCCGCGGACACGAACCCTTCGGTGCACGCACGGCACGTCGTGTCTGCAGAGCTGTGTGTGTGTCAGCAGCTGGTGGAAGGAGAGGCAAGAATGCACCGAGCACCGATGCTATCAGCTCCTTTTTGAGCCATTCAGCACAAAAAAAGCAAGGCCGTTTCGGGAAACCCCAGCTGAGACGGTGCTAGCGAGGTGCACACTGGTCTGAAGAGCTGCTGAGATTTTCTGACTGATAAAGTAGTCACTGTTTATGGCTTCATAGCAAGCTCCACATGTCCTTTTCTTCACTGATGTGACGGAGGGGCAGGGTTACATGCACTTCTGCTCTCCCAGAGCCCTTCAGGGGTTGTTTAAATGTCAGTGATTAATCAGAAGATAATAGTATATATATAGAAAAAAAAAGAAAAGGGATTATGTGATTAACCTTATGATATGCCACCATCTGTGCGCTGCGATGTGGCTGCAGCTCACGCAGGCCCTCGCGCTGGGTGGGAACAGGAGCTGCAGCCCTGCTCGCTGCCGGAGCGCGTTCCCGGCCGCGCTCGTTGATGGCTTTGCTGGAAGTCCTCCAAGTACGGGACGCCGGGAAGCAGTCACGTCGTCTCTCCCAGACCTCCAGATCTCCAGGCAAACGGCGGATTTTGCCTGCATGGAGCCAATCTTTGGGGCGGAAGGTGAATTTTCCAAATTGGCACTTCTGCAGCCGCCCAGCCTCAGTGCCCCCAAGCAGATGGCCACAGTCCCCCTTGGGTGACATCTGGCCACGCAGCAGGGCTGTGTGTGATGGCAAAGCAGCGGCACAGAGGTTGTCACCCCCTTGGACGAAGCACAGACCCCTTGGCAGCGCGGAGGGACAGACGGTGACGCAGGAGCCGGGCCTGGGAAGGACACGGCTGCTGTGGCAGGATGTGAGCCAGAAGCAGAGCCCGGGGCTGGCGCGTGCCCTGCCAGGCAGCTCTATCCAGAGCCACGGAGTGAGGCGGCTCCTGGGATTCTCTATCCAGAGCCATGGAGCGAAGCTGCTCCCGGGGCTCTATCCAGAGCCATGGAATGAGGAGGCTCCTGGGGCTCTATCCAGAGCCATGGAGTGAGGCTGATCCCTGGGCTCTGGATCCAGAACCATGGAGCGAGGTGGCTCCTGGGGCTCTATCCAGAACCATGGAGTGAGGCAGCTCCTGGGATTTTCTATCCAAAGCCATGGAGTGAGACTGCTCCCGGGGCTCTATGCAGAGCCACAGAGCGAGGCAGCTCCTGGGATTCTCTGTCCAGAGCCATGGAGCGAGGTGAGTCCTAGGGCTCTATCCAGAGTCATGGAATGAGATGGCTCCCGGGACTCTACCCAGAGGCATGGAGCAAGGCTGATCCCAGGGCTCTGGATCCAGAGTCATGGAGCAAGGCAGTTCCCGGGGCTCTCCATCCAGAGCCATGGAACGAGGCAGCTCCTGGGACTCTCTATCCAGAGCCGTGGAGTGAGGCTGCTCCCAGGACTCTCTATCCAGAGCTGCGGAGCAAAACGACTCCTAGGGCTGTCTATCCAGAGCTATGGAATGAGGCAGCTCCTGGGACTCTCTATCCAGAGCCATGGAGTTAGGCTGCTCCTGGAGCTCTCCATCCAGAACTGTGGAATGAGGTAGCTCCCAGGACTCTCTATCCAGAACCATGGAAGCGAAGCAGCTGCCGGGACTCTCTATCCCGAGCCACGGAGCGAGGCCACTCTCATGCCAAGGCTTTTTCCGACACCAGCCCAGGCAGGCAGCAGGATGGCAGCCTGCGATGGGAGTGTCCCGTCCCAAAGGGATGGCACAACCCATCCTGGTCCCGGTGCCACTGCGGAATTATCCCCGCCAGACCCAAAAATAGGGAGGCTCAGGCCGTGACCGGAGTGCCAGCTCCTTCCTCCCGGGATGAGGATCCGCATGGAGCTGGGACCAGGCAGCCCAAACCAGCCGTGATCCTGGCACGGCCGGAGCATCACGTGCTGCGGAGCAGGGCGCCTCCCTGGGCTGGTTTATTCTGTGATAACCTCTCGCCAACGCATGTGACCTCCCCTCCTAACACCTTTTCTTTCTATTTTCCCTTCCCAGCGCCAAGAAGAGATGTCCTGCCTCAGTATCTCCCATTGGGAGCGGACACCTAAGGCCTCCTGCTCCATCCCCAAGGTGAGTGTTCCTTGGGCAGGCAGGATGCCCATCGCGGACAAAGCCAGAGAGGCCAGCACAAGAACCGGTTTTCCATGGCAATGCTCGGGATACCTCCACATTGTCCGGGATGGGGGGCCGGGCCGCGTCGCGGGCCCCGTTGTTCCGCGTTCGGAGGCGATAAGGGAGCGCAGGGCTTTGCTTCCTGCTCCCGGCGCGCTCCCAGCCGCTCCCTAGGCAAACGCAGGGCTGCGCCCGGGGCCGCTCTGCCCGGCCCAGCGCCTGCCTCTATTAATAGCCCCGCGGCGGTTGCCAAATGCCTCGGGGTGTCGAAAGAGCCGCTGCAGCCGCAGCACCGTGATTCAGCCCGCGGCGGGAGGCAGGGGCAGCGGGATGCCCGGGCTCCCCACGTGCATCCTCCAAGGGGGAAATCCGGGTGCTCCGCTGGCTCAACGGCTCTAGAAGCTGCTGCAGCTCCTGGGGCCCTCACGGGCTCCGTGGGGACAGGAGCTGCCCTGCCCCTTACCCAGCTTGGTCCCCCTTGCCCAGCTTGGTCCCCCTTGCCCAGCCTGGTCCCCGTGCCCAGCCTGGCTCTGCGATTGCTCCTACCTGGAGCGGGACGGAGAACGGATGCTCCCCAGCAGCGTGAGCCGGTGCCTCCTGCATCCCCTTGTGCTTCCAGCTCTGGGGTCTCTAGAGGGGACCATTTGGGATAACGGGGGCCCGTCGGTTCTGAGGTGCTACTGGGCTCCGAGTGTCCCTCTGGCCACCCTGGCTCACAGTGTGGGGGAGAGGCAGCCCGTGGGACCCATAGGGACATGCACCCATGGATGGCTGTCATGGTTGGAAGCAGGATGTCCCAGTGGTGAGCAGTCACACATAGACACCAAAGCCAATGTGTGGAGAGGCAGTTACTGCCCCAAAATAACCGTGAGAGCTTCCAGGAGTGGGAATGTTGGAATCAATCCCCAACACCCCAGCCCCAGGGAATGGGACAGCAGGGATGTGGCCAGTCCCCTGCCCTTGGTGGCCTCCAGCCATATGTGGCCTCTGAGGGCTGCTAGGGACCCCACAGGGACAAATGTCCCCAAAGCCCCAGGTCCTGGTGCTTCTCCTTCACCTCTTGATTTCCCTCCAGGCTAGTGAGGACGCAGCATGAGAGCAGACGCTGGAGGCTTCGGGTGCAGCCCCCCTGGGAACGCAGGCACGGAAGGAGGTTATTTCATTTTCTTGGCTGCAATTTCCAGATTTGCCCGAGGGGAGGCCTTTCCTGGCACCATCCGACGTCAGCGCGGGGCTCTGCAGCCGGGCAGCTTCCCAGCACCTGGATGGAGCCCTGGTGGCGCCAGGACTCTGACTCCCATCCCGAGGTACGGATTGGAAAACTGCTCCAGACAAGGACTTCCTGCAGTGACAAGGACCCCCTGTGGGGACAGGGACCGAAGCAGATCCCCTGAGAAGACAGAGGCCGCTATAATGACAGGGACAACACAGGGACCTCCTACAAGGACACCCTAGAATGATAGTGACCTGGAAGACCATGACCACATATGAAAATAGGGACCCTCAGGGAGGACAAGGGACACTGCAATGAGATACTAGAGCATCCATCCAGGCTGGCCTCAAAGCAAACGCGTCTGGGCACAGAAATCCTTCTGGACACAGAGCATTTTCCTTGGCAAAGCAGGGGGCTGCACAAGCCTCCTGCACAAGCGAGTGCCGGAGCCGGGCAGGCAGGAGGCAACATCCCCTCGGTGCCCCGTGACGGAGCCCGGCCGTGCCCGGATAAACACAGCGAGGCCGGCAGCTCCGGAATGGCCTCGTGTAAACACGCGCGGAGCTTTATTTAACTCCGCTCCCCGCCGCCCGCCTTTGAGGCTTCACATCTGGCGCGAGGTCTCCCCGGCGCCTTCCTCCAGCCGCTGCCCCGCTGCAAAATGAGCCGCTCTCCGGCCTGAGGAGCAATGGGCATAAGGGACGTCTTGCTCCGTAGCCCCAGGAAGAGGGGAAGGAGGTGGAGAGCGGAAAATCTTGCAGGAGACGGGATGAGCAAGCAGCGGGCATGGGCCTCGGGAAGCAGCGATGCGAATCCCAGGGGCTGGAGCATCTCGGAGCTCCTGGAGAGCGCGCGGCCGAGCAGGAGGAGCCAGCAGCATCCCCGAGGCGGGAAGCAGATGGTTTTCCCATTAGCGGGTGTATTCATCCTCCGGAGCGTCCCCCGCGGATGCGGGCCGCGTCCCCGCCGTGCGTGCGAGCCTGACTCAGCGGCTGAGCCGCCGCGACGCCCACAGCCCCAGCCCGGATCCCCGGCTCCTTCCTGCGCGCCGGCACCAGGGAAGCAGGACCTGGATGGATGGATCCAGGGAAAGGAAACCGCATGGAGATGTCGTCCATGAGGTCTTCTCCAGGCTTGTGGCTTTGCCCTGCTCCAGAGGACACATCTCACATCTCCTGTCCCCTGCTTGTCCCCGTGCCCAGCCTGGGACAGCCCCATGTCCCAAGCCACACATGGGACGGTGACTTTTCCCCAAAATATCCCGCATCCCGGACCAGCGCAGCCGCAGGATGGAGCCTGCTGACACGTGGGGCTGGGTGTCCCCTGTCCCCTTCCCTGTGCCCCCAGGTGACCCTGGGCCATCTCCCTGTCCTGGTACCTTCTGCCATGCCCAGTGCCAGCCACCAGGCTGTCCTGCTCCACGCAGTGACATGGAGCAGCACGGGAACGCGCTGCCCAGGGAAGTGCTGGAGTCACCGCCTCGACCATTAAAGGACCTCAGTGCTTCGAAAACCAACATTTTCCTTTTCTTTATTATTATTTTTTTATTTCAGCCACAAACTGCCAACTTCTGCAGCTGGTTTGGGCGAGGAGGAACCGCAGCAAAGCCAACACTGGGAGACCCAAGCAGAGCAAAGTGACTAATACGATGTAGGACGCATGTGACCAGCCCAGACACCCCGTCCCCCTCGTGTCTTCCTTGCACAAGTTCAACTTTTCACATGTTCCTGCCCAATAACAAGGATTTTCAGAGGAGATCGGGGCTCTCGGCGCTTGCAGCCTCTTGCGCTTAGCTGGCGGCTGCTGCTTTTATGGGTCCTCACAAAGCCAGATGCTTGACATGAGCTTGACACTGTTTAGTCTCTTTATTTTTTCAAAGACCAAAATCACTGTTGGGAACTGCCCCAGCACTGGCAAATCGGCAGCTTTTCCCCGCGGACGACACAGCTTGGCCGGCCCCGCGTGTTTCCGCAATTCATGGAAATCCGCTTGGAAAGAGAGATAAAAATAATAGTAATAATAATAATAAAAAGGCAGTTCTGCATGTGAAACCCTCAGGCTTCTTCCCAGGAGTCCCGAACAAATCCATGATGAGTTTTGGGGATGGATCCGCTGGGATGCGGGTCGTGCCCGGCTCGCATTCCTCCGGCCTGCGACGCTCCTGGAACCACTGGGGAGCCTGGAAGCGGCCGGTGATCCCGGGACAAGGCGGCACGTGGCGACCTCGCGGCCTCAGTGTGGCCACATGGGGATCGGACCACGTTTTGGGTTTTGGTGCTTGGCTCTGCAAACCACCCGCGTTGGCAGGAACAGGTTTGCAGGTTGGCAGAGCCCACGTGCCCTTGGAGATGGGGAGCTGCAGGAGGAGCAAGGAAGGGAGAGGGAGCTGGTGCGGTTCCCGGGAACGGGCGCAGCTCCAGGGCTCTTCCCACTGCGGCAGAGGCACCGCTCGACCTCCCGGTGAAAGGAGGGAGGGAGAGAGGAGCTGGACCCTCCAGCTGAGCTCCGCGAGGCGGAGGTAACCGCTCACCCGGGAAGGCCGGGAACAGACGGGAGCTTCGGCAGGGCTGGTTAAGCAGAGCAGATGTCAGCGAAACAGAAGAACCGTTTTCATTTAGCTCCTGCGATGGCTCCTGTGTGACACAGTCTCCTCTCCCCTTCCTTCCTTCCTTCCTTC
>VWPW01017369.1:0-48034 GCA_013389825.1 Crypturellus undulatus | reverse complement strand
TCAAACTGCAACATTTTCCTTGACAGATGACCATGAACATCTTACAAAAGCACATACTTTATTTCATTTATTTATCCTCTGTCAGTGCCATATTCTTATCAGATCTTTCTTAAAAATCATGTTGTAAAAAATAAAAAAAAAAGAGAAAAAAGAGAAATTAATTAATGCCATGCTAGGATAGTGTTGGTAGAGAAAAATGAAAAATACAAAAATGGATTTCAGAAACAGTGAAGTTTGCTGAGTAACCTAGCAAATTGTTACATATTTTCATAGGACTGCATAATCAAGCATATTCATTATGTTTCTATTTTGAAATATTCATTATGTTTCTATTTTGAAATAGAAACATAATAGAAAATTTGAAATAGAAAAATACCATTTTAAAATGAAAAATCAAAATGTTTTGACTTAAGAGTATTTTATCCAGACTATCTGGACAAAAATTTCCAAAAAATTTCAAAACAGCAAAACAGAAAACTGCAAAATAGAAGATCATAATTCAAAAGAATTTTAGATTGATCTCCAAATAATAACATTTAATGCACATCTTAAATATTGTATTGAATAGAAATACAAAAATAATAGTATATATAAATAAATAGAACCAATAATCCACCAAAAGAGCAGATATGAATTTTAACATGAATTAAAAATTTACTAAAAACTAGGTGAATCCTTATACTTTTTTACAGAATGGCTAAACAATTTCACTTTCATTGCAAATAACCACTTTACCATCAGGATAAAATAGCTAGCCCACATTATAATTTGAGCAAGTTTTATCACATTTTACATTAGTTAAAAAGGTAAATTACAAATGACTAACTTCAGTAATTTAAAATTATTTATGCGGTGTAACATTTCAAAATCTGTGAGTCTGGAAAAACAAGCTTCTAATAAATTAGAACCTTCAGGAATATTATTAAATATCTTTGCTTTTTTCCCAATTGCTATTAATTTGATGAACCTCCACAGTCTTTTAGTTGCTGACTGACAAAATTGTAGGAGAAGGTGCCATCATTCTGTAATATACATTCATGCAATACATTCCACCACTCTGTTCTGGTTCTACCTGGCCCATTCAGATTTCTGAAAGAAGAAAATAAATAAGGGAAATGTAAACCTTCCATGCTGACTTGACTGGGCTAGTCAGGAAGAAAGATGGAAAAGAAGAGCAGCATCTCATAAACCAAAGAAGTTGTTACACAGTATTAAACAATCTAGGATGACTTTTCCTTTCTCTCTCAAAAACAGTGCATGCTGTACAAAAACTTCGGTACTGTCGCAACTAAGACTGAAGTATCTTGCTGTCTGAAGGACAGCCATTGCCATTGCCCAGCGCAATTTGCAAATTATCTTTACAAAGTGATATCTAGATTTGATTGATTGTCAAATCCACAGAGGATTTATCTATTTACTCAGATGCTCTGAGTGAAGCAGAATTCCAAACCCGTGGGGGACTAAAGGGGAGATGTAGAATAAATTAAGAGATATAAACAAATATAAAATAAACAAAAGATGATCAGTTTGCAGGCAATGAACAATTAGCCTACAGAGCTCTTTTCAAGATGGTTTTGAGAGAAAATATTCCAAAGTATTTGTTGTAACTCAAAACATATAATTTTGTTGTCTAACAGCATAAACATTTCATTTACATTTCAGGCTAAAAAAGAGATTTGTAAAGGGGTAATTCTGAATAGCTGGCCCAATAAAAGACTCAAGAAAATATTCGAGCAACGTTTCTGTGATGAAGGTGGCCTCGAATTTCATTGGTCTCCAAGAAATTTAGCTTTTATATTATTTACTTTCTTGATAGACAGCAAAAGGTAGACATATTTCCTTCTCTACAAGAATCATTACAAACACTGAACACGACAGCACTGCATACAAGCAAACAAGCTGCTTTTATTAGGGAAAATTGGGATTTTTGTACAGGTAGGAAGAAAAGACAACTGGCAGTTTGTCCTATTCCATTCTTTCCATGTCAAAGATTACTAGAATTACTGGTACACTAGACTACACTAGAATTACTGGTTTGGGTTGTAAGACACACAAATACACACAAACATTTGTGACCATATTTTTACTTGTGCTTATCCAAATAAAGTCCCATAAAATTAGACAATAATTTTATTTACTCTGATCTACTATTCCTAAACAATCTGTTATGGTAGAACAGCATAATACCTACATATGCTACATAACAATACAGCCTTTAAGGATGGTAAAATAACATCACTCTTAGAATTTATATGTCTGCTCAGTATCTATCTTTTGTTCCCCAGATTTTCAGCATTATCAGTTCAAATAATGTTTGTGATATATGCGAGCTTAGAATGCTTACCATTAGTGTAGTCTATTTTATATAAAAATACTAATTAAAGGTGATGAAATTCTGATTATTCCTGAAGACAAAGCTCTCATTTTGTTACTATATGTCCTCAATATTTTCTCAAGTAATTGAAGTATAACTAAGATTAAAGGAATACAGAAACATTATTCTACAAATATAAAGAAAATCTGTGCTCTGCTTATATATAGACTATTTTCTGATTGCAAAACAAAGATTTTTTTTTTTAAATTAAATCACTAGATTCCCAAACAATCCAATAAAAATGCCTTATATCTCAGCTTGTTCCCATTATAAAAATAAGAATATTATACCATTTACAGAATAGATTACATTTTTAGATTACAGTATTGTCCTGTTTACAATCAACATATTTCTTTGAGGGATTTATACCTTGTGCTCTCTTATTTACATTTGAACACATCCTGAGTATCTTTTTTATTCATTGCCCTTTATATTTTCCCTGCTTTGTGTTATAGTTATGTTTAAAAAAGCAGGCCAAATTATGAATATACCACTCTTAAAATTTAATTTTATTGCTCTTTCTAATTCTGCATCAAATAATTATAACCACATGAACAACATAAGCATGCTGTCTCTTATTACATGTGTTTTGGAGCATACAGTAGGTCTAGGCAATTAATATTCTATTTCTAATACAAATTTGATTATAAAATAGCTTTTTATATGCTCAGTAAAAGCCACTGTGCTTGTGAAAATGTGTGAGGCTTCATCAGCAGACCTGGTGATCTTACTCAAAGAAAGTATTCGTTACAATGAATGGAGAAAAGCCAAATACTGCATCTTCTCATGCCCAACGGCAGTAATCCTAGAGCACATATTGTCAAGGTCCTGCACCCTGTGCACCAATG
The DNA here is from genome assembly GCA_013389825.1 of Crypturellus undulatus. Lineage (NCBI taxonomy): Eukaryota > Metazoa > Chordata > Aves > Tinamiformes > Tinamidae > Crypturellus > Crypturellus undulatus. The sequence continues at coordinate 44,812 of VWPW01017369.1, read as the reverse complement.
GACCTGAACTGCTGCTAAAATCTTCCTTGAGCTATACCATTAGCACCCTTTCCAGTCTTGTCTTTTGCTTTTGCTGACTGAGCTTCCTTGGTTTACAGTTTTGCAGAGCTGTTCTATTTCCACTCTTCCTTGACAGAGATGGAGATAGTGAGCCACTCCCAGGAGGAGAACAAAAGTGGTTTGGTCTGTCTGTGGGCATCTGATATGAGCCAACTGGAAGTGGTCTGCTGTGCTGAATAGTTTAAATGTATATTTACATACATATGTAAATATACATATATGATACGTATATGTATGTAAAAATACACAAAACTTTTCATATCTTGTTTTACATATAAGATCAGTTATTTTGAGAAGTTATCCCTTCAGACACTCAGGGATTCAGAGGGATAGAGAATATTCAATATTCTTCTATTTGAGGCTATATATTTCTTAAAATCCCAAATCAATTGCTGAGATTAGATTCACTTTCATCATCAAGTCATCTTTTTCACCTTGTGGACAGAATAAGAGAATATGGTTCTACAAATACGATTTGGCAATATAAGACAGCAGATCTTGTATTCTGATAAAAAGATAAGATTATTTAAAATGTTCAGCACAGACACTCTGTAGTGTTCCCCATAAAGTACACCTCTTCTGCTTTGAGCAAACAGACATAAGGAATATTTCACCGTACTCTCTTCTGTCTCCTCTGTTGCAAGTTAAAACGCTGGCATTGTTCAATGGAATTCACTCTGCGGGGATAACATACATGATTCTAATTGTGTGACTCATCATCTTATCACAGCAGGTACATGTGAAGTGTACTCTTCTAAAAGACTCTGCTAGCAACATTTTACTGTGTTGCATAATCTGTTTGCCTGATCCCATCTCTACATTTAAAGTAGACTGTTAAAATATTTTTTCATCATTTCATATGAAAAACTTCTGTAAAGCAGCCTACTCGGCCTCATAATCCTTTTATAGAACAAGTTTTAGAGGATAACATTTTTTTATCCACAGTAAAGTCACAAATAAAATATCTTTCATAGAACACATTTTAAAGACATACATTTCTTATCTGTGTCACTACCATGGATAAAAAAATAGAATTTATTTCGTTTATGTTATGTTCTTTAAATTGTCCTCCATGGTATTCAAGAATCTTATTTCTTTTAACTCTTCCAAGAGGCCAATAGGCAATCATTGTCTTGAAAAGTGGCTAAAGCTGTTTGGCTATGCAGTCAATATGAAAATCTACTTTCTTTTCTAAATTAGTTTTACTGTTGCTCTTAATCCAGATGGCCACAGAATATGTTCTATGATTCAGTGAAGTTTAGAATGGCATTTTCCACTACAATATTTTGTGGTTTTCAGACAGCAATCTGAAATAATTTATCTATTACCATGGCTTCAAAGCTTCCAGCGGAGCTTTCAATAGATCCACTATTGAAAACATGTTGTCAATTGACTTGTTCTTAAATTTCCTGTTTCTTCATTTTAGCTATCATAACTCCACTTGTAGGTAATCCTAAGGAAAAACAGAATCCTGTTTTTTTGGTGTATTCTCTTTTCTAAGTTACTATCAATTAGGACTACTGAAACGCTTCGTGAAACATAGGATACCCTTTCATCTGCATTGTTGTGGAAGAATTGCTTGGAAAGGGAGAACTTAAGAGAAAAACGAGGGCCTAACGGATGTCAGGGTATTACAGAAGTTGCTTGGCGTGACACACAGTTGCTACTTCCAGGACGGTCTGTTAGGCAGGAACTGGCCTCCTCCACAGTTCCCTAGGCAGCACAATCTGCGCTCCTCGCAGCTGCAAAGAGGAGTAAGGGAGGGTGGAGAGGAGTGAAGACACCGTGGCCAAACACTGTTGCCCTCCCTGGGCTGATAAGTCTCGCAGCAACTGCCCAATGGGAGATATACGATATAAGATGTCTGGTGCTGAGGCAGCAAGGGTGGCAAATCACTCCTTTCAGATGAACTTTGCTCCAACACTGCTCATTATAAGCTCATTATAACGTCAACACACACCTCCACCCCAAAAGTTACCCGCCTCCGAGGTACAACTACTTCTCACTAAGCATGAGCATGAGTTGCTTGGGAACTGAAAATAGGACAGGCAGCTATTTGATTCAATAATGTTTCTTTCAGAAAAAGTAAGGAACCCTATTCTTTTTGCATAGCAGAAGTAATAATACAAAAAAAGCAATCCTGCATTTTTGTTCAAAAGCAATCGCCAATGTGTTCATCAGCTCTCTGCAAGAACTGAACTGTCACAGCCTCTCTTAGAAGTTAGAAGGATGAAATTGCTCTTGATGTAGCTCTTCATAGCCCAGCCACATTATTGGAGGTAAGAATAAGAAAAGTAGCACAGTGAAATGGTAATACTTCATGTCCCACTTAAAGTGAACTAAATTTTAAAGTATTAATTCAGAAAATACACACCACACAACTTCCCCCATTTTTTTTCAAATAGTTAAACTGATTTTGGCAATCAAGTCTTTTTCTTTGTTTACTTGTTTGTTAAGGATTTTCTTTTGATTTTCAGAGGGATAGAATAGACTTGGTCCTCCACTTGTGCGGCAAGAGTGTTGCTAGTTATTGAGGTTTTTTTTTATATTCCCTCTTCTGTTTAAGATGGGAAAAATATAAATAGTGATACATTATACAGATATATGTAGTGATAAAAGATCAGCCTGCAGTATGAATTGTCATTTCTCCTGTAACTTTCCCCTTGAGGAGAAGTGAGACATTTCCTGTTAAGCTGGTGAACATCCTCCTGAAGATGTTTCTTGTGATACTTTTCTAGAAAGAGATTTACAGTTGTTGGAAGGCTCCTCCTGGAAGGCTCCAGTCTGATTTCTCATTCAAAACCAGGACCATCCAGAGGGTCATATTGGCTACTCTTTTCACTGCAGTATCATGTAAATGGGTAGTTCCTTGACATAGAACCCCAGAGTTCTTTTCTCTGTGCTCCCCATAGACTGTGTTATGCCACAACATGAGCAATCAATTCCAATAGAGTGTATGGACAAGAAACTGAGCTAAGATTACTTCCCCTTCACTTCTGTTCCTGGCATAGAAGCAGGGAATGAGAGGAGTTTGGAAGGGGGTTCATGCTAAGTAATAAAGATAGCAAAGAAAGAAAAGATCCCGATGATCTAGGAAGAAGGCAAAAAACAAATTAAATAAAAAAGCAAACAAGAATTTCTCTCCTATTTATATCTGCACCACTTCAATATGCACATCTGCACCTCTGTACTTCATATATGATCAGGATATACTATGTCAATAAACCTGCAACGAAAACTGGACACCTAGCTTCACACATCCTTTTAGAAACAAGATGCCAAAAACTGAGCAAGGAAGAGGGATCTCCAGTCATACCCACGGTTTGAGTGCAAAACCTCTGATCTCAAAACTATTTCTTGTTCACTATTCAAACTATTTCAAAACTATTCTTGAGATAATAATAAGTGCCTTTTTAAGCTTGACAAAAGATTTCAGAATTAAAGCTTCTCCTCATGTTTATTGACTGTTGTAGTGTCTTTGCTTATTTCAACTTTTAACTAAAGCAATTTTCCACAAACTATGTAAAAAATCGTTAGATATAAACACAGAAAGCTGAACCAAGATATTTTTTGATTTATAGTGCACATGCAATACATTCCTTGGAGATACAAGATAAGCCAGTGCTGCTTTCTTTTTTATAGCTTTCAGATGTTCTTCACCTCCATATTTATAGCTACTTGGTTTATAATTGATCTCAAGAGGTAATAGTACATTGTATAGTATAGTGACAGCCTCAAAGCTACACATAAAACTGTGTCCCCTAAAGAATATGGCTTTGTATAATAAAGCTACTGAATAATTCAAGATGCTTAACAGCCTTTACATAAAATAAATAAATAAATAAAAGTTCTGAAATCTGAAAGTTCTCCATTAACTATTCTTTCCTTTTCTATTTCAATCCAAAAACAATACAGTCATTCTTCTGAGTAGATATCTAAATGAAGCTTGGAAGCTTTCTGGTAGTTTTTCAAGTAGTTATTAGAAAGAATGGAAAATACCAGCCAGGAGCGCTTTTACTGATGTCAGGATAGGGGAAAGGAAATATTTCCCTTTGTTTCAGAAGCAACATTGACAATTCCGTTCTCTTTGTAATTCCCACTTACATGATACCAACAGTAGATCCCTATCTTGAAATATGACCTGAATTTACTAGCTGTGAATGAGACAGAATCAACTTGGAGAACCCGAGCTAAATCTTAAGAAACTGATGCAGACACTGATGGCCTCAGATCAAAGTTGTGAGGAAACAAAGCTGTTTCTGGGTTCATTTAAATATAAAACTCAAGAGGATGAAACATATGTGAAATGAAACAGACCAAATAATTTAATTAACCCTCTGGGAACTGCAGCAGAACTTCACACAGCTCTGCAAGTAGAGACACAAAATATCCATAAGGGATGGCTCAAACTGCGAAGTTCAGAAAACAAGGTGAATTACCCATTACCTTCAAGGATATTCAGATAAGAGTTCAAGTCTATTTATACTGTGCATGAGAACTTGCATATACCTGCAAATACATACCTGACTATCATGCTCTTATTTTCACGCCCTGTAAATACTCTTACTAAATCCAACTGATATGACTGAGTTTAGGATTACCCAGTTGGCTGTGTGGTAGTTACAGCTGCATAAAAGAAAAAATTACAGGATTTGCTTTATTTTACTTATAACAAAGCTAATTCCAGATCATAAAAATCTATATTTGGTGGTAAGACATCTTGAATGCTTGCTATAATAATCTATGTCAGGTTCCTAAATGAAGATACACTCTTTTATGGATATTTAGAAGTGTATGAATAATCTCAAAGCACAGCTTTATTATAATCATCTGTCAAAAGGAGTCTAAGTGCTTCCTTTATCTGCCATATCTTGTTAGGACGGGTTTGCAAAGATATTACAAGGCTTTCAACATATTGATGTAGACAATAGGCAAAGTGAATGGTAAAATGGGTGATGGTAACTCATGCTCAGTACATGAATGGGAAGAACCAGTGGAATTCATTAAGTAGGTCATTCATCAATGAAGCATATTACTACTTTTTGAAGTTCTCATTTACAGATTCCAGAGGAGAAATATGTTGATGGGAGAGATTAGCACAGCAAATGACAACACGACAGTCCTAGCACTGATGGTCATTTACTTCAGTCACAAATGAGTTTCCCAACTTTCCCAAGGAGTTATCAATCTATTAAAAGATTTAGATATATGCGTCTTTCTTTTTGCCTTCAATTTAGGATACACTAAAGTTATTTCAAAAACAAATGAACAAATAAAAAAATCCCACCAAACTCAAAAAGACCTGCAGGATCTGGAGTCTTTTATCTTCCATAAAATATTAGTTTGAAAAGGCATGATGCTGATATTAGTGGAGCTGGATATGCATGAAGTGTAATCTCCAGGTTTTCATAATGTCTTTCTAACAGTTCAATTGAGAAAATAAATGACAATTTACAAAAAAAAAAAAAAAGATACATTATGATATTGCTAAAATCAAGGATCTACTCAAGAGAAGAAAGAAAGAAAAAAGACAGATGGCCACCTACTCTCCCAATAACTTTAGCAAGACAACTGAAGAGAGCTTATGGCAAAATAGTTTCCCTTTGGATTTGATTCTCAGGAAGACACTTATTAAGATAATTTTAGAATAAGTTTATGATAAACCTAGATAGCTGTTCTAGGTACCTTAAAGATATTCAGATGTTAACACTCAGAGATAACTGCTCAAGTTTCAGTATGTAAAGATCAGTGCATGTTCATAGTATGTAAAAAGGTGTATCTATTGACTTCAGTATAATGATATCCCTATTGATGTTTTCAAACAAAAAGAAAAATGTATGTGTGTGGGGGTGGAATTTTAGTTTTTCAGCACATATATTCCAAAATTTCTATTAACTAAGTTCCTTGGGGGGAGGAGGAGTTCTTTAAAATACAAAATGAATATTCTAGTAAGGATTAAAGTATTTGCATCTGGTTTCCTATAGTGTATTACTATCATATATGCGTAGTATCTAAAACCGAATTTTCTCCTTATTTATCAGCAGTAAATAATATTTCTTATCTCTTCCCTTAGAGCTACTAACTTTCTCAGATTTTAAAGTTAAACTTACTGCAGCATCAAGCTGATCAGTGATTCCAGGGGACACTTGCAGGGATTTTGGTTAACAGCATAATATGGCCTGCCTAAACTGAATCAGCCACGTACTCTTTCTCAGTCTGTCTGTAAATACTACATTTTATTCATGTGATGATTGCTGATGGTGGATTAAAAGACCATTTTATCTACTTACTCTTAGTATACCTGCTCTCTCTTAGAACTCTACAGAAAAGAAATACAGTTCTCTTTGATTTATATGAAGATTTATTCTTCATGTGTAAAATCCAATTAAAGGTATTCATGTAGCAGGAATATTAATAAAATTAAAGAAAGATAGTCAATCTCATCTTACTTTTAGCTAAATGACAATGAATCTTACTGCCTTTCAGTTCATTTCTCTCCTAAGGACTAGGCAGAAGATAGGTAAGTATGATTTTCACCCGGAATGGGGGTGTAATGGAAAGATAAGCTTTTATTTTTTATTTAGGTTTTCCTGCTGCACAGGTTGTTCTCAGTGTGCAGAGCAGTTGTGCATTTCCCTCTGGTGCTAACAAGTGTTGTCAATACAGATTTGCACTTTCACTTGAAGTACAATATTGGATGCAACAGCCTCTTGCCAACCATAACCAATGTCCTTACCTTAGAAATACAATCCCTAAAGAAACTTACATAATTTTTATTATTTTTTTTTCTATGAGAAATATATTAAAGTGATCTATAAAATTTTTCTTTAGGCTGAAGATGTGTTCAATTCTTTTTCACCAGACTTTATTGCAAAAGAATAACTTACAAAGGGATACTGACTGAGAAAATTAAAAAAAAAAAAACCCTCTGAAAATATTCCAACTTAATTTTCCCTATCCATTACTTTGTAAGTATAGTGCAAATTATAAAACAAAAAAGTGTTCATTACACCTTCACTAGCAGCAATGTAGAACACTGAAATCTGAGTGGATCATTTGCACTTAGTTTCCAAATTGGGAAATACGGGGCTATTTAAAAATAGCAGCAACAAAATGAAGACTAGGGAAAATGTGAGCCCACTGCTGGAATGAAGTAGGGGCTCTGGGGACAAAGAATTCAGGAAACACAGACATACTGAGCAATTCTTTCAGTCTTTGCTGGTGAGACTGGCCCTGGAAGCTACTTTTCCTTGGTGGAGAAGGATTGGGTTAGTACTGAGGGATCTGGGGCCTGTAATTGCTAGGTCACTCTCAAACATCTTTGAGAGGCTAGGGCAATGAGAGAGGTGCCTGAGGACTAGGAGAAAACAAATGCTAGTCCAGTCTTCAAAAGGGGCAGGAAGAACTATAGACAGATCAGCCATTCCTTGAAAGGTCTGAGAACAGCTCAATCTGGAGTCCATTTCCAAGCACCTGAAGAACAAGAAGGTGACCAGGAGTAGTCAGCATGGTTCCACAAAGGAAAATCACGCTTGACAAATCTCATTATCTTCTATGACGAAATGACTGGGTAGAAGAGGGGAGAGCAGTCGACTTTGTCTATGGCTGACTTAAGAAAGGTTTTCAACAGCTTTCCCCCATAACATCCTCCTAGGCAAGTTCAAGGAGTGTGGGATAGGTAAGTGTGTGAGTGAGTGAGAACAAGTGACAACTGGCTGAAAGGCAGAGCTCAAACTGTTGTGATCAGCAGTGAAGAGTCTTGTTGGAGGCCTATAGTTAGCAATGTCTCCAGGGGTCAGTCTTGGGTACAGTCTTCTTCAACTTAGTCATTAATGACCTGGATGAGGGCATAGAGTGCAATCTCAGCAAGTTTGCTGATGATACAAAATGGGGAGAAGTGGCTGATACACCTGAGGGCCGTGCAGCAATTGAGAGAGATATGGACAGGTTGGAGAGCTGGGCAGAGAAGAACCTCCTGAAGTTCAACAAAGGCAAGTTGGTTCCTGCAGTTAGGGAAGCATAGCTCATGAAACAGTACAGGCTTGGGGTCAACCTTTGGGGAGCAGCTTTGCAGAGAAGGAAATGCAGAAAGTTCCATATGCACGGAAAATATTTTTAACTGTGAAGGTGAAAGAGCACTGGAAGAGGTTGCCCACAGAGGTTGCAGTGTGGAGTCTCCTCTGGAGATACTCAAAACCCACCTGGACACTATCCTGCACAACATGATCCAGGTAACCCTGCTTGTGCAAGGAGTTTGGACTAGATAATCTCCAGAGGTGCCTTCCAACCTCAATCATTCCGTATGATTCTGTTATTCTGTTGTTATTTTTTTTAATGGTATTTTAAAAACTCTCAAGTTTAAAACTGATACTTTTGATTTTGATTTGCACATCATAATTTTCATCAAGCAATACAAACAAATCTTAAGGTAGTAGGTAAATTACTTCTTGAGCAAGTCTAAATTTGACTGGATATGACAGCATTTTGTAGTGGACAGAGGGATTGTCTTTTGTAGTTTATGTTATTTCCCCCCCACTAGGGTTTAGGCAAAAGTGCTCAATGATTCTGACTTAGATGAGAAACAGACATTTGCTGCTTGATTTAATGAAACATCTCCTTCTATATTAAATATGAATTTACACCCATATCATCATTCCACACTCTCGAGAGCAGAGAAAATATTGCATTTTTATTATTTAATGCTCCAGAGGCATATATAGACAGGTTTCTTAGCTTTTTTTTTAGATTTATTTGCATTAGTGTATGGAAAATAAGCTATTAACTCACCTGAAGTTATTTCAGGATATCTTCTAACTGGCTATGGCATTTTCTATTCCCTGATTATTCAAGTTACATTTCCATTTCTAAAACACCCAGACTAACTGCCTAAATTTATGAATAAATAAGTAATATTAATAATAATAATGAAACCCAGAAAAGAGAACAAAAGAAGTTAAAATTGATTGTGACGATTCTTGCTACATAGAAGGCTACATAGCTTGCTACATAGAAGGCATCTTTCCTAAAGATAATTGTTTCCTTTCCTTTTCTTTCACCTCACCTCTTAAACAGTAGCTGTGTATCCTGACTACTGCAGTGTATTTTTTTCCTTGCTGAAAACCAAAAATGAATGTCCTGAATGCAAAAGTGAATTTTATCTACCTCTTCATCCCTCAGCAATTTGTTTAGTTATTTTTAGCAAAAAAACAACTATTTCAAGGCCCAACACCAATGAGTACAGATAAGCGTGTCACAAAATCAAATATATGAATAAAAACAGACATAGAAACCCCAAAAGTTTCCAGATTGAAGTTATGACCAAACTGTAAGTCTCTCTGCCTTGAGCTACATCTGACCCATTTCGTTTTTAGCAAAATAGTCTAAAGTGATGCCTTTCATGGTGACAAGGGATAATCTAAGAATGCCTTTCCTCCAAGCCCCTGAAGCAATTGGCCACCAAGCTGCCATAAAGATTTACTGGAATAGCACAGCAACACTGCAGCACAATCACTTGCACTTTCATGCACAGACACAAATTATCTGGGCCACAACTCTCCTTTATATCCAGACTGGCACATCTAAGTTGCTTCTCCTCATGAAGTTGTTGTGCTTTTGAAATGCGGTATTGGAAATTTAATTGAGTTATTGCAACAGCTAAGTATGTAAACATCTCCATGCCATAGATTCTCTTCTTCCTGACTTGTCTATATACTGATGGTTAGAGAAATGATGAGCATGAAAGTTGTATAAAAACAAAATGACATTCACGTATCTGTGTTAATTTTAAATGTGATTTTTTTTTGTTTTTGTACTTTCAACAACTACTGCTGTATAGACTTAGGATCTGAGAATTATCTCAAAAGCAGGACAAAATAAATGTAAAATAAAATGCATTCAAAAGTACAGGAATTCAATTTCGTTCAGGAATTCAATCAAACTTCAGCGCTATGCCAAATTTATTAATTCAAACTATCACAGGAATATCCTTTCCATTCCTTTTTTTTTTCTTATCACAATGGCTTTTTGTGAGTGAATATAAAAATCACAGCATTTTTTATTTAAAATATACTATTCAATGATTGTGTAAGGTAACCATGTTGTTCTGTATGAATTAGGACACTGGTGACTGTTCTAAGCTAAGCATGTGCAGTAACTTATATGCAACTGAACATATTTGAAGTACTCAGCCTATTTCTTAATGCAGCAGAGAAAAAACAGCATTTTGAAAATGAAAGCCTCATCTAATTGAAAGGGAAGACTCTCCTCCAAATAGTGAGTTACTATTTTAACTAGGTTGATTTTCTTTTCAGTCTTTACAGTAAGTTTTTACAGCAAGAGTAAAACAATCTATATGGACAAAATTATTCTTGCCATTTTCATTCATATTTATGTGATAGCTATTCGCTTACAGATGCAGCATCAATTTTTATTTCTGAACTGGAGGTTAGTCTAAGACGAACATAATTTGAAAGGCAATGCTACCCTTTCAGCCAAATAGAGGATGATGGAAAAGGACATCTCTCCTAGCATTCTCTTTGTCGCTCCCTACTCCCCAACAAGAATACATGCACTGCATTCTGCAAGATTGTCTGGTAACTGAAGGAAACATTAACTCACGGTAAAAGCTAGAATTCAGATGGTGGGTGAAATCTTGCAGTGTTGAACATCCTAGGTTTTGGTCAGGTCATAACTAAAGACAAAAATCTTCCCTCACTGGTAACTGTAGTTAGAGGAAAGAACTCGGTTGTTTTAATTTGGCAAAGTAGAATTTCCAAGTCATTATCACTGTAAATCTTCCAACATGCAATTTTACTGCACTTTAAGTGAGAGAGAGAAGCATTCTGTGAACCAGAAAATATGTTATTCTCTATAGGATGCAGTTCTGGTAACTGTTACCATCTACCTGCTGCCACCCACAAAACATACGTTTTGCTGACTGGAGCAAAAATAGCTCTGTTCTATTTATGCACATCCAAATCCTGTAATTAAGATGCTCAGTTAAGCTGAGGATATCTATAATATGGTTGAATGAAGCTGGAATATTATCACATTACATAATTTACAGAATGTAAGAACCTTATATCCAGAATCAGAGCTGCACAATCCAAAGAATTAGAAGAAACACTATGAGAAGTCAGAATTACCATCCTAATTCAGATCTGTCAACGGCATTAATTGGAATGGTTTGCACACAAAGTTCAAAACTGTTATTTGCCATTGACGTTTTACTCCTCCCCTGTTCTGAATCTAGTGTTCAGTTTGTCATTTTGGTCAGTTTCCTCAGAATTGATGCATAGTGGAACCTCAGTGACACTTCTTTTATATTACAACTTAATTCCACAGCTCATCTGGATCAGCTCTGCTTTCAAAATATTGACTTCTTTCACCGTCATTGGCATGACTTTGACCTTCAAAGATGCCATGAAGCTTAAATGAACCTCTTTAGCAACTGGGATATGCAATTATAATAGTCATGATCTCATTCCAGTCATTTTATTTTCATTTTCACATCACATAACCTTTGTATTTCAAGCATTCATGCTAATACTATATGCTAAGGGTCTTATTGCTGTTTCATAGGTTTCTTGAAAAATCTTGAACAAAATTACAAGTATCACATTTGTATAGTAACCAGTTGGTTTTCTCAAGGATACTGGTCACTGATTATGAAGAGATACCTGATATTAAGTGGTGGCTCATAGAAAAAGGGTAAGGAAAGGGAAAGAAAAAAGCAGACTCAGTAAACAGAACATTAAAATAACCAAGCAAATAAATCTGCATGTGATCAGTTGTCACATATTGGAAAGACAATAGAAAAGTTCAACATTAATAATGAATTATGGTATTAAAAGCATCAGTGTAGTTTTCAATCACAGATAGGCAAAAGAAACAAAAATTGTATAATATATGCAATATATGCAATATATGCAATGTGTTTGGAAATATAATAATAATTAAGAAGCACATAAGATAAATAAAATTTTGGAAAAGTCTAGTTATATCATACTACTAACCATGCTAGCTATTGTCCATGATTTCAGAGCTACCATATGGTACCACTATGGTAGTAAGAGGATTTAGTCATCTAAATTGACTAAGTTTATAGTTCCAAAGCAATATATTCAGTATGAACAAAATAATATTGAAATCAAACATCCATATTTTTAAAATCTGTTCTAGGAGTTGTAAAAGAAACATACAGGCTTAGAATGTGGGTCCTTACCTTTCTTTAGGGTATTTAGTTTTAAGAACATAAAGACTGTTCCATGAGGATGAAGATTTTTCCTTAATTTATTGGAGTTTTTTCACGTGTTTTTTGGAGAAAAATTTAAATATTATTTTGAAGAAAAAAGATAAAGAAATTGTTATTCTACTTTTTAATGATTGTTTCTAAGTCTTGTTCCCAGTTAGAAGGACACACTCTCAAATAATTCCAAAAAGACTGCAAATTTATGCAACAACTTAAACAAGAAAAAAATGTTAAAAAGGACCATTTTTGCACACACAGAATTCACACACAGAATTAAGAGACTTCAAATAATGGCCTTTGAAGATGCTTTAGTAAACAAAATGAAGAATCCAAGAGCAATTTTGACAAGTGTCTGACAAATTTAGAAGAATATTACTTTTTAGTCTATATAGGAGCACACTGCTTCTCTGCTTACAGAATCACACAGAATGCTAGAGGTTAGAAGAAGCCTCTGGAGATCATCATGTTCAAGCCCCTCTACACAAGCAGGGTCACCCAGAACACGTTGCACAGCATCGTGTCCGGGAGGATTTTGAGTATCTCCAGATATTGTCCTATCACTGTCCACCATGGAAAAGAGCTCAGTCCCATCCTCTTGACACTCTCCCTTGAGATATTGGTATACACTGATAAAATCCTCTCTTAGTCTTCTCTTTTCCAGGCTAAACAGGCTCTCAACCTTTCCTTTTAACAGAGATGTTCCAATGCCCTCATTGTCTTCATAGTGCTATGTTGGACTATGCACTAAAACCATGTCTCCTTTGCACTGCAAAGCCCCAAAGTGGACAGAGTACTCCAGATGTGGCCTGACCAGGGCTGAGTAGAGGGGGAGGATCACCTCTTTTGATGTTCTGACAACATTCTTCCTAATGCCCTCTAGGATACACTGGCCTCGGTGCACTGGTGCTTAAACTGTTGGCCACCAGGACTTAAATTGTTGGCCACCAGGTCCTCCTCTGCAGAGCTGCTATCCAGAAGGTCAACCTTGGACCTATGCTGGTGTCCAACATTATTCCTCCCGAAGTGCAGGAACCTGCACTTGCCTTTGTTGAGGCCTCTGCATCCATTTCTGCAGTCTATCCAGGTCCCTCCAAACAGCACAAACCTCTGCTGTGTCAGACACTCCATGTAATTTTTTATCACCTGCAAACTGGCTAAGGGTGCAGTCTGTCCCCTCGCCCAAGTCATTGATGAATAAGTTGAATAGCACTGGACCTGGTACAAACCACTGGAGGACACCAATAGCCACAGGCCTCCAACTAGACTCGGCACCATTTATCACAACTCTATGAGCTTTAACATTTGGCCTGTTCACAGTCCACCTTTACTCATCTATCCCACACTTCCTGAGCTTAGGTTGGAGGACTTTATGGGAGTCAAAAGCCTTGCTGAATTCAAGGCAGAGAACATCTATTGTTCTCTCTTGTCCCCAGCCAGTCATTCCACTATAGAATGCTATCAGATTCATTAAGCTATATTTACAACTAAATTTACTTCTGAATTTATAAATAAAATCTTTATAGTCTACTGAGGCTATATATAATTTTTTTCCATATTCAGTCTTAATACTTTATGATCTGCTATTAAGAATGTGATGACAGTAGAATTATCTCTTCTGACACTGAATGACATTGTTAATATTTACACTGACAACAACCCCTTCAGAGAACTACCTGTAGAAATATATATCTTTCTACTTTTTTTTTTTTTTTTGTGACCATTATCTCCTTATCAGAACTTCAGGAGATAGTTGCATACTCTAGTGTATGCTTCTTCACTTAAGTGCTGCCTTCTGCCCCGTCAAATTATATTACTTCAAGATTATATTTGCCTGTAGTTATTTTATTCCTTGCCTTGTAGTTGGCCATCTTTCATAGTATGCCTGAGGAATACCAATAACACTTCTTTAATAGCTAACAGCACATGAATCCATCATCTCCTCTATCAACTTTATCATATCCCAAATTGAACAAAGTAAAGATAACAGCATTGTTTCTCAGCATAGACAAATCTCTATACCCTGGAAAGTTGTGCAATGTCTCCAACAGCATTCCTATAGAATTGACATGACATTGTTTCCATACCATTAGCAAGCAGAGACTGATTCTGATTCTCTCATTAGTATGGCTGGGGAATCTGTTCTTCCTTGGCAACTCAAGGACTTTTTATTGCATTTAAAACAGGGGTCTCAGAGAGAATTGGATTGGCTTCTCATTATTAGCACTTAAACAGTACACATTTAAATATCTTGTACTACCAAGCCTTTCAGGTCTGGAGTCTTACTTGCATTGATAGCCCCTAGCTGTCAGGAAAAGATTCTGTTCAGAAGAGTAGAATGTGTCAGAAAAAAGTGTCATAAATGATTAAACCTAAATCTATGCCAGGTTTGAGCAGAATCTTCTAGTCCAACTATGATTTAATTTATAGTGAGGTAGTAAACAAGCTTGGAATAGAGCTCAGAAATTTGTTATTCAAGAATAAAGTTGTGAAGCTTCTGCCAAAAACATCTGTTTAATTTCTAATAATAGGTACATATTTTACCAGAAATCTGAGCAGTACTAAAAATACATTTTTTTTTTTTTAAATCAAAGTCTCAAACTGTGATTAACTAGAAAAAAAATGTATGTATTTATTAACCATCTGTGTACCAGCAGGTTGGTATTATGTAGTGGATTTTTAATGTTCTGGTTTTTTGTCAAACTGAAGCTGAAAATCCCTTTAATCATGTAAATCAAAATAAAGAGACCCACTCTATTCACTTGGGACAGTACAAGCATTATCTTGATAAGGTCTCTTTAAAACTTTTATTATAACTGTAGTTCAAAGGTCACTCTTTTTTTGACAGTAAATATATATAAAGATTTTTTTCCTGCTGATATATTTTCTAATTTATGGAATGCAGTATTTTACCAAGATCAGTTTTGACTGCAAAATCCTATCTCAAAGACCGGACTGCAGTGCTGAAAATGCACAAATGATAGATTTCAAAATGTGCAGTCTCCTGTACATTAGGGTGTGAGCAAGGCATTAAGGAAAGTCACGCAAGGACTGATACCCTTATTTTAAGGAAGATACACAATCTTGAACATTACATTGCTTATGACAGAAAAGAGATACATCTTGGTGTGATAACAGAAGGAGGCAACAGATATTGTATATTTGTGTAAAATATATTTATCAGAACACAAGAATTGATTCCAAAGTAGTCATAAAAAATAAAATAAAAAACTTTTATTATTTCCACACAAAAGGAAATCCCTGGGTAATTTGTCAACTACAACTTCAATTTTGGGGGGCACATTATGTTTCTAAAAGCATTTTCTCTTTAGAAAAGGGTATATGTACATAAGCGGTAACACTTTAAATGACAGCTTGTAAGTTTTATAACAAACGCTATAAATATAATAAATTGACTTTAATTTCTGAAACAAAAATAGTGTACCCTCAGCCTCTTAATATCTTATGTTTAATAATTGCTTGATTGGTACAGACTCATTCATGAGGCGCTTACAAACTATTCAGTTTTTGTTTGTTGGTTTCTGTTAGCACTCCAATACTACATCAATAGTACACAGAAAACTTTCTCTATATCAGCTTATACAAATCAACATGCTATGTAGTCCATATTCATAAGAAAAAATATTAAGAAAACAGGATGAACAAGGGATAAAAATTTAAAACTATATATATATTTTTAAGTAGAAGGACAAAAAGACAAAATGAGGGGCAGTTTTCCTCACAGTAACTCTCCAAATCTGTCTAAATATTAATCAAATCACAACTCTAAAACCTGTCCTGTTACCCCTCTCATCAGGTAATCATCCTAAGACATATCAGTTTATTCTCATTGACAGAGACCTAGTCCAAATTGAACAAGATTTTCCAATTAAAATATTAATGCTAAAAATACACATAGCTCACTAGAATTAAAGGAATCTTTAACTACACCTGAAACCAAAAGAAGCTCGGTAAGCTATACATTTTTTTCCTGCTCATGAAGGTGAAAGGTAAAGGTGAAGGTGAAAGACAGTTAGCAAAAATGACAGTCTTCTTTAGTATTTACAAATGACTTTCATCATTAGAATGTTTAAAAAGAAATGTTCCTACTTTTCTCTTTTTCAGTCACCACCCAGAGCAGAACACACTGCAGCATTTTCCTCTCTTTACTAAAGATATGCAATTGATTAAAATGTACAGCCTTTGGATCCACGTTAACAGGTGGATCCATTAGATTAGTGGATCCATTAGAGCTGAATATTCTCTCCTCCATCTTAGTTGCTGCAAAGGTGCCTGCTTTACTTTTTCAGAACAGCCAATTTTCACCTGGAATACATAGCTCATACTAGCCCTTCCGTCAAGAGGATAATTCTTCTTCTCAGCTCCATATTTAAAAGTATGAATTTGGAAAAGCATTTGCTTGTTCTAGTCCCTTTACAATATAAAAAAATAAAAAAGCTTTTGAAAATATTTTTTCATCCTTGTGACAGAATTGCCCAAGAAGAGGAAATTAGAGAAAAATTAGGGCCTAACAGAAGTTATGGCATTACAGAGATTTATTTGAAGTGAGGGACAGTTACTACTCCCAGGATGGTAGAGATGTAAGGAATCTACTTCCTCAGTATTCCCTTGGCAACACAATCTGCCCTCCTAGCACACGTTAACAAGAGTAAACAAAGAGTGGAGCAGAACAGAGACACCATGGCCAGACTTTGTTGGCTTCCCTCTGGAGGGGCTAATCTGAAGGTGCTGTGCAGATGAGTGAATGGAGGATGGAGCAGAGTGAAAACACCATGGCCAAACTCTGTTGCACTCCCTGCACAGATGGCAACCTGGTCATACCATGCAGCTGATAAGCCACATGTCTGGATGTCTGGTGCTGGGCCAGCAATGGTGGCAGATCAGTCCCTTCCGATAGACTTTGCTCAAACTTCTCCTCCTTCTAATCTCATTATCACAACCCCATCCCAGAAGTTACCCACTTCCAAGGAACAACCACTTCTCAGCATGCTCTCTAGATTTTTGATTAACTTGGGAGACTTTTTTAAACCAATGAATAACAAAAGTATCAGTAGGGTCACTCAAACTCCACCTACATGTGAAAGAAAATATATAAAACTTGAACTAAGGAGGGATATAGTAGGAAGAATGGGGTGGTAAGAATGGAGGAACTAAGGAAGAAGGAAGAGGAGAGAGGGAAAATTCCATCGTAACTTGCCCCTTGCCCAAATCTGCCCCCTCAGCAAGCTGCAAGAATCAGGACTAGCTTCAGTAGCAGAAAAAATCAGAGTAATATTCTCTCCTACAGCTAAAATAACTTCAAAGATAATATTCAGTGGTGGAATAACATCTACAAGGGAAGAGAATAACATTAAGTCTAGATGCTTATCCAAAGCGGGGGAAGATATTAAGGGAGATATTTTTATTGATAATAACATCTCCACTTGTGGAAACAAAAATAATTATGAAATAAGTTAGTTTTCCCTAGGCATTTTGAAACTCTAGATAATTAATGTTTCAAATATTTAACATGGTTATCTTAAAAACATTACTATTAGAAAACATGCTGAAGAGCAGGCATCAAAATCTTTTAATTTCAAATCTGTAAAGCAATAAGGATTGTCAAGCATAGATGGACACATCTATGTACACAAGTATATTTAGCCTCCTTATTGATAAAATCCTGAATAAACTCAGCATGCATATACACAGAGAAGCAATCTTTCAATAACAAATGGATTAATTTTCCAATTTAAATGTTAAGGTTTAGTTTAACATTTATTCCACTTAGACTGATGGAAATATAGTGGAAGAGTAGTTCAGGAACTCACAGACCTTGGCAACATTTTCCTTACTTTCTGAGAGAGTGTAGAGATCTTAATGGATTCAAAGCAACACATAAAACATATTTTATGGCATATGAATATTTAATATAATGCAATGTTGAAAATTAAAAAAAAGAAACAAAATAAATTGAAGACAGTTAAAATGGAACAATTACCTTGTAAAATCTAGGCTCCATGAATAAAAGCACGAGAGACAGAGTTCACTGCCAAGTTTTCCAGCTCTGTTGATTGCTTACTAGGAAACAAAAACAACAACAAAAACAAAAAAAAAAACCTTTAGAATTCTCAGATCTTTAGAATTCTGAGATCTTTGAAAAGGCGATATTTTTTGTGAAATTCCTTAGAATGGTTTGGAATCATATTTAAGTATTTCCCAGAGAGGAAACAAAGAGCAAAGAGGATCATCACAGCTATAAACATTCCTGACAATGTAAAGAGGCAAGTGAACAGTTCAAATAATACCAAATAATAATGTGTACTTGCTGGTACTCTTGGGGAGGCAGAGAATTGTTCTGCCTACAGCAGCTTGGAAAATACTTTACTAAAGGCTCTAAAGCTGAAACAAACTGAGCATTAAGCATATGATGGAAACAAAAAAAACAAAAAAAAGTCTTTTCAGCAGACTTACAATGACATTGAACATGGCAAATGCTCGTAACTTACAATGGCATTGAGCATTGCAAAATCCACTGCCAAGTGTGTTCTATCCAAGTCTCCCATTCTACAGCAAGCAACGGGCATTTCAGAACTGCCACCTCCCTCTTGCCATATAGGATTAATATAAAACTTTCCCCTTATTTTAATGAGACACAAGACAGATATGTGCTGAAGAAGTATGGCAGAAGGAAAAATGAAAATTCTGACTAGGATGCTTATCTGCATAAACAATTTTAGAGACTACAGATTATAGATTATAGTCTCTAAAATAGATTACATAGAATATTATAATAGATTATACTTATTATATAATGTAATATATAATAAATGTATAATTATGTATATAATATATGCATAATATATAATAAATATGATTGATAGAAAATATTTAATTATACAGTAACCAAGTATTATATTGATAAAAATTAAACTTATTTTGCCTGTATTATTTCAAAATTAATCTAAAAAATATGACACACACTCTTTTGATCAACTTATCTCTCATAATCTTTCAGAAAGTAGTCCCAGATAACAAAGTTCTTTGACTATCATACAGAAATTACTTTGCCAAGACCTTTCAGAGTGTAAATTACTTTTCAAAGATCTTGGCTGAAAAAGAACATTCTGCACATCCACAAAATAAAGGCTATCATCTGAAAGAGAATATTTGAAAATCTACATGATAGCATTTAAAAAAATAAAGAAAAAATTGTTTCAAACACATTGTAAAACTTAAATATTTTTAAGATGTTGCAGAAAAATAATATTGGAATTATGTGAATTTTAAGTAAGTATAAATTTCACGGTCAAAGCACAAAATCACAGAATGGTCAAGGTTGGCAGGGACCTCTAGAGATCATCTAGTCCAACTGCTGCTCCAGCAGGGACACCCAGAGCACGGGGCACAGGGTGGCATCCAGGCGGGTTTGGAAGGTCTCCAGAGAAGGAGACTCCACAGCCTCTCTGGGTAGCCTGTGCCAGGGCTCTGGCACCCTCAAGAGTTCTTCCTCATACATAACATAATGACACTTCCTGTGTTTCAGTTTGTAGCCATTACCCCTTGTTCTGTCGCTGGCCTCTATCAAGAAGAGTTTGGCCCCATTCTCTTTACATTCTCCTCTCATGTTTTTAAATAATTCTTCTTCAACTAGCAGTATCTATTACAATGTAATAAATATATAAGTTAATTCAATCCTCCAATTCTATACTTCATCATGAGACAAACCAAACAGTAGGTGCATGGTTCTAAACTGTTCTGGAGAATGCACACAGTGGAATAAAGAAAATACATTCTTCTTGTAATGAAGCTGCATCATTGGGTCTAAGAAAGGGTGATCCTAAATATAAATTTTTAGTCATATAGTAATGATATTCAGTAATCAGGAAGTTAGAAGAGTTTTTTTTTAATCTTTTTCATAATTCCATTACAATGGAAGCTAGATGAAAATATTTTTATAGCCCTCTGTTTCACATATGCACAAGGCACTTCTTACATATTCACTAATGCTTTTGCTGCCGGTAAAAAGAATAGATATCAAGTAAAACAGATACAAAAACAGAATTAAAATTAGCTATCATTTCATCATTTTGCTTTGTCATATAATTCTCAGAATATGTACTTACTGAATCTAATATTTCACTCATGGACTTACTATGGACAAAAGTCATGTGAATAAGCTTATGGCCTTCATAAAATCACTCCACAAAGTCCTTTTTACGCATTTTATTAGTATGGCTCTTCAAAATGCACTCATTTTTCAATAAAAGTCAGTCTTTGCCATAGCACCAACATGCAAAGAGTATGCAATATTTAAATTACCAAGAAATGAAAAAGAACAGCCATAAAAAAGGAAAATAAAGGAATGGAGGATAAAGTATTGCAAAAGCTGCAATCATAATAATTTGTCTCTCACTTCTCTGTATTTATTTTTTGTCATTAGCTGTATTCTTCCACAAAAATATACACTTTAACACCTCTGCAAACTGCTGAAATGCAGTAACCCAGAGTTAGAGCCAAAATTAATTAGTTTTTCTTCTTGGACTACAGACATGTATCTCCCATATGTATCCTATGTATCTTCCATACATACAATATAGGTCTTGGATAGGTTCTCTTGAAGCTGTGAAATACCTCATGGAAGAAAAGTTTTCTAGGAACCACACCAGATTTAACTATGTTTAAAATTCTGAAGGCATCTAGGAGTGATTACAATAGCTCAAAATTATCATGTATATCATGCTATCATGATAATTAGAAATACATGCAATCTTTTACGAACCAAAGACATGACAAAATTGCATTTCATCTACCCCAATTATTCCTTCCATTACATGCAAAAAGAGTTAGAGACATGACTTAAATTTATCACACTGATATGGAAGCTCTATGGAAATATCTAGATTTCCCAATACTTGTTTCCACAATTTGATGTCATTCATCATTATTTATTAGAGTTTTCATAGAGCTTGACAACCAGCTATATTTGTTTCATAATTAGTTCAAAGAGTCACTGTTTGATAGGGGCAAAAAAAAAAAGTTAATATTTAAATTAAATGCCCTAATTCACTAATTTATACGATCTTTCCTCACTAGCTAAGCATACAGGATTTGCCCTGTGAAAAACTGAAGGAATAAATCCTTTATTTTGGAACTTTTCCCATCTTAATTAGATATATGCTAAGGCGGAAGATAAAAAATTACCAGAATGGGGATTCAAAAGACAAATGTCAAAAGACATTCATCTGAATGAGCCTGGTAGTACTCTACTATTTTCTCATAATTACAGTGTTTCAGGAGGCATATGTCACATTTGGCTGTATGCTTCTATTACTTGCAATAGCACCGAGGGATTAGATGACATAATGGTAATTTCTTGTGTAAGAGTGCACATTCTTCCATTATCTTCCATTTTGAAATGGATATCTTCCATTTCAAAAACAAGATAAATTACTGAAGTAACTAGAAAGAGATTAATGTTGAAGTGACAAAAACAAACGGTATGTATAATTTCAGCAATATCAAAAAGTCAGCATGGTCCTGAAGAGTTCAGTGTATACCTGGGAAAACCCAACAGTTAAGCTGCTATTTTTTAGCTTATGTATGTGTTATCTTTTACACATGTAAAGATTGTTTGTTGCTTAGACAAGACCTATTCTTTTCCAGATAAGAGAAAGTATAAGTATTCATCATGCTTTCATGGATGCTATGAATTTTAGATATTGATACACAGATTTCAGTGCCAAGGGTATGGTTTAAAGACATAAATTCTTAAAGTGTTGTTTAAAGTGTGGGAATTACCGGTCAAACAATTACTATGCCTACTGCTTCACTGATATACTGTGAAACAAGCAAATTGGGGCCGCCATATGAAATTTTCCTTTTTTCTATCCTCATGATTTCTCCTTATTCATATTCATCACAAACCAGTGGCAGAATTAAAAAAGATATATGTGTAAAGATAGCTCTTTAGCACGTATATCTAAGATATTACTGATTTTGCAGTTGTAATACACTTCTGATATAGTTGATCTCACCAAAAAAACAGAGTAGAGGAAGATCACTATAAATTAGATCATTTTCATACAAATATTCTTACACTAAAGCAAAATGTTATTTGGCCTTGCACTTGTGATAGACAACAGATGATTTAAGTATAAGCCTGATACATTATAGACAGATCTGTTTATAAAACACAGGGTATTTATGTTCAAAAGGGAAAACCAAGCTCCTGCTCCAAAGATTTGTAGTAATCTTAGTAAAATTATAGTCTGGAAGTGCAAAGCAACACTTTTATGTTTTTCTTATCTTTTGGCATGGTAACTTTCATGGAAAGAGCCCTAGCAGCAAATATATTCTGTTATGCAGTCTCAACTTTATGCCACTAGTAAAGCAAAT
Organism: Crypturellus undulatus; assembly: GCA_013389825.1. Lineage (NCBI taxonomy): Eukaryota > Metazoa > Chordata > Aves > Tinamiformes > Tinamidae > Crypturellus > Crypturellus undulatus. The sequence continues at coordinate 22,107 of VWPW01017369.1, read as the reverse complement.
CAAAACATTCTAAACTCCAGATGCTTCATTTCATGAATTCATCCAAATGCAAAATAGATCAGCATCTTGGCATATGAAGCAAAAAGACAAAAGACGCACTTAAACTAGTCCATGTTTGTGTTTGTGAGTATACTGAGTATAGTTTGTGAGCCTAACAGTCTAACAATACAAGACTTATACTATTCTGAAAAAGATATTATAGAAAAAGATCAAAATCATTTGATGATTAATTTGATTATATGGATCATATTTTCTGCCTCTTCTCTTTACAGAGAGCCAATGACTTTTCTTGAGTACTTGAATTGTTTTGGGAGAAGAAGGGACACTGTTTTTTTCATTTGAATCTTTTGGGTCAAAATTTGAACTCATGCAAGATCACATGGAATGCTGTCCAATTTTAATGATCAACTTGACTTATAAGCAAATTGTAAGAAAAGTGAAATTGTGAATTGACATGTCTTATACAACTAATTATATAGTTTTTAGTAATTTTCTTTTTTTTTTAAAAAAAAGGTCTGTTTCTCTCCTAATAAAATATACAGAATACTTTTATTTAGCAGCTATATTTACGAAACTAAAGACCAATAATTCAGAGTGCTCTTCTTAGAAAAATGCTCTTCTATTAATAGCATATATCATATAGTGTCTCGTTTTTTCATGAGTCTAAAAGTTAAATATGGTCTAAGAGTTGAGTGTGGAACACCTAAACAGTGTTTGTATATTCTTCTTTATTGTGCTATAGCAAAAACAATGAGCAGAATGCTCAGCTATTGCCGAACAGAAAAAAAGCTGTCTGCCTAATATTTGTGTAGGTAAAAGTAAGTAGTTGTACAATGTTGCTCTTTTATGCATTACTACGAGAGGTTAATGCTATTGTGAGTGTCCTTCAGATGTCTTACCATCTTTAAAAAAACTTAGCATAAGTTTTGCAAAATATCATAACACTTTGTACATCTCCCACAGGAAATAAATGCAGTTTTATCAAATTCTGGTTTAAATAAACCACAGGCATGCCTCTTGTGATATATTTTTATTCTGTAATAAAGGTTATAATAGGTGATTAGCTTTGTCACATGATTTAGTAGAATCAGAAATAAAATGCAGTTCAGTGGTGAATACAACCTCATAGTTAAGAGCATCTTTCATTTGCTAAAAAAGTAGATGAGACAATTCTATTTCTCATGTGCATCAACAGTAATATGATGCAAAACTATTAGGTAAGACATGACTGCATTCTCAGTTAAGATTATATTTTTCAGAGCTACAGTCTAGCTAAGTATTTCAGCAATTTATTTATCAAGATATGAATGACTTTTATGCACATGAAAATACATCTGTCCCCTTCTTTCTCTCCCTCCCCAGCCCTTTATAGGTATATTCATTTAATATAGAAAAAGTTTTAAATACTATAGAATAGAAACTCAGTAACTTCTGTCAAGTCTCCATTATTTTCCATATTTAATTTACAACTGAATAGTGTCTCTAGTAGGACATGCAAATTATAACTACAATGCTGTTCTGAATTCTGGTCATGCTTGAAAGCCTACAGTGCGTCAAAATAAAGAAAAACTCACTGAAAAGATTTCAATGGAAAACAACAAAAAAAAAGTTAAAAAATACAATCCAAATTATGTGTACTTGTAAAAGGCTTGTGGTGGCCACCGATAGTATCCAACAGATAGTATTCACACTAGGTCAGCTCAGGTTAAATCGTATTAATAGCTAGCCAGATTCAGTAATCTCAAACGATGACCGTCTCAAGACTATAGCAGGAAGAGAAAGAAGTTAGCTGGACTAGCAGCTACATCTCTACAGCAAAGCACCGTGAAATTGTTGTTTTTATAGTATAGTTAAGCCTGCAGCTTCAATTCTTGCTACCTTCCGTGTGCCTACCTTCAGTGCTAGCTTTTTTCTTTCATTGACATTTAGGGATCTCAGAAAGTCTCTAGTTCAACACCTTGTCCAAAGCAGGTTCAGGCACGGGACTAAATGAAACTGCTCATGGCTTTATCTTATTAGGCCTTGAAATCTTCCAAGGGCTCCAAGGGCTTGTCTTTTAATGAACTAGCACAGCTGAGATGCAGCTTGTTTGCAGATATACTATGTGATCACAATGCCAAAAGCTGCAAATTGGACAGCAGCAAATAACAAGCAGCTCACAACTGCAGGAAGGTTCCTCTTCCTCCTCTTTATTTCTCCCTCCTGTTTTCCATATTCCAGGTTGAGTGCTCTGGCCACTGACCTTGCTCCAGCTGCAGAGCTGGATAAACTCTTCAGTGAACACACTCCATTCGGCAATCCAGCTGGATATGTTCTGCTCAGTTAGAAACTTACATCATTTTGTGGTAAAATATGGTGACTAGTAGAGCCAGAAAAAAAAAAAAAGTAAGAAATAGGAAGATGTACAAGGTAAGGATCCAAAGCACACGGTTGTTATGGGGAAAGATTGGGGAGGAGGTTGCCTATTTCTTCAGCTCTAGGTTTTTAAACTGGTTTACCTCACTTCATGGAAATGGAAGACGACTATCACAGTTTACAAAAGCTTGTTCAAATTAAGAATTATTTTTCCCAATAATTTGGCTAACCCAGATAACAGAATAATCATAAGTATTAAAACTAGTAATTACAGCCCTAGCTTATATTAGATAAAACAATCCTCCGTTCTGCTAAGAAAAAAAAAAGTCTACTACAGGAAGTCACAGGAAGCCAAGACTGAAAATTATTCAGTTATTATTACTCAGTTCTTTTTCAGCAAGAGTCCTTTTCCCCCCGCTGATTTGTACTCTCTTTCTGCAGATACTCTGCTTGCACACAGTAATGATTATCATTTTCATAGAGCTGCTATTATCTAGACTATCTGACTGAAGATGTTCTGAAATGATTCATCTAAAATAAAAGAACTCACAACCTGCCAATCCCATGGGAACAGCAAGACTTTACAACGTTATTTACTGGCCGCCTCTGACTAAAGCAGGGATTTGTTTGGCATCCAAAGAAATTAGAAATTTTAAGAGACAAATTGGCATCTCTGTAAATGTCACTAAAAAAAAAAAAATCTAAAACTTCCAAATTGATACTTCTAAATTCATACTTGCTCTAAGAATAAATATTTAGCCATAAAATTTTATCCTTCAGCCTGATTTTAAATCAAAAATTAAGTTTTTTTAGGCAAGCTCTTTAGGTAAGTTCTTCCACTTTATATGTGGAAAAAATCAGAGTGCTATGGCAAACTATAAAATCTGAAGGTAATATATCTCGGCTTAAATTCACTCATGTCATTTCTTTAATAACATTAAAGTATTTGGTTAAATGTAGGCTCAGGAAATACAGGCACTTAGCTATCTTTAAACAAAAAGGAAATCTAGAAGTAGAGGAAGTCCATGATAAAGAACATCCTAAGCTGAAAGCCAAATGCAGATATCTAAATAATAATCACAGAATCACAAATTCTTCTCCGGTGAACAAACTGTGTGTAAATTTCTAAAAAGCTCATGTAAACCATGCTTGAAGTAAATATGTATTTATGCATGTTTGTATATATACATGCATCTTTATGCATATTTACAGCAATACAGAGTTATGACCCAATAAGGGCCATATTTTTTCTATTTTTCTAAAAAAAATTACAATTTATCAAAAGCAAATATCCTCGGTGGCAAAGATGAATCAAACATTGTATAGAACACAAAGCTCTGAAACTGCTACTCTTGGGTTCAAGGATTCTGTAAGTTTGTTTCACAAAATAGAAGAATGCCTAAAATTTATAAGCAATTACTTTTTAGGGCAACTGACAATTTTATACAAGTTGTCTCATACTGAAATGTGAAAAAAAAATTAATATGAAATAGCAGAGGTTTAGCTCAACTTTAAATTTGGAAACAGTTCAAAGGGTCAGATGCAAATCAGACAACATATTCAGGGCTGAAGAAGGTGTTAAATTCAGCTGCAAATTACATGCCTCAGAAGCATCCGCCTGCTATTTTAAGATGCTGGCAGCACATGAGCCACAAAAATGATTCATACAGACCATTACAACCATCTACTCTCATTCAATGTAATCTAACCCAGTTCTTGTCTAAATTTTTACCTAGTAATTCCAATAGTAAACCCAAGATGTCCTGCATTGTCAGGAAGATCTTTAGCCACCCATTTCTTGTCACATCTAATCACACAGTGCTGAAACAATTCTGCAGCCTTGGTAAAATTAAAATTAAAACCTTCAGCATTCTTGGTATTTCATAGTGGTTTTCTTCATTATAACAGGAAATACTTTCCCTGAAAATATTCCTTGAACACTTTTCCTTGAAATTTCTTTGAAAATATTTCCAGTTCATGCTGGGAAGGGACAGCTCTGTCTTCACTGCTGCATCTATAGTCTGCTTATAAGGACATAATAATTAGTTCTTAGTATGCTATGTACCAATTTAGTTCCATTTCATTTAAAGCAAATCCATTTTCTCTGTTCTAAGATTTATACACAATTGAAAAAAAAAACGTAGGTAGGTTCACTTCAAAGGGACTCCCTAAATGCTAATGTAGACACTCTCTGAAAGGGCTTGTGATTGGTGGCATGCAAATCCTGTAACAAGAAGTACCTACAGTTTTAGTTTGTGCTGAAAGTTTTGCAACAAATGAGCAGAAATGAGCATATATACCTAGAGCCCAAAAAGAAATTTTAAAAACAAATAAGAAATAGATATATTTCTTTTAAATATTTATCTCCCCATTGCCTAATTTTGAGCAGTTACTGAAGATAAGGTACCATGAGTGTCCTTCTTTTAGTCTACAGTCAAGGCAGACAGATCTGATGTAACTGATTTTGGCATAGAAGCACCCTCCATGTGAAGTCCAAATGTCTTATTTCATGCATATTGCAGGGTATTTGAATGTGGCTGTTCATTTGACTTCTAACATATAGTAAGTACAAAGCACCGCGGCTGTTTGATGCTCTTTCTCTTTTAGATTTTCTAAGACTTCCATGTAAAATTCTTATGTCAGTCCAAAGGGATCATGAGTAGGCAGCTAGGATGAAAAATGATAGGACTATGATTGACTATAAGCTGTTAAGAAAAACAAAACTATATAAAGAAAGGAAAAAAGGTAGTTTAGGTACATTATCAAAAATACTGTACACAAAAATCCTATTATCATTTACTAACTTCAGTTTACAACAAATAAATCAGAAGCAAAAAGAATCCATGGCACTGTATACAACCTGGCTTGGCCAGAAAAAAAACAAAAAGTCTACCTGGAGCGTGACTCCTGGGGCTTGGAATGGTCTTATTAGGTCAGATACAATAACAACTCCAGCTATGGACGTAGTTTCTTTTGAAAAATCAGATATAAGTATTTCTGCATTAAACTGAGATTTCTAGATCTGTATTAAAACCAGCCAAACAAATCTACTTATCCATGCTATTAATGCATCTGTCAAGTAAGTTTTTAAAAAGAAGCGTAAATCAGATTGAACTTTTCCTCTTCTCGACTTCATAGAAGTAAGATGATACTTCCTTCCCAAATTCTGGGTGAATAATCCAACTAGTTTATGGTAATTAACTTCTAATGGATAGCAATATTATTTACAGTAGCTATATTACAATTAACACTATAAAATGAAGACAACCTTAAAATAAACAAAATATTAGATGGTTAAACAGAAGGACAACCGATAAATCTCAGTGAATTCTTTTATAATCAGGCCAGATTTTGCTTTTAATACTGATCTTCAGTTTCTTCATAAAAGAAGCAATAAATCTGAACCACACTGAGGACAGCAAGATTCATTCCTCATCTCCGTATCAGGTAGCCTTAATGTTGCTGTATGCATTTTTGGAATATAATATTCTACATCTTAGATCCTTACATTATATCAAATAAGCACTTGCAAAAGTTTGCTATAAAGGGGTATTCAGGAATTATTAAAGTTTACTATAGTGAAATCTTAACTAGATTAACAGATGTTGTTTTTAATTATTTTAATTAATTAATATTAATTAATTAAATATTAGCATTAATATTTAATTATTTATTTTTAATATGGTACGGAAACAACCATAAGTGGCAATTAGGAGGAACTGGACCTTGAGTAAAGAATCCGATTCATCAGTGGTATTCACATTCCAGTAGTCATCCTAGTAGTTATTCTAATTCTATAGCAAAATATATTTATATTCCATTTGCAAGACTGTATTAAAATTGAAACAAAGACCTTGCCTAACAATGAAGATATAAAATAATAATAGCTATATGCTAAGGAGAAAATATGGCAAATATTTTTTCCAGTCTTACTTGCTTCTTTCCCCCTGTCCATGTATGATCTTACTTTACATGTAAATCTACTACATTACTACATCAGCTAAGTGATAACTGGATCAATGAACTTAGTACATGTTGGAACATGAGGAAAGATGCAGCCTTCCCTGTGCTGAAGTTGCTTTTTGCAACTAAGCTATATTAGAAGAAAAAGGCAGAAAGACAGAGTCAGATAACAGGTCAAGACTAGAGTCCATTACTGGACATAATTCCTTTCTTCCACAGTTACTGGCAGTGACCATATCCATTACTCTACAGCTCTTATGACACTCAGATTGTTAATTATAACAAGAGAAAATGAAATTAGCAAAGAAGTATACAGCACACTATTACATTGGATTGAAGTAAAGCTTTCCCCTTACTAGACAAATACTTTCTTTAAAGATTATGTCCCCTCCACCAAAAAATAAAATATTTTTTAGGATGCAGTCTGATATACCTTAGCCAGTGGCTATGCCAGTGGGCTATGAGTTATCTTACCTCTCATCTTGTAACTACCCAGAACTGCAAGGATAAGTGTAGCTCCTGCTGTAGATTACTGCATGAACTCACGCTGCAGAAGCTCTGATCAGATGCTTTCTGCAAACTTTCGGCAGTTGTTTGACCTGACACAGGGGTGAGGTAGGCATCAGTACCTTCAGGCAAAAGCAGTACTTTTGTACTGTTCAGTGCCAGCCTGCAATTGCTTTATGTCAGATGATGTCAGACTGCCTCTCCCAAACCCTTCTTGAGGAGCCCAACTCACACTCATCTCACTGTAGCTACACTGAAGAATGATATTTATGATTTAGTATGCAAAGTCTGTGTGAAGTTTTACCTTTAAAAATTATTAAATGAAGCATTTCATCTATTTTGCTATTTCTGAGATATATTCCTACCTGCTTTCCTAAACAGAAATCAACCAAAAAGAAGTTAAGAATATAGAATGTGATTTACTGGATAGAAAACATTTTCTTTTAGGAAAACTTCATCTTTCCTGTTAGAAGCTAAAATTGTGAGATCCTTCTAAGAGAATAAAAGAAACCCAAGAAAAAATGCAAGTTAAGTTTTCCTGTGATAACTGCTTTGTTCTGTCAGCTCAGTGACAGTGAAAGGGACATCCAAAAACCTCACCTCAGTATTCCACGTGCACAAGCATTGGTACTTTTTTGGCTTCTCTGATCAACTCATTAAACTGACAGACGACAACAGATCTCTTTTGTCAGATTATCTTCTTGCTAGTTGAGCAAGCTGAATCAATCCTCTGTTAGTCAAATAAGCATCAAAATCACTGCAAGGAAAAAGAAAATATTGTGCAATTTGGTGTCAGAAGGCAAAAGATGTGAAACATGAAAGAGAACCAAGAAATCTTTTGACAGCAGTGGTTTATTAGATCAGCATTTGCATCTCGTGAAGTCTCACCACTAACTGGATGAAAAAAAATTATAGATGTATAGATCTGTACCCTTTTGTCTTTCCATAGGTCATCTTGTAATTGTGAGTCCTGCTAGAGCAAACAATGAAATTACATTCCTGGAACATAAACGTCTCCCACTGTGGCCTGGTCTGCTCTTTAAAGAGAATCAAAAGTTGTTTACAAAAGTATTGGAAATTTGGGCTTGGGAAATTTTTATTGCCCTTTTTTTGTTTCTGCTGTCCTCCCTTGTTTTGTGTGTCAGTCACGCTGCCTTATAGTCTGATGCTATGGAAAATGGTGTCTTAAGTCCAAATATTTAAGACAGGGGAAAACAAAAAAAGAAATAAAATACTAAAATGCTAAAAAAAAAACCTCTAGACCCTCTTTTTGCCTAATTTGCTTACAGCAGATTTTAGGTCAAGTTTAAGCTAATAGCAAAAATAAATCCTTTTGTGATACACAAAGCTATAGCTATGCTGTTAGAGATCCTATACAACTAGTTTTTGATCTCCTGGAAAGTTTAATATTGCTTTTTATGGCATATTACCATTTAGTATATACATGCTGCTACCTCACAAGTTGTATCTTGTTCAGAATCCTTCCTTGACCATGAAATTTTACATACAGACTTGTTTGCTGAGCAAACTCCTCACCAACCTCTTTTACTTCACATAGTAAGACACATCTGTTTTTTTTTTTTTCATCTGGCCTAGGTCTATAATCATCTAGATCTGCTTCTCCAAGCAGTTCCAGCATTCTCATCATATATGTCAGAAAATGCCAAACCTGATCACCACTCATCTCTACCTGCTTTCGGTACTCCTTAAGGCTGTTGCTGCAGTTCTTATCGGAGCCACCTGTGGAAAGTCTAGCTTGCTGCATGGTACCTCTGACCTTCTGACACCAAAGGTGTACATTCACCTTCTGTCCCGATAACCGTATTTTCCACACCTACATAATTTCAGAGCTTTGTATGGTAATAGAACTTTAGTTTTCTGTATATCGTTTTTTAACATATTATCTATCTATGGCTATAGTTACAGAAGGCTTTTATTTCTGGCAATTCTAAACAGGAGAAAAATAATAAAAGAATGGAATGAGTAGGAAAACACTTCCTTTAACTATGAAGAGAATCAGGTGATACAATAAAAGGCAGCTGAGGATCAAAGTAGGAATATTTACTGTCCTGCATGTGAGCTATGTGGTGTTAGTTGATTGGCATTTTGCACTAAAGTGGGAGAAACTTCTCTTGTCTTCCCATACCCTGTTATAGAAAAATACAATTGTATTTTTATACTCTTATTTGCATGCGGTGCATCTGGACATGAAGTCCATGTGATAGCACTACAAGTGAAATACCCCATAATACCTGTATACTCATACCATAGCAGACGGTATCTCAAGACTACTACTTGGGGCCAGTGACATGATTTATGTGCATATGGACATTCTGTTAAAAAACATTTTAAAACTTAAGTTTTGGTTGCACAACCGAACCATGGTAGCTTCTCTACTAATCCATTTCATCTTGCACTAGGGGTACTGTCTATTAGCAGGTGGATGGGTAACACTGATCAATTGCATTCACTTAATTCTGTCAGAAAGTCCACTAATTTGCTTTTTTTTTATTTATTAAATCTAATAATTTCCTGTGTCATCCATTGTATTATTTCTTTTAGAGGAAATAACTATAACTTTCTAAGTTTCTGCAAGAGATACCAAGCTGCTTTGTGAAAAAGATATAACAGTACAAAAGCAACCCTAAAACATGTATGCATCAGGCATCTATTTTTTTCTAGAAACATGCAAGATGATCCAAAATCATGTATTAGTATATTAAAAAGAAAAAGGTCCCAAGACCTTACCTGCCTCCAGTCTGTGACCAAAGCCAAAAGACTTTAAATCAATTAGAAATAAAGGTAATTATAAACCAAACTCTCAGTATCATTGGACAGTTAGTCTTTTATTGTCCTTTAGACTAATCTTTTTTTTTCTTTTAATTCTGGAAATCATATTTCCTCCAGTGATGACAAACAGACAGAAGATGGTGCTGGATGCTGGGTAGCTAAAAGTCTGGGAGAAATTAACATTCTCTTCTCACATGATATATGAGTTGCTTTCATTCCTGGGTCTACTGCCTACATTCTCCATAATAATTACCTCCCAAAAGTGTGGTTAATTAGCACAGCATTAGAGCAGCCAGGGGAGTATTTGCAGTTAGCTTCCATTGTCTGAACAAGCCACATCAGTGCATGATCATCAAAGTTTAAGGCTTACGAAGTTAAGATATTTGTATGCTAAAAATGTCTCAACCAGTTTTCTGCTGTTGAAAGGAAATAGGTCAGCGGAACAACAGCAAAAAAATAATTAATGCTCATTATTGAATAAACATTAAACTGGCATGCCACTGATGATAAGTGGCAGATACACTGGAGTGCCGTGCAGCTATTCAAAGGGAGCAGAACAGGGGGAGAGGAACCTCCTAAAGTTCAACAAAGGCAAGTGCAGGGTCCTAGCTTGAGGGAGGAAGCACATGCACCAGGACAGACTGGGAGCTGACCTGCTGGAGAGAAGCTCTGCAGAGAAGGACCCAGGAGTCCCGGTGGATAACACGTTCAGCATGTGCCACTAATGTATAATTACAAGCAGCATTACCAGCAATTCTGCCTAACTTAACATATACGCAGTTAATGCTTATTTAAAAATCTTCTCAAATGCTGCAGTCTTCCATTCAGTATTGCTTCATTTTTATGATTTATAAGCCCAACTTTATTTCAATAGCATTTCTCATGGGTTATTTTTTTTCAGTTTGGAAACAACACAGAGGAAAAGGAGGGTGTCAATGGTTCAATGTATCTATATACATATATATATATAAAGGTGTTAAAATTCATGAACAGAGAAACTACATCTTAGGAAGTTTTGAAATAAGTACTAAAGAAACATTTGTGTATCTAGGAATGAAATCTGCTACAGTTTATCTACCTACCCACCACATTAACTGTTTGCAGAGACAACAAAAATAGTATTTCTTTACCTCCTCTTCTTTTTTTTTGAATGAATAAAGATGAAGTTAATGTAAGTGCCATTAGAAGACTTCTGCTGTTAGCAAGTGGTGCAAAAAATATTTTGAATACAGAATCCAGACTCATCTTCAGAGAGACATGACTTAAATGCTAGCCCCTAACTACAAATAACAGTGGCTTTATACAACTTCTTCTGTTTCTGGGATTAAATGTTCTAGTTAAGAACCTAGTGAGGGAGGATTTAAGCTCTGGGTTTTGCAACAGTGAGAAGAACTCAGTAAAACGTTATTAAGACTAACTCAACAGCATTCATAATGTCTTAGAAAAAAGAAAGAAAAATGAAAGAAAGAAATACAAGCCAATCTATGTATTTTAAAAGGCAATGTCACCTATACAGCTTTTAGTCAGGATTCTTATATCTATAGCACTCTGCTTTCGAGAAATCTGTTCATACATATATTGTCTTACAGGTGTTCAGTGCCCATAAATTGAAATAATTTTCAGCAAAAAGCAAGGTACAGATGAGATTACTAAAACAGCTTATTTTTACAAAAACAAAACAAAACAACAACAAAAAACACTTTAATACACCATGCTCTTAGCTTCTGAATACTAGGATTTTAAGCTTAGCAGTCCTCAAATAACCCACATTTTACAGAAGTCAAATGATATGCATAATATAATTTACTGTAGATGACGATGGATAAGTCTACTGATTACTTTTCCACACAGGTATATGTAAAATCATATGTGAATCCAGCCAAGTCATGGCTGGAATCTGCCACTTCTACCATTGTGACACAGTCATCTAGAAAAGGTCAATCTATGCTTTTAAAATAGATAATCTCTTTTGCATTGTATATACAAAAAAAAGAATAAGCCCCGGGGTATAAAATAAAGCTGCTTTTGATCTCAAGATATTATCTTGAAAGAAATACATATTTTTAAAATGCATATGTTAAAGAATGTATGTTTTAAATACAGCTAAGATATTACTGATTTTAACTGGTTTGTAAAATGTTCAAGACCTTCCAACTTAGAAAGATCAAGATGAACCATTTGGTGATTTCTCAACAGACCTCTGCCTCCCCCTTGGACCTTACTCCATGACTTTTATGAAAGGTTTTTACCTGCTAATCTAGTTTATTTAGAAGTATCTGTGAAACATCTGAACAACATTTAAACCATTCATGCTTTATTAAATGAATTAACTCATTGCGCATTTTGTGTACTTTTTGTGCCTTTTTAAAATTTCAGGAACACAGGCAAAATCCATTCAGGGTCTTAAAAGCGTGGCTGAACATTGGCAAAGAAACCACAATTTTTAATTCTCTAGAGGTTGTCCCTATTTCCAGTCTGTCAGTACTTCAAATTATTGTCAGAACTGGTAATATCTGGAGCTGTACTCTGTGGCATCACTGGAATGGAAGACAGGAACTCTCTTCTAACAGCTGAACTCACTGCTTCCAGGACTAAATCACCACATTGTTTTTAAAAGCAGTAAGCTCTTTTCCAGATTTAGACTCAACTATGAGGTGGGCATGAATTTACCTTAACTGGAGTTCATTGAATTGCACTCACTGACTTCTCTTGATTTAGGTTAAAGAGGCAGTCTAATCATGACGTAATGCTTAAGAAATGTGTAAGGCATTTTGATTTCAAACACCTAAAGTATTATTATTATTAAACCATCCTACATCAAGAACCACAGATCAAGCTATTTACTAAAGATTTGGCTAGACTGAAAGGAATCAGAATCACCATGGACTTAAATTATTTCAACTCTCATTTGGGAATCTCCCATATTCTCTGAACACTGGGCAAATTCAAAAGTCAAAAAGCAACTTCAATACTGAGAAAATGGATCATGATATCTAAACAATTTTGAGACCTAATCTTGATGCTATTGAAATTAATAATTTCAAATGACTGTAGTCATTACAGTAGGACTGGATTCTTAAATTTTAGACTCCTTTACTGGTTGGTATATAATGTTGAATAGTCTGATGACAGTAATTAGTAGTTCATCAGTTTATAGCTGTATTTATGTATTTTTACAGATTTTCTAAAAACAACCAGTTTACGAAACAAAAAAGGAAGCAGAAGTGAAACATGTTTTTATCCTTCAATTTTTACAAGAAAAATAAAAATGTCAAGGGAAAACAAAAGTTACTTTAAAATTATAATGATTTATCTCAGAAAAAAGCATTTAAAAACTCTATTTATTTACACGTAGGAGCTGAAGCTAAGTATTGCAGTGACAAAACTTAGATACTAAGTTGTATTGTCAAACTAATATTGAATGCTGCTTTTCATTTTTTTTCCATTTAGTATCTAAACAAAGGTTTAATGAATATTTTACTAAACCAATTCCAGACAACGACTATCTAATAAGAAACATATTTCTTTTACATTGACATAAAATGTCTAAATGGGAACTCATTAATTTATGCAGAATCACATTGAGCTTTTGCTTATGAGCAGATACAACATTTCTTCCTACTTTTTGTCTAATCTAAAGAGTCTAGCAATTCCTATGCAAATCTCTGCAATTTTTCAGAACTGTATTACATACAAATCTTGAAGTCACTATTGCAGTAGATCAGAAGCTGAATAAAATCAGTATCTACTTATACCAAATGCTGATGATCCCATAGAAGAAGATTCCTATCCTGGATGGAATACCTCATGAGCTAAAAGAAGTATTAACTTCTCCAGTAAGTAATTTCTCCAATAAGTGAACTAAAAATAGTATTTTTTTTTTCTGGAATCTTAATGTTGATACATGCCAAAGAATGACGGTACATCATAAATCACGGTCTACTCTTTAAGTCTCTCTACTCTTCTAGCCACTCTGTCCTCCATATTCTGTTAATTTAGGTCTTCTATTTGCTTATGGTGATCATAGGCTTACAGGCGTACGCACAGTCCTTCCAGGGGTCTAAATAACAGCATTTGGCTTCCCAGCTTCTAGATTACTTACCAAGGGTTTTGTTTGTTTGTTTTTATAGGTCTACGAACTGTCTGAATCATATTTTGGATGACAGAAAAATGTACCAATTGTTGATACTACAAAGAGATTTTCTTCTCTTACTGTTACTTTACTGTAAAAACCATTCATTTTGTTCTTTCACCTCACTTCTAAAAGGAAAACTGTTACAACATTCAAATTTTCAAAAATTTTCAGTAAACACAGAAAAGGGTTAAAGGAGACCATTTTTGCATAAGCAAAAATTGAAAAAAATATATTGTTTATTTGAAAAAGGTTATACTACAACAAAATCAGTTTAATACTACTAATGGTCATGATGTCTGTCAGCTGAAAGAAGTATCTGTAATGCATATGACTTCAAAAAATATTTTTTAATGGGAATATATAGGAAAAAAGGTTGCTATGGCCAAGGATGAAAACAATAATCTGCTTGCTTTCTGGATAAAAGGATTTCTGAGGCCAGCCATTATGGGAACATATAGGAAAGGTTAATAAAGATCACCTGGTGAAAGTAAAGAGATGTGGGGCTATGGAGGACACCTGTTTGAAGATTAAGGAATGCCCTTCTCTGAGACTGGTTACTGGGTTGCCGGTGCTACAGGATTGGTGGAAGGTTGCTGAAATACCCAGGACTCAGGCCTTAGAGGGGGCTGCTGGGCTGTCCCTGTTCCTCTGTCTCCTCATAGTTTTTAATCTTTATACCTTTAGCTTGCTTTGCAAATATAAACTTGGGGGTAACCAAAGTGGTGATACCTACCAAAATATACTATATGGCAGATATTCATTTTATAAGCAGGGCAGTGTGAGGAAAAAATTAATTCTTAATTAAAAGAATTCTTAATTAACTCAAGGGTGATCATGCACAGAGAAGGGAAAAGAATCTTTCATATGACAGACTTTAGGACTGTATAAGAAACATATAAAAAGTGTTTGCACTATGATATTTCTTCCCTTATTTATATTTTGAAGAAAGGTTGCATTACTAGAAGTGGATTTAAATTGGAGGATTAGAAAATGCTAATAGGGAAATTTTGCTATGAGAAATAATACTGTAAAAAGTGTGAAGGTATGCTGTAAAACCTACAATGCATCTGAAAAGAATGCATCTGAAAGAACATAAAAAGAGGGAGTAAAGAATGAGCTGTCTGAGAAAAAAATACATAGAAACATTTTTATCAGGGCACCTAAGAGATGTATCTTTTCATTTTTTTTTTTCAAATAATTGCACATTTCCTGAAGTGGTAACACTATGCTACTCTCCAAATCTCTTTGTAGATACAGACTCCAGTAGTGACATGAGAAGCACTTGATTATGACAGTTCTTAAGGTAGGCTTTTTTAGACTTATCTACTAAAAAATAAGATTTTAACTTTATAAAAAAATCAATTTATTCCAAATAGAAGAAACTAGTGATGTTGAGTATATTTAGGATGTCTTTAGAGTAGATTTTAGAGTAGGCTTTAGAGTAGACTTTAGAGTAGGGGACTGCAGAATTGAAGCTATTTTCAAAGTTGCAGGATATATTTATAATCTTCAGTTAAATATACTTATATGGTCTTATAGGGTCTGAGATATGACTGCACAATTTATAGTGCAATAATCAATGCAGGGATCTGGAGAAAGTCTATAACTAAAGACTTAAATTTGGTAGTAGTGTAAGGAATTGTGCCAGAACACATATTAATAGAAAATTTGCATTATGATTAAGTAAAGCTAACAGAATCTTGTTATCATCTTCTACTCCAGCTGTCATTTTCCAATAATCAAAACATGTATAACTGTCACTTCACGTAGCACTTGACAGGTCCTGTACCAAACTTAATTCTGAACATGTAAAGAAAAGTAAATTTACTTTTTAAAAAAGTTGCTTTTTACTTCTCAACACTTGTTCAATTTATTCATCAATGACCTGGATGAAGGCACGGAGTGCTGCCTCAGTAAGTTTGCTGATAGTACCAAACTGGGAGGAGTATCTGATGCGCTGCGCTGCCATCCAAAGAGACCTGGACAGACTGGATAACTGGGCAGTGAAAAATCTTATGAAATTCAACAAGGCCAAGCGCAAGGTCCTGCACCTGGGGAGGAATGACTGCAGACACCAGCACAAGCTGGGGACCTGGAGAGCAGCTTTGGAGCTGCTCCAGAGCTTCTGTAGAGCAGCTCTGCAGAGAAGGACCGGGATGTCACAGCGGACAACAAGTTGACCATGGCGCAGCAGAGTGCCCTCGTGGCCAAGAAAGCCAATGGGATCCTGGAGTGCATTAAGGGGAGTGTCTCCAGCAGGCTGAGGGAGGGGATCCTGCCCCTCTACTTGGCCCAGGCCACATCTGGAGGACTGTGTACAGTTCTGGGCCCCCCAGTACAAGAGGGATGTGGAGCTGCTGGAGAGAGTCCAGCGCAGGGCCACAAGGGTGACCAGGGGCCTGGAACATCTGCCCTGTGAGGAGAGGCTGAGGGAGCTGGGCCTGCTCAGCCTGGAGAGGAGAAGGCCGAGAGGGGGTCTGGTCAGTGTCTGTCCCTCAGTCTCAAGGGAGGCAGAGAGGAGGATGGGGCCGGCCTCTTTTCAGTGCTGGCCACTGACAGAACTAGAGGAAATGACCACAAAATTGAAGCATCAAAAGTTCCACAGGAACTTAAGGAAAAATTACCTGACAGTGAGGGTGACAGAGCACTGGCACAGGTTGCCCAGAAAGGTTGTGGAGCCTCCTTCTCTGGAGATCTTCCAAACCCACCTGGACGCAGTCCTGTGCCACATGCTCTGGGTGACCCTGCGTGTGCAGGGGCGTTGGAGTAGATGACCTCTAGAGGCCCCTTCCATCTTTTAGGATTCTATGATTCTACGAAAAAATTTGAGACCGGCTAAGGAACATGCACAATCTTTTTATGTATTAAATCTCATAATATTCTAAATAAAATATATAATAATCTAAAAGCTGCAAGTGCCTCTATAAAATCTAAATATTTAGAGTGTCCAAAAATTCTGTATTTTTTCCCCAAGGAACCTGTTTATTCATAGAAAAAAAAAAGAGAATAAGATTTCCATGCAAAATATCTACTTGCTAAAATTGGCTTGAAAATATCAGCATTTGAAAATATTTTTCTTAATGCTTAACACTTAATGTTTTCCAAAGAGAAATATGAAATTACTTCAATGATTTTGGATGCACAGTTACCTATTACAGTTGCAGTGCTCTTCAGGCACCACTGTGATCTGTACCTTACAGTAAAGAGAGAACGTGAGGTTCTACTTCATGTAAGTAATTCTAACATTCTAACAATATCTCAAACGCTATGCATATAGCTGACACAAGTGGCTCCAAAAATGATTTCTATTTCCTTGAATAATAGATACAATATGAAGAAGTGGCATTATAAAAATATATGAATATTTTATGCAAGATGAATACTTCAAATCAGAAGATTATAATGAAAAATAAATCATACAGATTACTTCTCATAGGTGACTTTTAAAAAAAAGTTAAGCCCAACTAGAATACAAAAGGAAGTTTCCAGATTTGAAAGCTTTGAAGTTTGATCCAGGATAAGCTGCTTTCCATCATCATCTTTAAAGGACAGAGGTGAGGCTGACTGGCCTGTAACTTTTTCAGTCCTCTTTCTTTCCTTTTTTTGAAAATTGACATGACATTGACTATTTTTCTTTTATTTATAAATATCAGATTGATCAATGCTCAGTTCATGAATTAAGTATCCCGCATAATTCTACTTTGTAAGTTCTTCCGTACTATTAGCTCTATGTCATATTTCGGTAATTTGAGTTTAGGGAAAAACAAATTGTGCCTTAACTAAACTCATAGTCTACCAGAAAGTTAGGCAAAAATGTTGCCTAGAATATATAACTAATTATGTACCAATGTTTCTCCTCATACAGTCCGTTTGGTCTTATTAGCAAGCTAGATACGCATAGTACAGCAGAGAAATGAAGATAGGTATTCTTATTACCTACCTGCTTTAAATAGCTGTATTGCAATATTTTCAAAGGACAAGGTGTAAGTATAAGGCTTATTTTAATAATGATGGAATTAATATGGCTGTCAGTATATAGCTATATACTGGAGTTCTTTGGCTTGTATACATATTAAAAAGTGGCCTAACATAAAAGAGATTGATTTACTTATGAGTATTACTACCTTCATGTTATGGAAAGCCTTGATTTTCATAATTCAGTTTTGCTTTTGTCTCCTCTGACTTCTGCTTAGCACATTGTTAACAGGCATTTTCTTGCGAGACAGAGAAATCCGTAAGATGCAGTGACTCCACTTTCGCTGAATGTTAAGTATGTTAAATGCCTGGAACCTGCATTTTCACAGATATCAAATGTGTATATAATGCAAGACATTACAGAGACTACTGATGACCAAACAGCATCCTGTTTGGTCATCCTAAGCATTTCAGTCATCATCTTGCCCTTTATTATCTCTTCTGCAAAGGTTACTGTTATCTTTTGGGACTTGTTTTGATGCGACTGAATTGCCCAATATATTTTGTAAGCTTAAGTCTTTTCTCTTTGAGTAATTTCATTTCTGAAGAAATGTCAGCCAAAATAAACAGTGCAAAAGGTGCTCTCTTTTTCACTGATACCAACCAAAAAGCTATTTCTGATAAAGAAAATGATACAAAGAGCTTATTAGGAAATTAATCAGTCTCTTTACTCAGCCAGATGTATAAGGGAGAGAAAGTGTCAAAAACAAAATAATTATTTCATATTTGTATACTGAAACTGAGATACAAAATGTAGGTATATGGTGATGAACTAAAAATATTTATTAAGTCGCATAATTAAAAAAAAGAGAGAGAGAAAAGAGAAAAATAAAGTTAATTTTTGTAAACTGTGAAATAAGAAGTGCTTAATGCCTGGGGACTCTCGGGAATATATATATTTTCTAATAAATTTAAAGAAATTAAACCAATAAACGTTGTAAGTTCATTCCAGTAATATAGTTTCTCAGACGTGTACTTAATTAAAGGAGGTGCAACATTAGGTTCTAGCTCTTAGATTGTTTGTCTTTGAGTTTCATGATTGTTCTATTTCCATACTATGGACCCCTTCCTATAAGGGGTTCAGACAGCTTCAGAATCTTGCCCATCTGCTGGCATTTCTGTCTATCATAGACAAATGCACCTGCATCCAACCCATTCTTTGTCTTGTCATGATACCTATGAATAAACTGTTATAAAAATATCTATTCTTCTATTCTTATCCTGTGTCAAATGTACTTTTTACAATTATACTTTAGGTTGTACTTTCTTTCAATTTAATTAGTCATCCAGTTAGATTCTTCTTTGTGTGACCTCTTTTAAATGAGAAAACATACTTTAAAGTTAACATTATCATTCTTCTTTTTAGCCTTTGCATATTTTTAAATAATATAACTGAGTCACTAGGTTGCTTGAACAAGTTCAAGTCAATGACATAAGAATTCCAATCAATGATCAGTATCTAGACATCAAAATAGATCAGTTTCCCTCTTTTTATAAAAGCAAATTTGGTTCAATAAATTCACAACAGACTCGCTTCTATCTTCAGCAATAACTTGTATCTAAATTATTCTTCTGAGATGACCATTCTGTTATCTGAATTATAATAATAGTTGCAAAATAGATACCTACTTTTTGAATGTAAACTAAACTTTTACTTTAGAATATATCTTCCAGCGTAATCCTCCCAAATGTGCTGATCAATCAACATTCACTTGTTTAAATTTCTCCCTTTCTACGCAGTTCAGGGGATTTACTCTTTTCCCCCACTACTTAGTTAAGGAAAACTAGTAGCTGAAACATGCCCTGAAGATAAAATGACAGAGAAGCTGAAATGGCCAGCAGCTTCCATTAAGTACGTGGAACACGCAATCCATTAACACCCTATTTAATGGGGACCCTATTTAATGGGGAGCAGCAGTAAATCCTGCTGCTTATAGAACTTTATCTGAATACACAAGGCCAATGCAGGCTGACCTCTTCAAGACTTTGACAAGTACCTGGAACATTTTGCAAATAGTTTTATTATGAACTTTTTGCCAGAGATGTCTGAAACTCCATACTGTTCTGGAAAAGATAAGAATACTACAGGAAAGGAAGAGAAAGAATCTGATTTTATTACTGGAGTCATCCTTAAAATATACTTAAAGTACATAAACTAAAACAGTTTTACAGATTTGTGAAAAGTTCTGGAAAACCAAATAGCCTACTCAAAATCTATAAGGTTTATTTGCATTCTGAGCAAGGAAATTAAGTATATGCTGAGCATCTTGTTTGTTACCATTCTGTCAAATTCTGAAGCAACAAATTTCATGTTGTTCTCTCTCCACTTGAATATGAAATGACTAAATCCAACCTCAAGTGGACACCCACTCATGTGACCTTACTCTGTAGCGTAATTATTTGATGCATAGAGTTGCAGAGACCACCAGGTGTCTTTCTAATCCAATTCCAATTCAAAGTCATAAAGTAAATACACAGTAGCAAAGGCCACAGAAGATGCTGACAGACTATCCTCAGACATGATTTAAAACTTTCTTATTTTGTGTTGGATAGTTAGCTTATTAGTGCCCTCTATTTATTACCTGGATAAAAACAAATGAATGTAATTATTTGAAACTTATGGAAAAAATCCAAACTTTTTGAGTATAAATATGTATTTAACTGGCTCACTCATAGTTAAAAATAATAAGAACAGAAATATAACCAGATGGTTTCACAGGAAAGCAGGAATTCTTTCATTGTATCAGAAAAATGATTCATATTTTACTCCAAGAATGACCAACACCAGCTCCTTTAAAGTACAATAAACACAGCAATAAGTCATTCTTAGTGTTCATGAATCAGAAGAAAAATAGTGCCAAATAATTATTTCTCTTCCTCTGTAGCAAACATATTCCAGAACTATAATTATTGCAAATGGTTGTGCATTTAAGGAATAAAATGTAATTGTTCTTCAATAATATGTCACATGAGATATATAAATACTGTAATCAGCATTAAATTACAGAAGATTTTGCTCATGAACAACCCACAATGCCACAGATATTTGGCTTTTGTAAAAATCTTCAGTTTTTAAGAATGCTTTTCCCTTTAAATATTTTTAATATACCTGTGGATCACAAAAGAAAAAGGAGAGAGGAGGGGACATCTTTCTTCCTCTTCTGGAAGTAAAGCTGTCATAATCTAGGAACTATCAAGTTCGTCAAAAGCGTGGAAAAATGGATAATAGTAGGAAGTATCTACACCAACAGTTTGACTTTCCAAGTTCCTAAACCAGAGCACACACCAACTGCAGTAGGAAAATTGTGAGTATTGGCTTGTGGAGAGCAGCATAAACCTTTCATAATCCAGGAGGAAACAGTCACTGACCTTCTACTCCAGTTAGACACCCACAAGTCTATGGAGCCATTTGGGATCCACCTGAGGGTTCTGAAGGAGCTGTCAGAAGCTACTCTCCATCATCTATTGGTGGTCCTGGTCAACAGATGGAGGATCCAGGGAACTATAGGTCTGTCAGCCTGACCTTGGTATCAGGGAAAGTTATGGGGCAGATTATCTTGAGAGTGATCACACAGCATGTGTGCGACAACCAGGGCAGCAGGCCCAGACAACATGGGTTAATGAAAGGTAGGTTCTGCCTCACCAACCTGATCTCTTTCCATGACAGGTGACCCACTAGTGGATGAGGAAAAGGCTGTAGATGTGGTCGACTTAGACTTCAGTACTTAGACTTCAGTTCTACTTAGCCCACCTGGTTAGGAGGGCTTTAAACTAGATGAGAAGGAGGATGGGGAGCATCACATAGACACGACAAACAGTACCACACAGCCAAGGTCAGATGGGGTCCAGTGGGAGTATGGTAGTGGGGAAGTGAGGATAGGAAATGATTCTAGAGGGCACTCTTTCACCCTTCCTGGGGTACCTGCAGGCTCGGTCACTTCCCTGAAATGCCTGTATACCAATGCGCGAAGCATGGGGAATAAGCAAGATGAACTGGAAATCTGTGTGCGGTCCCAGTGCCACGATCTCATTGGAAGCACAGAGACGCACGACTTGCACGACTGGAGCGCTGCCATGGAAGGCTATGTGCTCTTTANAGGACAGGCTGGGAAGGCAAGGTGGTGGAGTTGCTCCTTATGTGAGAGAGCAACTGGAATGCATGGAGCTCAACCTGGGGGTGGACGACGAGCGTTGAGGACCTGTGGGTAAGGGTTAAAGGGCAGGCTAATGTGGGAGACACTGTGGTGGGTGTCTGCTACAGGCCGCCTGACCAGGGCAAGGAAGTTGACGAGGCCTTCTACAGGCAGCTGGATATTGCCTCACGGTCACAGGCCCTGGTTCTTATGGGTCCCCCTCGACATCAACTTGAAGGGCAACACAGC
>VWPW01017368.1:0-11256 GCA_013389825.1 Crypturellus undulatus | reverse complement strand
CTGCCTGAAGCAGAAATTTTGCGATACACAAAGAAAGGGGCCGCCCGGCCGCGCATCCTCGCGGTGCTCTNATTTAGATGCCTCGTTTGCCGTCATCTGGTGCATGCAGACCCGTGTCATGCACCGTGCAAAGCGAGAGGAGCCCGAAGCTGATCCCCAGGATAACCTGACACGGGTGGTGTGAGCCCTCCCTGCCTCTGCCTTGGGGGCTGAGCTAAAAACATTGAAGAAATCTCCATGGAATTCATGATGAAAACTGCCTGAAGCAGAAATTTTGCGATACGCAAAGAAAGGGGCCACCGGTGCTCTGCCGCCTGGGAGCGGACACGGATGCACCGGAGCACATCCGCAGCCGGGGCCCCGGCGAGGACCACCCCAGGGGATGCGGGAGCAGTTGCTCTTGGCTCTCGTTTTTTTTCCCTGCAGGAAGTTGCAGCCAGAAACATGATGCATCCACCATACGGCAAGAAAGACGGCCGCGTCCTGGCCGGCTGGAGCTCCCGGTAGCCCCTTTCCCCGCTCCCACCTCCAGCGCGGCCACGGCGGGATCAAACCGCCGCGCTCGCCCGGCACAATGAACTCAAACATTCCCCTTCCGGAGAGGATGTGGTCAGTCACCACACACATCTTCTGGGGCCCGACCACAGATCCAAACAGTCTGGTCACACATCGCATGTAATCTTAACGGCAAACTTTCTGACACGCCGTTCAGACCTATCCCTGTCCTCGTGGGATATTTCCCTTGCATCTCCATGATAATAAAGAGTGAGACTCGTTCAAAATATTAGTATCTGGGGAGAGAGAGAAAAAAACGCTTCGGCAGACTATGACTCACACAAGAATTCCCTGAACCTGGGCTGTGGGTAAGTCGTTAAAAGGAATGAACTCATCGCGGCTCCGAGGTGAAACATCAGGATCTCTTCCCAAGCTGCCGTTCCCAACGCCTTCTCCTAGGAGGGCCCTTGCTGGGGGACTCGTGCTGGAGCTACATAGCAAATGTCATCCCTATGAGAGCCCTTGGAAGTGGGAAGATGCTCCCAGGGACCAGACTTGGAGAAGATTCCTTTATGGGATGTAACTGAGCACGTCTCATAGGGAGACACCACAGGCCATCTCAGCAGGATGGATCTCAGCCTGGTGACGATGTGGTCACCCTTGGAGGGGACCATTTCCCTCCCACCAGATGCACCTTGAGGCTCTCCAAGCTCCAAGCTCCAACCTTACGTCCTTCCTCATGCTGCCCCATGCAAACTGCAGCTCCTCAGCATGCACCAACTTGTTTGATACCCAAAAAGGGCTCTGCTTCATATGGCACTGCTGTCCTGGACACGAAGGATGCATGCATGAATAGATGTTGGTGGTCCGTAGAGAAGAGCAAAATTACACCTTTCCAGCTATTTATTTCACTTATTTATTTATTTTCCAAAACAGTGTTTATGACTGAGTATATCTTTCCTCATTTTTCACTTACACCGAAGCTTTTGGATTATTTATTTGTCTGAAAACTTTTATATAGGGAAAAAAAGTGATGTTCTTTTTAATTCAAAGATGAACATTCTATTTTTTTTTCTGATTAGGAAATACACCAGAGTTTTGTTATTTTCCCGATGAAACTTTCTTCGGCTGGGTGAATGTATACGTCCACACATCCGTTTAATTAACCTGTGATTTCCCCATTTAATACCTTTTGGTATCCATTAAAATCTAATTATTATAAGAGAGTCTCCAGCTTCCAGACTAGAATATCCCTCATTTACCAGCTTTTCCACCTAGGTTTGGGGTTGCAGATATCCACAGCAACTATTCCGTAATGACTTCCTTATGGCTTCTGTTGCAGATATAAAAGCTTATAATGTCAAAATGATTGGTTTTTATCTGTCAAAGTATTTTCCAATCTGCCCCATTTCCTCCACCCACATGTTTTGTTTTGCACAAGGAAAATTAAATAAACAGGATCCATTTTTTTCCAAAGAAAACAAAATCAGTTTGCGAGCCAAGCTGAGCTCCGCCGGTGGACTTTGAACAATTTAAAGCTATTTCTCTGCACATGTGCATGGAGGATTTAAGAGTTTTGAAGGAATGAAATCACCCCAAATGGTGCACTGGGAATTTAGCTCCTTCGTGCTGTATCTCCACAGTGGCTTTCCCAGAAGGGCTTTTCCTACCTCATTGGATTGCAATGGGCAACGCAGCAGGGAAACCCTTTGGAAGAGGCAGCAAGAGCTGGAAAGGTCCAGATGATGTCGGGATTGGGGGTGCCAATGTCACAGGGGCACCCGGTGGCACCGGGAGCGGGAGGACACGGTTGGGAGCCAGGAAGGGCCAGGAGCGGTGAATCCCAGGACACCGACTCCGTGATCCCTGTCCAATTCCCTGGCTCCTGGAGCTGGGAGGAAACTTCCCTGCCGTGAGCCCTGTCTCCATGTGACCCCTCCTTGTTTCTCCGGGATTCTCCAGGCTCCTCGTTAAGACCCATCCCAGAGAAACCAGCCTGGTCCATGGCCCAGCCCCTCGCACGTGTGGCGACCAAGGAAGGGTCACCGGCCACCACGGATGAGTTTTTTTGTAATAGATACATCAATAATCTAGCAAATTGCAAGCAGTGCCATGCTGAGACCAGGACACATTGTCCCTCATTGGGCTGCNATGAGTTTTTTTTGTAATAGATACATCAATAATCTAGCAAATTGCAAGCAGTGCCATGCTGAGACCTAGACACATTGTCCCTCAGGTCCTCAAGGGGGACAAACAGCACAGAGTTTCCTTCAGGACTTCTTGGGCTGCTCCAGCGTATCCCACCATGGGAACGCACACCACCAAGGCTAGGGATGCACCGGAGCAGCGAACATTCCCATAAAAAATGAAAAGAAAGGCAATATCTTTGGATACGGAGCTGCTGAGGGAGCATTGCTGAGGGAACAAGCAAATGCAGAGGGTTGGAAAGGGGCAAAAGCAACAGGTTGTCTGCGCTGCTGGCACCCTCCCCACCGCCTGTTGCTGCCTCCGAACAGATGTGGGCAGTTTGTCGGATGATGAAGTATTGAATATGTTTCTCCTTCAGGGATTATTACTACTAAATAAATCTGCAGGTTTATATGTTTAGCAGCTGACGGAGATTTTTTTTTCCCCCCCTCCCCTTCTATATTATATTATTCCTTGCAGCAAGAGCCAAAACAAGGCTTTTAAGCCAGCGGGAGGAGGGAGAACGATCAGGATATGACTTGAGAAAGCTTAGAAATAGTGTTAGACCAAATGGAGGCAACATACCCGAACCAAAACATAGCTCGTTTATACATTTAAAGCTTGTTTCATGGTGTATCTTGGAGCCCATGAACATTGGTTTAACCACCAGTTCATAAATTCGTCTGGTATCTTTAGAATTTGTGGCCTGAGAAAAGATCTCTCCCTCTCTCCTGGTGGTTTTGGATTTATCCTTCTCTCATTTTTCTCTCTCTGAGCTGAGTTTTAGCAACATGGGCCTTGAATTTGCAGTGTTTTAAGCCCCACTGACAATATTCTCTGATCAGCCCTGAAATGAGAGATGGAGAGGGGTGATCGAGGAGCCCAAACCCATTTGCAGAGCCCTCCAGCTCCTATGTGGGAATGGCAGGTTGAAGCCAGGACCTGAGTCGTGCATAATATTCCTGATATTTTGGTGTCTGTTCTTGATAACTTTGGTGTCTATACGGTTTTCTTAATATTCTTGATATTTTGGTGTCTTGATATTCTTGATATTTTGGTGTCTATATGGCTTTCTTGAGAGTCCCATCTTAGTGCAATGCACCTGTAGATCCCTCCTTGAAAGGACTTGGTGCTACCCCAATGTTCAACCTTCTTGCTCAAGGCCAGAGCACCCTCCAAACCAACTTGCAGGACGTCCCGTTCTGATTCCTCTTTCCAGTTCCCAATTTGCACTTACACACAAAAAAAAAGGGATCAGAGGATGTGCAAGCAACCCTTGGAGATGGAGAGAGCCACCTCCATGCCCAAACAGCTCCAAGGTCACCCCACAAAAGGAGGATGTCGCTTGTGACCTTCTCTTCTTCTAGGGGTGCAGTCCAAGGGTTGGGGACCTCTGTGACACCCCGGAGCTTGGTGCTTCCATTCCAGGAGCATTTCCTGACCATGGAAGCAAGGCCAAGGTGGATGGTCAGCGGGGACATGCAAAGGGCACGTGGCTGCAGTGCCAGCAATGGGCATTTTACCCCTGCGGCAACTAGCCCGAGTGGTCCCTGCCCTGGCCATCAAGCGCATTGGGGCCACTTCATGCAGAAGAGGCTGCTCTGAAGGAATCTGCTCCAAATCCCCCTCATTTCACAGCAGCTTGGACCAGATTTTTGCT
Organism: Crypturellus undulatus; assembly: GCA_013389825.1. Lineage (NCBI taxonomy): Eukaryota > Metazoa > Chordata > Aves > Tinamiformes > Tinamidae > Crypturellus > Crypturellus undulatus. The sequence continues at coordinate 6,914 of VWPW01017368.1, read as the reverse complement.
GCCTTTTCCTCCTCTCAAGCACGAGCTCATTAAACCCCGCGTCAGATAAAAGCAACGGCATCCACATGGAGCAGCGGGGAAAAAAGCTGTCGGGATCATGATCGCACTCCTAATTCCCGGCTCCTCGCTCCGCTCGGGGCGCGGGACGCGTCTCCGAGGTCTCTCCATGCGGAGAGCATCTGCGCGCGCTGGCCGCGCTCCGGCTGCGCCGGCGCCGGGAGAGCTCCCTGCATCCCGGGCAATTAGGGAAGAAGGAGGCCGAGACGGGCTCTCAGGTTACCCGCGCGGAGCCAATGCAAGGAGTAGAGAACAACTTACATCACAAGCCCGAGGTTAATGCGTTTCACAACAGCACATGAAAATCTTTTAACAGATTGTTCCTTATTTAATGGTGAAAAACTGTGGAGGCGGCGGGGAGACTGTATAAACTCACGGTCGTGGGGAAAAAATTGCTTTTATGGACTGATCCCCCCATCTCCTTGCAAAGCTGAAGAGGGAAGAATTATTCTTTCTAGTGTATCTGAGCAAAATATTTATTTTCTTTCTTTTTACATCCCAGTTTGCGTGAATGAACATGATATTACGCTGGTTTTAAGAGAACTTTGGCAGCTTTTTACTGCTGTTTCACAGCGCAGTTGTTCTTCGAAACAAAAGGTTTGAATTAATGGTGTTTTAATGTACAGGATATGACAGAAATGAAATGCAGAAACAGTTGGCTTGCACACTGGGATCCGAGTCAAAATAAAACTTGGCCGCGAGCCTGCGGGGCTCCTCTGGGACCCCCGAAAGGGGTGTGAACATTAACTCATACAGCAACCGCGTCGGGGATCGAGAGCCGGCTGCACACTCCGCTAATGCAATAATTGAATAAAAACCATCTTCAATTGTCGTATTAAAGAGCATTTGATCAGCGGACCAAGCCGCAAGAGCAGAACTACAGGGTGTCCCGAGTCCCTCGAGGTCCCGCTTACCTGCAGATTTATCCTGCTCAGGGGTGACACCCCTGCAGAGCGTCACACTTTGATTCGCATCCCCTATTAATTTAACAAGCTACCCCAAAAAAGCCCTGCAGATTTTCTTTATTTTCTCCCTATTTTTTTGCAATGCAATATCTACTCTCCAATTCTACAATCAGCAGACAAGGCTGAGCATCATCCAACCATCCCTGACATTTATTTCAGAGTTTCTGAAAGACTCAAGACCCCTTTCTAGCTATGTCAGTGCCTTCCTCTGCTGCCTCCAGCCTTGTGCCTTAACTCCCCCATCTCGGCAGCCTGCGGCCCCGCTCCGATGTCTCATGCATTGTGCAGCGATGACTGCTTCAGCGTGGTGCCAGCTTCCTCCACGGCCTTCACTTTTTTCCTTTCTTTCCCCCCTGCTTTATTTTTTTTTATTTTGGTAATTGGTAACAGGCAGAAATTTGGGTATTTATTTTTTTTTTAAAAAAAAGGAGCGTTCCACATAATTTAGAGAAGTTAACGAAGCGTGAAACTAAATAAAAAACACCATCCGGCGCTGATCTCAACGTTTATAAATGCATGAGTGCGTATGGCCGTATAGGATATATTGGAGCTAGATCCCCTCTTCCCGCAGCAAGCGCGTTGCCTTTGTTGCTACATTGACATTGCCCCGCGTTTTGAACCGATTTTTTGAGCAGATTTTTTCTCTTTGAGTGGCAATATCTGCCCGGATGCCCCAGGTTTCCAGTAGCCTCTTGGCACTCCGGGATATTTTGTCGTGTTAATGGCACATCTCCAAATTCTCATGGAGATGATGGAGCGATGCAGCTCCTGGGCCCTTTGTGGAGGTCCAATCCGGCGATGTGGACACCTCTCCTTGTCTTCTGCTCTCCATGAATCCGTGAATGTAGGAGTCTGGGGCTCCTACAGGGAGGAAGAATTAATTAGGGAATTAATTAATTAGGGAATTGATTAAGAATTAATGGGCCAAACCTCACAGAAGAGGGTGAAGCAGCACAGGGGAGGTTTTGGGGCACCAGGAGCCCCAACTCCATGGGGCCACCACCGTGATGCCACCAAAGGGACCCACAGATGCCAGCAGAGTCCCCGGTGGCACTTGGGTCGGGTTGAGCCTTCGGCGTCGACCGCAGCAGCTGCCCCGTGTCTGTCAGCGGGAGGCTCAGCATAACACAGCCCAAATCGATTCCTTCTCCGTTTCTTCTGTTCCTACCCCAAGCTCAGCTTAGACACATGTTCAGCCCCTCTCTAGCAAAGCCGATTTCCTGGTTGTGATTAGGGATGGTTTACATATATTTCCTATCGTTGCTTTTCTTTTTTTTCTCCTTTTATTACTATAATTTTAAGAGATTTCTGTGCATCGTTCCCTTTCTGAGACATCTGCCCTTCAAAAGATCATTGCCAACTTCGGTCCTGAAATGGGATGTGGGAGTCGGTGCAGCCGGGAAGACTTGCGCTGGCTGAGGATTTGTCCCAAAGGTCCTTCTGGGAAGTCTCGATCCCTCTGTCATCCCCACACTTCAAACCCTTGAGCGAGAAGAGACCCACAGGAATTAGAGCCTGCCGAGCAAAAAGAAAATAAAATAAAAGCACTTAGCAGAAAGTGAGCTATTAAATCACTACGTAGGGAATGCTGCGATGAGTAATGATGAAGTAGGATGAGTAATAACAGGGTGCAAGATTTTCGCTGCTCCCATGGCCCGGGATGCGGGTGCTACGGAGCTGGATACAACCACAGGGCATGGAGGGATTTGCACAAGGTCTGCTGCGGATTTTGTCTCTCCCCTTTTTCAAACACATTCGGATGCTGTTTAGTAATCTACATCTTGGTCCTTTCCAATAAAAAGAGCCCAAAAATCTCCCTTTGTGAAGTAGCAACTCCCTGGCAATGCCCAGTCCTGCTTCAGCCCTTCTTAATGAGCACGGTTGGTCCCAGAGCTGCTGGTAGCGCATCGCTCCGTTCCGCTGGAATTACCGAAGAAGCGGCGTTCGGAGCTTTACCTCCTATACCATAAAATAGTCAAAATATTTCAACACCGCATTCCGTTGTGAAAGTCCCACTCCCGCAGCCAAAACAAAATGTTCTGACCTTATTCACACAAAATTACGTCACGAGCTTTGATTCCTCCTCCGCTCTTCTTGCGACTGTAAACTTTGCTCTATCCCTTTCCTTTGGCACCGTCCCTCTGCTTTTATGAGGTCTGTTGGGGGTTATTAATGCAGTTTCTGACTCCCTGGCAATCCCATGGAATTATTGATTTTTCCACCTGAAAAACACTCCTTAAATACCAGCTGGTCCCACCAAAACACGTGGCACTGAGACCCAAAGAGGTTGCATGCCCAAAAACTGCTGTGGAGATGCTGCAGGGTCCACGGGCAGCATCTCTGCTCATCAGCAGGGAAATTTCTCGCCCTATCTCCTCACTTTATGCTCTCCTCTTCTGCTTTATCCTCCCTATTTTTCTCTTTTCCATGTAGGATACCTGTCTCCATCCTGCATGCAAACAGGTTATTCTGCTCTGAATGATTTGCTTAAGCACCTGCCGTGGTGTCTAAGGCTAATAGATCCGATTCCCTATCCAACTAAAGCAGGTTAAAGATATCGGTGTGATACCTGAACCAGGGCATGTAGGAAAAAAATAAAATAATAAAAAATAATAAAAAATAAAATAAAATAAAATGAAATAAAATGAAATAAAATAAAATAAAATAAAATAAAATAAAATAAAATAAAATAAAATAAAATAAAATAATAAAATAAAATAAAACAAAATAAAAATGTGCAAATATTCCCTCGAGCAGGAGAGGGTTTGGTGGAGAGCACAGTGTTATGTTTGCTGTAGCAAAGCAACAGTAGCTAATGCGAGGGCCCATTCCAAGGCTGTTTTTTATTACTCGAGGTCCCTTTGAATTAGTGTTTTAACAAGTCCTACTGACTCAACCGGTAAACATGGTAACTGTTGCTAACAGCGTGCAATAATTAAGCAAATTAATCTCAACACAGCCACATGCTGTCGCGTCACGGGCCTGCTAGTCTGGCTTCCACGGTGAAATCAGAAGGGCTTTTTGCCCTGCTCGTTGGATTCGGTGATGTTTTTTCCAGTTAAACTGCAAGCTGGACGTTTTCGAGGGTGGTTGGCCAAGGTGCTTTTTGCAGGTTGATTGCCATAGAGAAGAAAACTGCCCTTCCAGCTGGTGAGTGACAAAGTGACACCGAATTGAGGACGAGATCTGGTCCTTTGCAGCCCGTCTACTGTCTGGAGGCAGCACAAAAAGCAAACAGGGGGTTTTCAGGTGTTCTCCTCCACATTGTTGTCATCCTTAAGCATTTTGGGGACAGGACCAGCGCTAGCAGCAGAGCCGTGATCAGATGCAGCACCGCAGGGAACGTGGTTCTTGGAAGTTAGTCGATTTGCCCAGTTTTTGCAATGGAGGCTTCTCGCAGCTCCAAGTGTAGGTTGCAAGAAATCAAAGTGCTCAAAAGCCTGAGTCGCTTTTGGCAACGTAAAACGCAGGATCAAATGACCGCCCGGTGCCAGCGGTGCAGCTCAGCCTTTCCCCATGCCCAAGACGAGTGTAGATCTGCCACCAGCATCCAAAACGAAAATGTTATTTCTTTCTGAATCCAAAATAATGCCTAGAGACCTACAAGCACAGCCAGACAGTTGCAGGGCTGCCAAAGCTCAGCAAATGCCAAAAATCCACCAAGTCTTGAAAACACCTCCCTGTTACTAACTTGTAGGTTCCAAGCAAAGAGATGCCACCAAGAGCAACCCAAGAGCGTGCCCAACGGGGAGATGAGAAGATGGACCCGTGTGTTATCTGCACAAGTATTGCAGGAGGCCACCAGCTGTCCCTTCCCTGGGACCCCATTTCTAAAGTTTCTGATGCCACCAAACCACTGGGAGAATGAGGTTTAGCTGCATAAATACATAATGTCCTTCCCTTCCTAACAGAAAAGCCAAAGGCAACTTATGGATTCAAACTAGGGAGAACTTCACAAGAAAGAAGGTAGCAAAAAGCAGCCCAGCTCAGTAGACTCAATAAAGACTCCAAATGATGCTTCAGTTTTATGACTTATAGAAAAGCAAAAACCAAAATGTTAAAGCCAAGACATTTACTAGGAAATTCTTGGCACTCCTTCTTGGAATGCTTCATGATCATTCTGGGACATGGGTTTTCAGGAAAACACAGGGAGGAAGTATATTATACAGGGAATGTTGCAATGTCACGCAGCTTTATGAGCAAAATCATTTGCAAAATATAATTACAAAAACAAAACGAAATAAAACAAAAGTAGGGGCCACTGTAGACCAGGTGTGATGAGGAAACTGAGGCACGGGAAGCCTAGAATCCATGGAAACATGTGGGTGAGCAAGAGGGACAGGGATGACCTGATGTATGATGTGAGCAGGTAGGACTAGGGAAGCTCAAGAGGTGAGGGTTGGATGCAGGCAAATCTGGCAGGAATTCGGAGCATCCCATGGCATGGGACACGTGGGACCACATGGATGTTGGTGGGAGTCTCAAAGGGCTCCATAGAAGAGTGTAAGGATGAACCAGGCTCCTGATGCAACAGGACTTGGGTCTGAGCAAAGGTTGAGAAAAGGCTCCAGGATTTGGCCCTTGCCAGCAGAAAACCATCCAGATGGAAATCTGCGGTCAGAAGCTCTCGAGCTTGGAGGTCCGCACTGAAACAAGGGAGTTTTCAGCAGTGCAACACGAACCCCAAGCAGATCTGCAAGGAAATCACTCTATGACAGTAGCTAAAATACGCTGGAGCACAAAACACTTCAAGGCAGGCCAGGGCTGGAGCACCCTCTCCCCACCAGACCTTTCCAATCACACGAGCCTGCTTCCTTTTTCATGTATTATTTATTTTATTTTTTTTCTTAGCTGAATTGGATGGGACATGACTTCCTATTGCGACCGAAATTGCTTCCGTAGGACTGTGGGGGAGAAACCAGAAAATAAATATGTTAATTTTCCCTCTGAGGCCAGCGAAGAATAAGAAAAGAGAGGCTGGATAAGCAGATGGATAAATGATTAACCAGGCGCTGTCCTTTATCTGTCTGGAAGTGTTCTGGAAAATAAAGGTTAGGGAAAGAGCACAGAAGCAACTGGCCATAGATGTCATTAATCTGTCTCTTTTTGTTGGCACCGGGCAGGTAGCCGGACCCCCGGGGGCTCTCAGCATCCACTTCTGACATATTTCTTTGATAAGCAACACGGTTTTCGTGTCCAGCAATGACGGAGCGGTGGATTTTGTGCTGTTACCTTACCTTACCCGCAGTGCTCACAGATCACAGCACAACACACAATCAGCTTGGCCAGAGAGTGCAGCCAGACAGCACTTTAATGTGATTTTCAGGGAGAAAAAGTCCTTAAGTTCGTGGGAGAGAGAGTCCGACTTCTGCAATTTAACAGTAAGGGAGAGGAGATCAGAGAAGGAGGCTTCTGAAGACAGGACTCTCCTTAACAAGGGATCCTAATCCATAATTTACCTTTTCTATGTATTTTTGTTAGTTTTTTTCCATTAAAAAAATGCAGCCTATATTCCCAATATGCTATATTCAACTCGAGATGCTTTTTCTCGGTTTTGCATATATATAGCACAGGGGAATAAGCAAACGTGGAGGGAAAAAATGCAAAGAAAAGCCACTTGTCCCTTCTTTGCATCGGTGTGAGATGATTGTCCCCATCGCCACTTTTCCCCTCTTTGCATTGGCACGAGACTGTCCCCAATGCCACTTTTCCCCTCCTTGCATCGGTGTGAGATTGTCCCCATGGCCACTTTTCTCTTTATTGCATTTGTGCGAGATTGTCCCCATCGCTGCTTTTCCCTCTTTGCATTGGTGCAATATTGTCCCCATTGCCACTTTTCCCCTCTTTGCATCGGTGTGAGACTGCTCCCAATGCCACTTTTCCCCTCTTTGC
>VWPW01017363.1:0-42301 GCA_013389825.1 Crypturellus undulatus | reverse complement strand
CTTTCTCCTCAGGGGGCTCCGCGTTGCTCTCAGCGGCCCGAGCGGCCGCCGCCGCCTTTTGTTGCCGCCGGTTTTCGGGAACGGGCTCTGGCTCCCCCGCCGGCACCGAGGCGCCTCCGTGCCCCTTTTCCCCGGTTCCCGGCGCGGGGGCCGCGCTCCCGCCTGGGAAGCGCCCGCGCGCCGCCCTCCCGTGCTGGAAATTTCTTCCCCGCGAGGCGAGCGAGGGCTGCGGCGGGGCTGGGTGTCGCCGGCCGGGAGGGAGAAACTTGCTCCGTGCTCCTCCCGCGCGCACACAGGTGGTGGAAATACAGCAGTAAAAACAAAGCAGTAAAAATAAGGCAGTAAAAAGAAATAAAGCAGTAAAAACAAAGCAGTAAAAATCCTAGTTGTTTTGCGCGGGGTCCTGCGCCGCCTGAAATGTGAACTCCTGTGGCGGAAGCCTGGCGTTCAAATCGCCCTTTTTTTCCTTTCTTTCTCTTTTTTTTTTTTTTTTTTCTCCTTCCCAAGTGGAAGAATGGAGCATGTGTTGTGCTGCCCTTATCTAGCCAAGATACCATATGACATCTCCGCGTGTTTTGCATTTGCCTATGGCCGTATGATGCAATATTTTGCATCTTCTGGGGCTCTGGTGATGCAGCATCTTCTCTTTCTTGCTTTGTATCCAAAATATCGGAAATAATAAATGTTTGCCTTTTTTTTTTTCCCTTTGTTTCCTGTTTGCATGAACTTTCTTTCCAAAGAGGCTTCCTTCAAACTTTTCAGTTTTCCTCTGGTGAAGTTTCTGTTGCAGTAAAAAAGATAATGGAAAGCCTCATCTGAGTCTTTGGAAACTGCTTGTTATAAAACCTGTGGTGACAGACGTGGAAAGTGCTGCTGGGCTGGATGCAGCTTTGCAAATAAGCCCCTAAATATAAAATTTATTAGGTGATTCTCTTTAAAATGCTGAATTCATCCTTCTTAGGCTTGTTAGTAGTTCTAAATGTAGTAACAAAACCTCGGGAAAATGTTGCAGTAGAAGATTCCAGACCTGATTTTAGTCAAAATATTTAGATTTTCAGTGCAGAGAGAGTTCAAAGTAATCTACAACTTCCAGCAGTGACTTTTTTTAGTATAACATGCCAACTTACCTTCATGTGTCCTAAAGCCTGTAGGCTTTTTATTTCTTCTTTTCAAACAGAAATCAGGACAGTGATTGATAGCCCAAAGACTTGGGGGTAGGTATAAGCTTTGTGGCTCTTTTAAAGAGGATATTTCATGCATGAGGAGTAGCCTAGCAGAAAGTGTAGCATTACTTGTGTGCAAGATGCATTGCTTCTGATTAAATCAGTATTGGACCAGTAAAGATGTTGGAATATGCGAAAGGTGAAAATAGGATTTTTTTTTTCAGTCTCTCTCAGTTGAAATGTCTTTATTGGCATGGGTTTAAGAAAGTTATTTTCAGGATTATCAGTGTGTACTACCTCCCTCAAGGAAGCCTTTTTTCCAGTATTATGAATGACTACTTCAAGCCATACGTTGTCTGCCTTTAGGGTAGAGCTCGAGTTGAAAAAGAAGTTATTCTTGTCTGTCTTTGTGATCCTAAGGTAAAGAGGCCTTGCTTTCTCAGGTGATCATTTCATACAAATGGAAGCAAATTGTATATGCTTATTTAATGCTGCTAATAATGTCTGTCTAGAAGAGCACTAGGTCTTGATTTAGGGGTTTGTGTTCAGTGCATGGGCAGCACAGGTTGTCTGATTTCTTCTATTCCACATTTTCCGCCTGAATACAGACACAGCCTAGAAAGATTCGTCGGTTACTGAGTGAGCATTAGAGCAAGACTTGAGAACATAGGTAATTTTTATAAAAGTATAGGGGGCCTCAGTTCAACCTGGGTACTGTTAGCCAGTGAGCCTCTTAAAATAGAGGTGGAGGAAAGACTTTTTGACCAAAAAAAGAAATCTGTGCCAAGTGCCCAAGGCTGAAGGGCGGCAACTGTATGACCTGGGTACAAAGGATTGTAGCAGCCAGACTGAGATGAAACAAAGGTATGGATTAAAGCTTGAGAAACAAATTTGTGTAGCAGCTGGAGAACTGTTGGCTTCCTGCCCAAACGTCGGGTTTGCATCTTATTAAACTGTGATCAGTAACAGCACTGGCAAAGGAGGGGTGGCACTGCATGGTGAGGAGCGCATGCAGGGTTTGTTTCACTTGCAAATAATGTTAGACACCCCGATTTAACTTTGATTTATTCAGGAAAACAGTGCATTGGTGTGTTGCAGCTTGCATTTTCATATTCGGTGATAAAATGTGTCTGCTGTGTTAGCATCATTAGATAAGAAAATGTTTGTAGAACAGTGCTGGAACTGGCGTGAATGATGGCTTGCTTAATCTCATGTAATGAGTAACTTCAGCAGTTTCCTCATTAGAGGACTGGTGGGCTGCCTGCAGCCGCTCGTAACTTGGTGTAAATATTTGTCAAGTCTTTCCTCTGAGAACTGATTAGGAGAAACTACTGATGTATCTGATTTCATTTAGTTTCCTACTATGTTCCCATGTTTTATTAATAAGGGAGGCCTGCTTCTATTGTCTATTAAGAATATTTTATATGCCCTAGTGGCATTTTGGAGCAGTGAACACTGCAATGTAATGAACACACATACAGGAGCTGCAGCATTGTGATTTGGATACAACTCTTAGAGGCCACTTATCACTGCACTTTAATTGATCAAGTCTGTATTTTTATTGTAAATAAAAAGTGTGGCAGGCTGATGTGGCCACCGCTCATCTGTGAAACCACAGAATAGAGCACAGTTTGTTTAAGAAGGTGCACAAAAGAGATGGGGATGGAAGCTGCCCAAGGCGCAGCCCATGCTGTTCTGGAGGGCAGGCAGTGACTGTGTCCTGCTGTAATGGCAAGGTGAAGATGTAGCTCATGGACAAGTTCAGTGTTGAAGGGAAAAAAACTCAACAAACAAGTAATTGGTAGTTGTGTATCTGTTGACACGAGACGTTGGGTTATGGTAACGTGTGTGGATTGCATGTGGGTAATTGTTAAGGAAGATGCTCTCAACCTGCCTAGCGTGTGTATACTTGCAAATTAATTAGGCCTTGGATATCTATCTGCTTTCAAGTAAGATATCATTGCGAAATTGGGCACCTGTTTGCAAAAAATCAGATAGCGTCCCTATCTAAATTGTACTGTCCCTAGAGAAATGGTGTGAATTCACATTTGATAAGACACCCAACTCTAAAGCATTCACAATGATATGGAAGCCTGTCTACACTCCTTATATCCAAATTAAACCAAATTAGAATTGACAAATAAACTGTTTGCTTTCCAGGATCTGCATCCGTTTTAGGGACCTTTTTTCAATGGAATGAGTCCATGGCTGGAAAAGGAGGTATGCTTAGGCACACCTCCAACAGTGGGCTGCAATGATGCTAGTTCAGTGCTGGGTGAGAGCAAATATAATTTGCCTGAAAATCATTCAGCTTTGGCATTTTTTGGTTGTTTACTGCTGGTGAGTATCCTCACTTCAGGTCTTTTGTGTTATGCTGGAGTAGTAGAGCTGCCGTATATTGATTATAACATCCCATGGACTTGTTTGTCATCCTTGTTTTTTGTTTGTCAACTGCAGTACAGCCACAAAATTTAAAAGATAATCTATATTAGGAAATAGCATGACTAGAGACATGTAGTGTTGCTTCTCGGATAAAATCTTGCTGGGGCAGGCTTGCCGCTTGATAATCTGATTAGATAAGTCTTTTTCCTTGCATACAAGATTATCCTTTGGAGGTTATGATGTAATAACCTCAGCACCTGAGAATTTTCTGAGCCCGCCTTTAAGGTGCATTTGGTATAGATAACAACTTCATGTGCAGGTTATTGCTTTTGAGCGAATACAAGAGTATCATAGGAGATCCCATTATAAGCTAAGGCATAAACACCTTGGTATATCTTGTGCTTAATTACAGCATTTTTTTGCTTTTTTGTCCAGCAAACTGTGTTCATTGAACTTGTGAGAATTCTCATATCCAGAAACCTCCTTGTCTTTAGCTTTTATTCAATCAGGAATTGCTTCTCACTAAAGTTGAGTGGCAGTGGTTTAATCGTTGGCATATCCTATCCAATGCTTAACCTCAAGATAGTTTGGTTAGATGTTTGAGACCTTCTGTTTTACCTTGCAGTTGGAAGATGCCTGACACTTGTGCAGTTTTCCTCCCTTCCTCACAGAGTGGTATGAGAACTGGCCAAGTTCCTGAACTTCAACTCATTGCCCTTCACAGTCTGATAATCTGGTGGTTAGGATTGTACGGTCATCTGGGGTGCCACTTCTGCGTCCCTTGCTACAAATGCTGCAGACACCCTAAGCATTCTGTGAGCACAGATGCTGCTGTAAAGACAAACCCTTTCTCAGTTTTCACACATTTAAAGCATCCCAGGCTATGTGCTCCAGAGAAACAATCCTCTGTGTATCCGAACACTTACTCTGGGACAAACTAACTATCAAAAGTCAGGGGGAAAATGCACATTAAGGATCCAAGTGGTCTGAGTTTTAGGCTAGAAGCTTCTGTGTGTCAACTTGATGCTGCATGTGTGCAGCAAGGAAGTCACAGAGGTGGGAAGAGTATGCTACACACAGCATCAAAGATCATCTGAAAATGTCTGGGAAGGAGGAGAAGCCTCTTGAAAGGGGTATCTTGTCTGTAGGTAGAAATAATTATTGACTGTTGAGAGCAACAGGTGGGTGAGGAATGCTCATATGAACTCACTGTTAGGAGGCGAATGGGAGGCCCTGATAGACTCTCAGTGGGCAGCACGGTGACAACAGCAGCATCCTGAAGTGACTCAAAGCACTGTCCAGTCTTCTAGTGGCTCTCCTGTCCCAGTGTTCTGGAAGGAGCAGTAAGGGAGAAATTCTCCTTGTATTATTTGAAAAGTATCACTTTTTTTCTTATGCGAATAGGGTGAACAGAGAAGTAACCTGTTCTGTAGCTCCCTCTTGTTTTAGGGCTTGTGAATTTTCGAAGGCTGAGCTGTCATTTATAAACCTATGGTTGGGAGAGTCTAACCAGGGAATTCATTGAATGTTTAGCTAAACAGTAATTTATGTACTTTGAAAAGTGACTTTTGTACTTTGAGGGTTCAAGTTTGATTTTAAAAGTTTATATTAGTCAAAAGGGACAGAAAGAGCTCTGAGCACTTGTGTTTTTTTCTCCCCAGTGAGACAATGTGCAGATTCTCTTTTAAATGGGAGAGTTAGTATTTGCTCTGATGTGGCTAATACAAGCCTACACACTTTTATAACGGTGCCTGCGTCAATTCCAAATTGTGGTTAGGCCAGACATAGCACTTAAAAATAGTTTGGGTGGAATTCTAAGATTTGGTATCTATATTTGTAACTATTTTTTTTTTTAAAGTATTTAGGTAAGCTGTACCTAATAACTCTGTAGACTCTCAAATTATGAGTATTTATAACTTCAAATTAGTATATTTTCGCTAAAAAGGCTATTAAAGTACTCCTTTTGTGCTCATTACTTGTATTAGCAGCAAATAATTGTCCTCCCCACCTCCACAATGATGGCTGTTTTCCTTTGTATGAATTTAGAGAGTTGTTTTCAGGAGCTTTAAATCCATTATTTAGAATATTTTTTTTTTCTGTGAAGGCTAATAGCTAAATCTCTTAAATTTGTTGTGAATATTTTATTTTCCACTAGGTTAAATGTGCACAATCTGATTTCATAGCTCTGAACATTGTGTTTATTTATGCTGAAGTTAAAAACATAAGCTAAACTGCTATTAATTACAGCAGTCTTTGTGTGCAAGTTCTCTAAGAGTTCAGACTTATTCCTTGTATTGTTGGTTAGACAAAGGGCAAGGAACTTTGCATGAGCAAAGGAAATGGCTTAGTTCTGTACACTAAATGTCCATATTAGGTATAAACTAAATATAGGAGTGTAATCCAGGAGTGAAGTCATATCTGTATATTTTCATGAGAAGAGCTAATGAGATCAGTCAGCGCTACTGGATCAGCCTCAGACTTTTTTGGCTCTGTTAAAGCATTACTAGTTTGGCTAGAATTGAATAGTCTGTACTTTGAGGGCTGCTTTTTTTAAATAAAGGAAATAGTTTTTTTTTTTTTTAACATGGTTTTGTCTAAAAATAAAATCAAAGTAATCATAGATGTATTTCTTTAGTCTTTCAGAGCTTGGATTACTCACTCGAGTGAGACATGCTGTACTGTAGCTTAATGAGATGAGGCAAAATGTCCTGAAGGAGGAAGTTCTACTCCGCAAATAAAAAAATTTGGATACTGTATCCCAAGGGATGTAGAATAGGTTCGCCTTTTAATAAATGAATTGCACAATACTTGCACTGGAACCAGAAGCAATAAAGAGCAGATTAAAAAAAGAGAACCATCCACCAAAGCCTTACTATTGCATCTACTCTAAAATAATCAAACACCTTTGCAATCTAGGATAATATTGTTCCTAGCTAGAACTTTTAGGTGTGCTGTGATCAAGGTGCATAGGTTCAAAACTATGTCTCTCTTTCAGTGAGTTTTGAGAATTTCAGCTATTTTTTTCCCCCCACAGGCACATTCTTCTGTAGATACTGCCATTTACTTTCTGATTTGGAAGCAGTTGCATATTGAGCAGTTTTCCTTGTTTTATCAGAATTCTGACCACCTCCATTCTTTGCTTTTGATATGGATCTCATTTGAGTACTTGGCATTGGCTCTTCTGCTCCTAGGTTAATTCCAAGTCAACTTGGCAACTTGAATGGCTTGAGTGTTGCTGGAGAAGGCACAGTGCATAGGACAAAGCCTGAGCAGCTCCTAACTGCCTGTCAAACTCTTGTCTTAGTGCTGCAAACTAGGTTTGCACGTAACATAAACAGAGATCTTCGTTTTCCGTCTTGCAGGAGCAGTGCATGCCCATAAGGTTGTTTGAAGAACATGTACATTGCAAAGACGGAGATTTTCCTTGGGCTTCTCAGCCCCAGTAACAAAGTCTGCAGTTCTTTCCTGTGTAGAGGTGCCTCATTTGTGGAGAGGTTTGGCCTGGGGCCAAAGCACATTCTGTGCCTCGTTAGCAAATTTGAGGGGTGGGGAGGGGACGCGGTGGTTTGCAATGAGTCCAAATGTCAGGTACCCAAAGGCAAGTTTCAAGCACTTCCTAAGCAAACGTTGCTGTCTGCTTAACTGCCTGCTTCTATTTTTGCCCTAGAATATGGTAAGAATGTGTCAAGCTGCTGCATACCAAATTTCAGTCATTCTGGGTATGTTTATCTTACCCCAGTTCATTACAACGGAATCGCTTTGTTAAAGGCATCATAGTAAGGGAGTAGAGGTGAGATGCCAGTTTCTGATTAATTAATACCTTGATTACTCTTTAATTTTCCTATGTTAAATACAGAAAAAATCATGTTTGTGATTATCCTCAATAATCCCAAGTTTTTGTAAAACACTTAAAGTTAATTTCTTCACTAAGGAAAATTGGTGGTTAGTATCTAATACAGCTTTTGATCCGTCTCTCTCTCTGATTCTCCCAGAGGATGAACATGGGTTAATTTATTTTCTCTAAAGAACTGAAAATGCTTAATTAATTCCTGCTGAATTATGAAGCTACTTTAATACATCATGAAAATCCCAAAGCTTTCTCCTCCTCCCCCCACAAAGTGTTACACTGAGAATTGGATGGCAGTAAACACAAACTGCATGGAATTGTACAAGACAAGTCTATTTTTTGTTGTTATTGTTGTTAGGAGCAACATCCCAAGACTCCAAAAATAGCATCATCCTAACATGGCCAGTTGCTGCCACAGTCAAGTATCTAACACAGTTGTGGCTTATCTGAAGAGTAATGACTTTAAGAGGCAATTTGAAGGAGAAGATAAGCATTCCTTTCCCTGATTTATGCAGGAAGTTAATTCATTTTGTTTTTCCTTGGACCTTGTTTTGTATTTGCAGTAAATTCCAGGTATGAGCATTTTGCCTCTCTTTGTTTCCTGTGCTTTTGTTAGAGGACTCTAGCTATTTATAATAGCAGCGATTACCTAAATTGCTTTATGGAGCTAAAATTATTTTTTGTTTGTCTGCAAGTTTAAGTCTAATTGGTATTAAATTACTGAACTTTTCTTAAATTTCCTTTTAAAGGGCAGGTAAAGGGACTGTACTGATCGATGCCATTCCTGTAGAACTAGGGCTATAACTGCTGGCAGCCTCATATTATGGTTTCTGAACCGAGGTGTCTCAAACTTGGAAACTAAGGTACATTGTTTTCCTGCAAAACATTTTCTTATTCGTAAATGGTAGTGAGGTGTATGCTTATCTCGCCACATCCTTAAAAAAATAGTTGCTTTTCATGATTGAAAGCAGTTGATAAGTAGTGGAGAATATTAGGGTGGAGATTAATAATGCAGTTAGAGAACAGAATTATATAGGAAAAGAATTGTAGGAGTTAGTTTACTTTCTAATGGATACTGCATGGTTATTTTGTGCTTGACTAAATCTTTGTCTGAGATTTCCCTTTGTTCCTGTCTCTTTTAAGAGGCCACCGTGGAGCTTTTAATGTGCAGCAGTTTCTTGTCTCTTAACAAAGGCTTTTAAAGGTTGATTCCTGAACATGACACATGTCAGCATGCTAGATATTCAACATCTTTGCCAGTTGTAAATCCTAACCTCGAGGTAAGGGAATGTAATCTTTGTAAGGCTGCTAGTACTGTCTTGGGCAAAGAATTGTTTGTTCTTCTGTCCTCTTTGGTTTGGTCGTGAAGTGATTCAAACTCCTCAACTGGGATCCACATCACAGTCTTTGGACACCTCTGCCTGGAGGGCTTTGGACCAGTAACATCCCATTAGGCAAAGTGTGTGTAGAAAGTGATTTCCAATTCCTTCCCTTTCTCCTTTGTTAGACATGAAAGTATGAGAATAACATTGTTTGTTACATATAAATGACTTTTTTTTAGTCCAGAATTCCTCAACACACTTTTTATTTTAAGTTTTAATTTTAATGACGCTTCATTAATATTTGGCACTCTTTAAGACAAAAATTTATTAGCAAAATAAATACTTAGATGTAAAAATCCCTGAAGTTTATCCATCCATTTGCTGAACAGAAACAACATAAGGCACCATGAAGCATTTGATAGGTGTTATTTTAAATATTCTTACAGTTGTTGCATGGACATAGTGATTTGCATCTTATCTGAGAACCCTGCCCAGTCAACAGCATGGAATTCCATTTATCCAGCTTGGCAAGATAAAGGTCTGAGTTGACGCTGCAAGGATTTAGACTGATCCCACTGGGTGGTTCTCAGTAGCCATGCAAGGACCACTCCTTCCTGTGCCCTTTCATCTCTGGGGTTTGGAATTGCTACATGCTTTCCCCTTGAATCACTTCATTAGTGTACCTTAAACAATTTCCTCTTAAAATACAAATCCATGTAGGATTATTGTTAGTTTACTCATTTTTTAAATGAGAATGCTGTTTAAGGAACAGACAAGATTGATTGGTTGGTTTGAGGTAATTTGCTTGCATCATCCTGCTTTCTTTCTCATGCATTTTTTCCATTTTTTTAATATATTTTAAAAGATTTTTTTCCCAAAGACTTTTTAACTCATTTTTCTTTCTTTTTTCCCCTAATCTGTTCACTTGCTTGCAATTTAATTTTCCAGACTCTGTGGGTTACAGATTTATTGAGGGGAATGGGTACTTTCTTGGTGGTGTAATCAAATAGCTTCATTAGACATCCTTGGCAAAGAAGTATTTTGTGATGTGCTGCCCTGAAATGGTGTCTTAAGAGTTTGGGGATCCTTCTAAGTGGTTCTTTCCTCCTTTATTGAGTGGTTATTTCCTCCTTTCAGTAATTTCAGCACCACCTTGGTAGTAGTAACCTGCACAGGTTGTTGCTTGAGAAACAAGTTAATTTTTTTTGCTACAATGAACAAGCGCAATATTATTTAAGTGTTTTGTAACTCTCTCATTCTTTTTTGAACATACTTCCTTATTTAAATTTCTTTAAAAAGCAGCCCTGATTGTTTTCTACATTATACTGCAGAGTGTGTGCTGCAGTATTGGAATGCCCAGTCATTTCCCTCAGTGTCATGTCTAACAGCTAATCTAAGGTCCATTTTGTCACCTTTTCAGCGCTCTATTTTTAAGGTACCAAGGAGGGTGGCACAATTTTGTCCAAGGCAAGTGAACATCTTTAACCTTTTCTTGCTGTGACAAATTGTCTATGGCAGAGGTTGGCCTCAGTCTGCTGGATGGTGTCTGCAGCAAAGCACAACCTGGTCATGGGTCTTTGGTCGAATTAACTGCTGAAGTCAGGCTTTTCAGGGCTGATGCTCTGTTTAATCTTTAAGCAAAATATTCACTTATTAGTGAAAAATACCCTTTTGCCTTGCTATGTGCAGTGCATGATTTACAACCAGACAGGAAAAAAAAAAGCAGCAAGTGAAATACCTGGTACTCTGTTGTAGTTGAAAACTTTATACTACTCTTATGTTCAAGTTCTTCAGTGGATGATAGCAGCTTCATTACAGGATAATGGAAAATAGTCTTTAATGCAGGAAGGTTTGCATCATTTTGTACTAAAGAACAGCCTGAGTTAATACAGAGAAGTCAAGATTTAATGTTTTCTTTACTCCCGTGGTCACGGAGGTTAAACACTGAAGATGCTGCAGAATGCTGTGACCTGAATTCAAAGATCTAATTTCTGGCTAAATTTCTGGCTTCTAACTGTGGATTCGAGGGGAAAAAACATGATTTGATTCATCTCTTCTGTGACAAGTCACATAAAATTTCAGAATATTGTTACAAAATTTAACACTAAACTACAAGCCTTTAGCACGGTTATGTTCCAGTGGAGAAAATCAGCACTCTCAAACATCTACCAAGTTCATCTCTCTCTGAAAAACAAAACAAAAAAAACACTTTTGCGATTGAAGGAGAACACGTTGCATCTCCGGCTGGTGTTTCCCTTAATGACCGCTCATAAGAGATGGAGTTGGTAGCTCTCAGTGCATCAAATAAAGAAGATATTAGACGGACCTCTCGGGTAAACAGTTACAGAGCAGAATTCCTCAGCTCAAGAGCGCTGAAGCCAAACGTTTCTTGGCTTTCCAACTGCATTCCTTTTTCAGTATGTGCTCAGAATAACTTGGGACTTTTTGGAACATAAGTGGGACAAACTTTTGAAAGTAGACATGAAAATGTGTGCTCAGTTTAGGTATTCAGCCACAACTGTTGAAATGCGCTAGGTTTTGTTTGAATTACTCTATGTTAGTGGGCTGTAGCTTTTTTCTGATTCAAATTATTCAAGAAGCTCCTCTTGCTTAAATAAAAGCAAATGCTCTTCATTAAGCCCCTTGTTCATTTTGAGTATTGTGTTTGCCTGGGGAGAGGAGAAGAGTTATTGTAGAAGCTTGTACTAAAGTGTAAATGCATTTTAATGCCTCGTCTGGGCGGTGATGACAAGCAGCTGCATCCAGCGATTCCTGGTTACATGGCTTTATTCTTTCTATTTAAAGGCTTCCTCAGTTCATATAAAACACGGTTTCTGGCAATGTATGTCATGTTGAACCAGCTCTGCTCTCTGGTTTACAGGGCAGAAGTGCTGAATAAAAGATGAAGGGTGAGGAAAGCTAATCTGCCAGACGTGTACTGGCTCCTCTGAGTAGATCAGGCTGAGAACACGCTCCGTGGGGCAGATCCAGGCATCTTCTCTGACAGCAGCAATGTGAACAGTTGCTGTAAGTTGACTTGAAGCTTCATGCCTTAAAGGTGCTTGGTTTTCCATCAGAATAAGTGAGATAAAGCTTAACTGACACTTACTGGACAAGGACATGCACACTTGTGCTATTGCTGCAGCATAACTCATGTACTTTTAATAACATTGCTGAAGGTACTGTAAATTTTAGCCTGAGGCCTGTTCTGAAGAAATAATGTCTGTTTCAAAGCAAGAATCAGCATGGACATTACAAAAATTTTATTTAAATAAGCTGAAGTTTGTAGCTTTTAATATTGTTTTTGAAGGATGCAGGCTCCAGAGTGAACAGTAGCTCTTAACGTTCATGTGTTACAAGGTAGGAACTCATTCATTTAAATAGTTGACAGAATTCTTAACTGTTACATGTGCAACAGAAGGCCGTCGTTTTAGCGACTATAACGCAGAATGTCCCGTTTTAACCACACTTTGCCCCAGATTTTTGCTTTGGCTCTTGGGGCCTTTGCAGTGTGTTTAACTAATGCGCTGGAGTTGAGGAGCTTGGGCTGCTTTTTGACCGTGTTCCCCCAGAAGTCACTCGGTAGCGATGATCTTATGTGCACGTCATTTCTTCCAGACTCTGACAGTCACGTGCCAACTGCTGAGACAATCTGGTATTGTTCATCTGCTGAAAAGTTTTATGTAACTTTCCCAGCATAAAGAAGGCAATTGGTGCTTGAGCAAAAAGACAACTTCTTTTCTTTTCTTCTTGCAAATCTTCATTAATGAAGCTGGTGAAGAGTGGAAGAAAAATAACTATGTACTCAGGACATGAAAGCTGGATTTTTACAGCAAGGTTTAAGGTTTTATGAGTGTCTGAAACTTGTTCCATAAAAACTGAAGTTTTCCAGCTCAGCAATGCGTACTTCATTGTCGGAGAGCGCTCATGAGGCGATGCTATCACTGAATGTCCTGGAGTGCCTTTCTGTTACTGTTGTTATGCAATGGACTTTTGTTGTGGCAGGACAAAGGCTTATTGATAAATTGCCTATAAAAATTGCCTTTGGAATATTACTGCATTGTCAGTTAAGTCCCTATGTACTTACAATTATGTCTTTCCTTGCAACACCTGTGATGTGATAAAGACTCACAGTTCTGGTTCTGGTTGCCTAATTGCAGAGCTGCACAGGGAGATGAGTGTCTAACAGAGGTGCTGTGTTCTCTTTTGCAGGCTGGCAGTGATGGTGAGAGCATAGGAAACTGCCCCTTTTCCCAGAGGCTGTTCATGATCCTTTGGCTGAAGGGAGTAGTATTTAGTGTCACCACAGTTGACCTGAAGAGGTAAGAAATCTTTATGCCTTTTTTTTTTTTTTCCTGAGAAGCAAAAGTGCAATATTTGGCTTCTAGGTTCCTAGATCAGGGTTTCTAGATCTTGCCTGATTTATTTTGTGAAGTTTCAGAATACTAGGAGGAGGACAGCTTTATATAAATGCTGCCTTCATGGATAGCTACTTTTAAATGTAACCGAAGAAACTTTGTTCTCTCAGGAATCTTGATTTCCTGACTCTGGGTGTACTCTATTAAAAGTGGAAATGTTAAATTCAGCAGAGCCCTTGTATTTGTTTTCAGTATGAAGTAATGTTTTCACACCACTGGTGCACTGTTAGTCACTTAACTCTGGAGAAGGGGGAGACTGTTAGTGCTTCCAAGCCTTATTTTCAGAAATAAAGCCAGTAGAAATATACAGTGTACTTCAAAGAATGAAGCTAGTAAAATGTGTAAGGAAGAAATTACATTTGTTAGACTTAACCTCCTTTTGTAACTCCTCTTGAGGAGGACGTGTTTGTTTTCAGTTTTTTTTCTTTAAGAAAGAACCCCGCTGCCCCTCTCCCTTTTGACTCAGACAATACCGTTTTTCAGCCGACAGATGTTACCTAATTCCGTGCTGCTTACTTCAATGCTGGCAACTACTGTATATATTTACATGTGTAATATGGCCGAGGCAGAGGGGAAGAAAGCAGCCTTTGTGCAGCGGGCGTGCATTTGGAGCAGCTTTAGGCTTTTCTCTGGCCTCTGTGGGATTTTACTGCAAATATAATAGTTGCTGCCGCACAAACCATATGCACCCTCCACCTAGCACTGCCTGTGGTTTGGAGCTTGTGCTTAAATAGTACTTGCAGTTGTGGACTTTTTACTTTTAATGATGACACACTTACCCTACTGCTGTCTTCTCAGAGGCTGAGCAAGAAGGAAAGGTAGAAGGAACCATTTTTTATTTGGAAATGTTAGTACTGATGAACCATTCTAAGAAATACCATAAAAATGCCAAGGGTTCCTGTTGAATTGGCCTTACTTTTGTTCTTTTAACAACTTGGAATTTCTTTTCTTGTGCCAAATATAGAAAAGACACAAATACCCTAGAAAACAGGGTTCTAGTGTTTTATGCATCTGAATTTATTTTGCTAGCCAAAAAACTGTGGGTTTGCTTGCAAAGCATGCTCCTGCCTCATAGACGGTGCAATTTCTCTACAACAGAAAGGCAAATTTTGGCTGGTTTTGAGACTCGAAAGGTCATGGCTGGGTACAAAAGTTCACAAGTAACTTGGGACACACGGAAAAACTGAATTTAACTTTATTGACTTTCTATGACATATTTTTCCTTTCCGTAATTGCATTAAACATAGTAATACGCTAACAAAAAAGCATTTAGCAGATCTCAAGTCTACTTTTAATAACTTTGGACACAAAAATGTGCACAACAAAACTAAGTGGGACACGTCGCCCTTTCAAAGCAGTTGTGCCATTCTGGCTTGTGTGCAGGCAGACAGAGACTTTATTCTTTGGCCGCTCGCAGCAGCATTTCAGCGTGCAGAGCTTGGACTTGCTCTGGTGGCTGGGGCAGGTTTGTGGCATACGAACCCTTTGGTAGCCTTGTAACAACATTTGAGGCCGGCTTGGGTTCAGCTGGGTTTGGAAATCTAATTTTGAACATTTGGATTGTGTGGTTTAACAACTAATTTGAAAGACAAAGACTAAATACAGGGATTGGTGAGTATTAAAGACTGCCCAGAGGTGAATGTAACTTCAGTTTAGGGACCAGGGACAGGGCACTTTTTTCCTGCTGGCATTTTTTCTTCATATTATTCTCCAAATCCTCATTGCAGTATTCATGTAACTTACGTATCATTGCAGAGCATATTGCATCTGGGGGCTAACTTTTGTGTGATCTTCAAGAAACTATTTGAACACTAATTGCACTTACGCTTTGTGGCAGAGCCATGGAGTGTTTAGGGCTCAACTCTGTTGTTAAGCAGTTTCCCCTTTTAATTAGCCAGCAATAGCCAGGTATTTCATATGTGGTCTTACCACCAAATACACAATAAATATAGGGACAGTTATGACTCAGACATGACCAATTCATGAGAGTGTTTTGAGTGGTTGCAGAAGAGAGGGCTTTGTTTAAATGTCTTTTTCCTTTTGTACTGCCCAGTTTTACCACTGAAGTAAACTTCCCTATAGGGATTATTTTTTATTTCTTCATTGCCTTCTTGTTTGAATTGACACCCTTGGCCTTTTAAGGATATCCCATCGCACTCATGGAGCCCTGGGGATTGTGGCTTGTGTGTGGGGAGCCAGGGGTTGTTCATGATCTACTGGCAAGGGAGGCAAACTGGAAGTGAAACCTGATGTTATGTCCGAGATTTGGCTGTAGGATGTTAATCTTTAAAATTATTATTTATGAAAGATGCAGGTGACCCAACTGGAATGACCGGAGAGGTTAATAGAAGAGCTCTGGTTCTTTGGGAAACTCTCTTTGGATATTTCATTAAACTTCTCTGTTTCTGAAACAAAATCTACCCTTTGACTGCATTGCTGCAAATCCGGTGGTCTTGCCTCCTGGGTTTGTTTGTAAAATAACATTCCTAAAGAGGAATTTTATCCTTCCAACAGGCAAAACTGGAAGAGAGCCACAATGACTTCCTGTAATTGTTATGGGTTACAAAGCTGTATTTAAATGAAGTGTTAAGCTGCTTAAAGCATTAACTGATGACAGACTTTACATCCTAAAAGTAAGAGAGTGATGGCTATTTAGTGAAAAATGACTTTTGAGAAACTTGAAAATGGATTGAATAATATTAAATTTATAAAACATGTTTACATCTACTATCTGTCACCTTCCTAAAAATATTGTGCTTAATGCTCCTGAGTGAAAAAATGTTTTCTTATTTAGTTTTACGTAGTCATCCAAGTTGTCGCATGTCATAGGTGCTGTATATTGGTAAGTTGCTGTTGTCCCCCCTCTTCCTTGCTTAAATGCTCCATTTGTGATCAGGGAATGGTTCTGGAAGTCTGGCTTCATGGAGGTTTATTCAGGGGTTATTCTCCCATTTGGGTTTGTTCAAACAGTAGCAAAGGGGCAACTTTATCTTGGCCAACTTCCTACCAGGTCAGATAGCGTCTGTTTTTTCTCATTCAGTGGAAAACATCTCCGAAAAATCAGTGCTCGTGAGGCCCAGCTGTCATCCTGGGTTACAGTCAGTAGCTTTATCGCAGGGAAGTTTTAAGTGCTACTCCTGAAGAAGTGCCAAGTGGTGCCAGAATTTTATTTCTGCTTGAATCAAGGTCGTTGCACTAGCGTGGGAATAACTTGTATCGTGGTGCTTTAGCAGGGGAAAATTGACTGCAGCTTTTTTGGTGATGCTTAGGATTTTATAGCTTGCAGTAAATCCACTTCCCGTTATTGGATTAACTTCCAACTTTTTATCTGGTCCTACTGATGGAATAAATATAAGAGCTTTATGCTGCAGGGACTTGGGGGACATGACCTAGCTGGGTGCATATGTGCAGCTGGCATGCAAGGCTCTAGATGATAAATACCAGCAGTGTCATTCCTTGTCACTCTGGCATCAAGACCTAGGTAGAGGAAAGAGGTTTTTCTTCCCCTTGCCAAGCATGCAGCTCTTAGTAAGTAGATTTTCCACTGGAAGAAGTTTTGATCTTGATTTTATTTTTTATATGATTTTTTAAGCATCTGTCACTTTGCCTAGAAGCCAAGCCCGTGTGCACTTACAAGGTGATTTATACCTTGTACTCACTTATTTCAAGAGAAATTCTGTGCAAGGGGTTAGGATTATCACTGATCTCAGATTATGCTATTTTTAAACTCTGTACTGTAGGCCTTGACAGAGAGTGTGTGTCTAAAGGAGGGTGATACTTTATTCTTCCCAACTGCACTATTCAACATTAAATTATTAGCTTGGAATAAAACCAAAAGAAAGGAAGAAGCAGCAATTTTTAAACACTTTAACTGTTATTGAAGAAGTACTAAGAATGCTATGCTATAGGGTTTTGAATTTCTGTTTATTTGAAATACCATGAAGAAACAAACATCAGGCCAGGGTCATGGAGGTCCTATGCTTACTTTTGTATTGGTTTGTATTTCTCTGTAGAAAACCAGCAGACCTTCAAAATCTGGCTCCAGGCACTCATCCCCCCTTTATAACGTTCAATGGGGAAGTGAAAACAGATGTGAACAAGATTGAGGAGTTCCTGGAAGATATTTTATGTCCACCCAAGTAAGTGTTAAGATGATAATAATTGGGTTATTTGCTAACAATTTCATTTGATAGTCTTACCTTGGCTTAGATGGTACGTTTGGAGAGAGGTTTCCTGCATTACTTAGGAAGTTCTTCAGTGGAGCCAATTCTTCTAGAAATAAGGTGGTATTTCAGTGTTGAAGAATTGGTCACATTTCTATTCTGTCCAGAAACATCACTGAACTTTGTGTTGCATGTTAAATATTTCCCAGTATTCCTCATATAGCTTTCTATAAGTAGATGGACATTTGCTAATTGTACAAAACTGGTGATTGCTAGATGCAAATTGGAAGTAATCTTTTAAAAATACAGCTCTTTCATACGAGGCGTGATGATGTACCCTGGAGATTCAGTCTTTAATGTTTGGAAATTATGATGGGAAATGTTGAACAGTGTTTGATATAATTAGACCACACAGTGCTAGCGTGGGATGTGCTCGAGTGTTCCCTGAACTCTTGGCTTCCTTCTCCCTCAACTGGCAGGCAATGGCAAAATTGAGGCACTGCCTCTAGCAAACTGAACTGCTTTTGTCTTTTAGCATGGTGAAACATTACTTTTTTGTTATAGGATTTGGGATCCATAGTCTTTTAATTTAAACAAGCAAAACAGCTCCTGTGAACAGAACAAACATATCAGTTATGTGTTTTATCCCTAACTGTCATCTTGTCTCCAGGACTGTGCTTTACCCTTTGGCAACTCTCTGTGCTGCAGGGAGGGAGGAAGCTGCTCTTGCCATGGCCTGTTTCAAAGACTGTGCTTGAACTATATGCCTGATTTGAAAAGAAGAAATGTGCTTTGTTACTCCCTTGAAAAATGATTCCAAGAGTGCTAGGTTTAAAAATCTTTAACGTAGAAAGAATGTGTGATAGTGCATGTCAGAAGTAAATCTTCCAAAATAATCTGAAAGTTAATAAATTGTTATATTAACTTTTTTCATGCTAACAAATATGTGATTATCATTTTTTCTCCCAAATGTACTATAGATTTAATCCTTTCTACTTTTTAGGTACCTAAAGCTTTCACCAAAGCATCCGGAATCTAACACCGCTGGAATGGATATTTTTGCCAAATTTTCTGCATTTATCAAAAATTCTAGACCAGAGGCTAATGAAGGTAGGTTATTTGTGGCCAATTGTTTCATTGTCTGGTGTGATCAATAGCGGTGTTGCATGCTGCCTTTAGAGCTGCTCCTTGCATTTAGCTGCTTTTCTTTCCTGCTCCTTTTTGCTCTTTCAAGGCTAGGGCAGAATATTCAGACAACATTGTTGCTTAAAGTAACTTCAAGGGAAAGTCCTCAAGAAGCTGTTGTATTAAGAAGAAAATCTGCAGATCTCCTTTGTAATACATCAAACAGTCCTCTTGCAGTTTTAATGGCATGGACAAATATTCTGAAGAACTCCTGAGGATTGTGTGTAAAATAAATAAATAAATAAAATTTTTTTAAAAAAATAAAAAGCACTATTTAGCCTGTCTTCCCTTTATGGAACCAGCTAGTGGTAATAACTGCTTCTGACCAGTTTAATACAATTCTGCACCATGAAGATTCGCTGTTCTGTAAGTGGTATCACTGTTCATCTGATGAATAACTCTGAGCCACTCATTGCTGCAACGCTTGAGGGTTGTAAGCATGCAAAAAAGCAAACATAATGGCAGATCATGGGGCTTATATTGTCTACATCAAAGTCTTCCTTTATGGGAACACGTAACGTTTAATCCTTTGGAGCAATAATAGGATGCAAGAATTATTAGTATGCCCGCACAGAGCAGTCATAAGATTCCAGCAACATGCTGGAAATGCTCCTCAGTCATTCCTGACTGCTGACCCCTAATTCCTGGGAATGGGAATGCAGTTTGCAAGGCGACCTTGGAAGAGATGCAGAGCAAGACTTGTGGGTTTTCTCTGCAAGTTGCTCACCTTCATCTTCAGTATTTTAGTCACATACATTGAAATACTTGTGCGTAAATCCCCTAGCTGTGGAGAACAACTTCAATTTTCTCAGGTATTGGACCCCTGAAATATTTTTATTCCTCCTTTTGACAGACGTTTTCAGTCCTCTGCCTTGGATTTAATAGATGCATGAGTGTGGGTGCATTTCCCAAGAGGCACCTTTAGAGCCTTAGTAATTTCTGAAGGGAAAACACAGAGGCATTGCTCCAAAATGTTACCTGAAAGTTATGCAAGACAATGTTCTAATATATTGACAGGGCTTCTCTTTGTAGTCAAACTAGTTTTGCAAATATGCAGTACGGTGACTTTCTGCAGCTCTTGACTGCTGACTTTTCCCACTTTTATTTTTTTATCACACTTTCCTTTCTGCTATTATAATCTTGCAGTCAGTATTGCACTTATGAAAATGCACAGCACTTTATGGTTTAAACAGATCTTTAATTCAGGCCACTAGTAATACTTTTAACTCCCAATACTGGGGGTGGAACCTGTTTCAAAGTCCAAGCTGGAAGGGCGCTTTCCGTCTGTTCCCTGTATTGTTTCAGTTGTCTCAGTTTCACCTTGGGTTTTTTTGCACGGTGCACACAGAAAGTCTCATTAATCTAAATCCATTTTGAGTGGGTTTTAAGTCATTTAGCACCAATCTTTCCCTCTCCAAGCTCCGGAGTCACGGAGTGGGAATGCCTTTCTGCAGTATTTCAAAGGGAGGAGGCAAAACACTTGCTGCAAATAGTGAAATTCTCCAAGAATGTTTTTCCATTTCGCGGGGTGTGCTGCCCTCTGCTGTTCCCAGTCACCCTTTTCAAGTGCAATCTGCACGTTCGGTTGGGCCAGTTGAGGTGAACACGTCACTCAAACAGATTAAATTTAAGTGAATGCAAACCCTGGGATAGCTTAATTCTCGTTAGTTTAAGCCAGTTAGGAAGAGTCTTAAGAAACTGGCATAAGCCACTTTTAAATCCAAAATAAATGCTTGTGGAAAGCCTTAGCCTATTTTAAACCAGCACAAGCTCATGTATAAAGCAGCTACTAGTGACCACAAAGGCAACTCAGGCAGTGGCATTGCCACAAATTGTGCTGGGCTTGGGAATCCTTCCGTGTGTGCTCTGTTCTGGGTGCTCCAGGAGGAGAGTTGTTTCAGCAAGCCAGAGCTGGCACCGCTGCGATGAGGGGGACAATCCTTCTCGTCTGGACTTCTAGGCTACATCTTTATTTTGAAAATACAGTCCTATTTTCATGAAATTTTGAATGATTTACCTTTACAAACCTTTCTGTTTCACTTTATTTCCATTCTATGACTCTCTGTTTCAGGACTGGTACTAATATGAATGTTCTAAATAGTAACCTGCTTGGATACTTGTGTGCCTCGTGGTTTGACTGTTTTTCTTGTTTTTAAAACTGTTCCTTCCTCTGTAGGCTTAGAACGTAGCCTCTTGAAAACCCTCCAGAAGCTGGATGAGTATCTGAACTCTCCTCTTCCTGATGAGATAGATGAAAATAGCATGGAGGATATTCCAATTTCTACCCGCAAGTTTTTGGATGGTAATGAGATGACATTAGCAGACTGCAACCTGCTACCAAAACTACATATTGTGAAGGTAAATGACTTGTGACATATTGCGTGTTTTAACAGGATAATGAAGTGAAAGGTGTTTATGGTTTATGACACTTGGGTGTCCGTCTCATTTCAACTAGATGCAAATCCTCAGATAATTGTGTCTTTAGTATTAAACATACATTAAATGAGGTGAGAGTTGAATTTAGGGAAGGTGTGAACGGGCAGGCGAGCAGGGTAGCAGGTGGTTCAAGCCAAATCCCGTTTTACTGCACCAGCAAAATGCTCACGTGGAGTAAGTTGTGACACTTAATGAAGTAGTGGAAGGAAAATGAGTGTCAGGTGGATGTTAAGTGGCTCCTTTCTTGCCTCTGGAGAGAAGACTGCTCTCTTTGTAGCAAAGTAAATAGCACAGTGAAAAACACAAGGATTGTAAAAAATCCAAACCCTGGAATTCTAGAAATAGGTAGTACAGGATAAGTTCGGGAGTGAAGATTTGCCCATATAACAACAACTTGGTTGCTTTTCGCTGTCTTGCACGATCTTTGTCAGTTCTGTACTGCAGATGGAGCTATAGATTAAGTTTCTGCCTTCTTGTAGAGGTATTTACCTCCTGTGAGGGCAGTAATGCAGACTGAGCAAGACAGCGTGCTGCCAGGTCCAGGCATATCCCAGAGAGGCAGGTTCTACTGAATTTAGAAGCGACTGTGAGCTTACACTTCACAAGGATAATATAAGTGAGCTAGAGTGGACATGGAATGGAAAATCGGTTTAAGCTGAAGCATATACATTCCTAACCTAATTCTTTTGTTCTAGGTGGTGGCCAAAAAATACCGCGACTTTGAGATCCCCAAGAACATGACAGGGATTTGGAGATACCTGACGAATGCTTATAGCAGGGATGAATTCACCAATACCTGTCCTGGAGACAAAGAAATTGAAATAGCTTACAGCGATGTAGCCAAGAGACTCACCAAGTAAACAGCACTTGCAAAAAGAGATGACTTCTTGCATATCCCATAACAATGCTTCTAACAGACTGCTCTTCTCGTATAAAATAGCAATTTTTTTGCATGAACTTGCAGTTATTCAAAGTTATGGTGGATAGACCAGGTACAGTAATTACCTAAAGTTTGCAGACTTTAATTATAGGCTTGTTTTTCCTTACCTCCTTTCATAGCAAGTCTGAATATCATTAATGCAGTCATGTTAATATTGCACGGGGGTAACGATTCTTCAGTGTGAAGGGTTATCCTGCCCCTGCTACTTTTCTTTGCAAACATTTGGTCCCTGTCTACGAATTGGTCTAGGATCCTCTCTTTCTGTATGGTACAAGGAATATTTATGTATTTTGGAATTTATTGCTTTTCCAGAAGATTTACACAGAATTGTCATATCTGTGGCGCATTGAACTGTACCTGCTCATCTATTCCATTTACATGTAGAAGGGAGCTTATTATCGAAAAGAGCCATTTGTGGAATATTTGGCAAGAGTATTTAAATTTTATTTTCTTGGATTTGAAATCACAGGGATGATTGAGAACAGACACAAAGGGGAAACCTGGATTTGAACGACCTCAGGGAAGTTTGAATCTAGGCCTGAATGCTACAAGGGGAAGCTTGCAGTTCAGTTAGTATTTAGCTATGTGTCTTCAAGAGCTTGATGAGCTCGGAAAAAAAAAAAAAGAAAAAAACAACAAAAATTAACCTCCATTTGTTCTGAATTCTGAGTTGCTGCAGATGAATAATGATCAAGATGCCCTTTTACTTTATGAAACCAAAAGAACCAATGCTTGCCCTCTGTTCACCTTAAAATTACAAGTGGCTTTCTTTTTGGTAGTTAAGAGCCTTTGTTTTTGTGTAGTTCTTTCTGGCAATATTTACTTTAAAAAACTGTACTGTCATAAATGAAGTACCTGTAAACATTAATGTTCTAGCTGACAGATAGCTACTGTATGTGGTGAATAGTAGTGCAATGATTAGTTGATGTAAGACCACACACTTACAGCAGGTAAAAGTGGAATCTTTCTAGGAGCTTTTTGTAAGCTATTTTATTTTTTTTCCTGAAGAAAGCTAAAGTGACCTTTAACCATAGCATTTGCCTTAACTTACATTATGCATTTTTTTTTCTTCCTGAAAGGAAACTTTTAGTTATTCTCGTAAAGCAACGGTGCATGAGAACCTGGTCCTTCACATTGGGTTGGATCTGAATTGTTTTTCTGTGTATTTGGACTACGATTTTGCATTATCATAATCATTGCACTACTATACATAATCTTTTTACAGCAACACTGAGGAATAGCACTACAATTTTTTTAAAAGCAATTTTCAAATATTTCTAAACCAGGGAATAGTTTTCTTGTTTAAAATTAATGATTTTGATGCATGAAATAAACTGCTAGGTTATTTTTTAAAGACCATCATAAGCAACTCCAAAGAATGCTAGACTTATATGCCTATTTTTTTGTAAAGATACTTTTATATTTAACTAATTTTAGAAGCTGGAAAGTGCTATTCCTTGTAGGTTGTTTTTGGAATATTTAACATCCTGCAATAACATGAAAATGCTCACATAAACACTTTTATACACTAATTTTTTTGGTAAGCACTGGCTTTATGAAAAGCAGCCCGACTTTTCTAAGCGTCCTACTGCTTTTGCTACTTTATATACCCATGAGGTTAGCTTGACATATAAGAGGTAAAGATCCATATTTGTATACATGGCTTGTGGTGCCTTGTTTTGCCTTCCTAGAAGTAGAATTCCAATATTAAGGCAATTAGCAGTCCTGTTTACGTGGCTTTCAAAGACAACCATAGATACATTTAGACCCTATTATGATTTATTACAAGTATATAGGCACAGGGAAAAAAAAATCTACCGAGCAACCTGTTTAGGAAAAGCTTAATTGTAGCCATTCTATAATTCCTGTATTCTAATGTCACGTTCTCATCCTGAATAAAGTTTCTCAGCAGTAATAACCCTCTTTAGAGGTTCAGTCTTTGCTATAACGTGACATCTAGAAAGAGGAATGAATTCCTCTCGATGGATAAAAGCAGTTTTACTGAAACACAGGGTAAAGAAAAAAACCTCATTGGTCTGGTGCTTTTTGCCATTGTACAGTCAACCTTTAACAACAGAAAATAGGAAGCATTGTAACTGTGGACCTAATTTTGTTGAATTTCTGCCTCTGTGTTAAAACCTAGAGCAGACTGGCTCTTGGATGTTGGCTGAGGTTGCAGTAATCAGGTCCTGCTCCTTTTAAAAACAAATTAGCCATTGTTTACACACGTTTCATAGCCAGACAGCATGTGCATATGGTCATGAAAACGCTTTCGTGCAGTTTTCGAGCGGGCACTGCCTACATATGAATGCACACAAAGGCTTACCTTGTTAAGATGCCAGGCTTGTTCTCTTTTATAGATAATATATTCTCTCTATTTTTAGGCAATCTTCAAACAATTGTAATATGTTATACTCAGCACTACATATTTTAATGATTGTGTCTGAAAGCTTGTAAACAAAGTTGAAGCTCTTGCTGTAGCTAATGTATTTCTTATCTCAGTACAGAGCAGTATTGAGTGTCGGAGTCTTTCCCTTATAGGTGTAATTCAAATGAGGACCAGCTTAGCAAATTATAAGGTGGTTACCAGATGAGAACTGTTAACCTGTCCTATGTGAAAGGATTTGGTGTCTTCCAGGCTTCCTATTGCACAGTTCAGTCGTGTTGTAACAGAGGCCGCCGGCCTCTCGACGGCCTCCGCGGAGCCAGGAATCTCATGGAGAGGAGGGAATATTTTCGCCTTGGTAGGTGATCCCTTCAGATCAGAACAGCTAGGGTGGTGTGTAAAGGCTGAGCGTCTGGTGTGGGTAGAGCACTTTCATCTGGCCCCAATCACCAGCACTACATTAATTAAAAAAACCCTTTCATAACTATGTAAATTCTTGAGTTCTGTCAACTTGTTTACAATCTGATCTTTAAATGCATTTTTAATTTCATCAAACAGCAATTAATCTACCCCCTGTTTAAATTTAAAATGATGCTTCTAGCCCCTTCTACACTTTAAAAACAGCAGTTACCCTTTCAAGTAGGCATTCCAGTTTGCGAGCTGGTTGCATGTATTAGCATGCTGAATAACTTACTTTATTCTCAAGCTGAAATATTCAATTCGCATTAAAACAGGTGACTCGTGTGTTTCCTGAACATAAAGGGAAAACCCATCATCTTCACCCTGTTTTTGTGTGGGAGCACAGATTATAGTATATGCATGATTTTTCCTTAACAAAGCTTTCCTTCTTGAAGAGGCTTCTTGTGTGTACAGAGCTGCCTGTTGAACAAGAGGCATGTGAACTTCTGAAACAATTTCATGCACTCCAGAACTTCCCTATGCATCTTCTGTTCCCTGCTGCTCTGTACCAGCGTCCCACACGGACAGTTGCAGTCCTCTAGCTTGAACATTTGTATTTTCCCATAAAATTGGTGTTTTTTCCGCAATGGGCATGTCTAAACTGATTGAGTGAGAGTTGCGTGCAATTCCATGATAAGAAGGGAGATATAATCAAGTTTTTATGCTAAAGTAGCAAATTAGCATTTCATATCAAAGGAACACAGACATGAATAAATTGAAGATGCTTGAGCCAAACCCACTGATGCCTATCTCGATGTAGAACAAAAAGTGGCTAAGTACAGTCAACTTTTTATAACTCCTTGCCACTCAGAGTAGTATCTGAACATTTCCAATTAATATTTTGCAGAAGAAAGCTTTATTCCAAGTGAAAAATATTTAATCTGCCTCAGAACCTGTGCCACCAGCTATTACATTTTGTTTCTGGAGGGTGTCAGGGGGATGGGAGAATAGTGGAGCAGAAGAACATATAGAGACTGTCGAGACAGGACCTCTAGAATTGGAGCATTGTATACAGGAATACTTGAAGAGTTGATACAACTTATTGTAGTTTGCTTATGTCTTTCACTCTCTGGAACATCTTTTACAGATATACCAGTATACTGCTGGCAGCTATTGTTAAAAATAAAATTATATTTTCACTACCAAGCAGATCTTTCTGTTATTTCTAAAGGCTCCAGTTTGTGTATGTGTAAGCTATGAGTAGCATAGAGTATGCTGAAGTACAGATTGGCACTTTATAGTAATTATATATTCAATTTTTGGCTTCCTTTTCTCTACAAGAGACATTGTGACTCAAGGCAGAACATGTGCTGTTTGTTATGTTATAATGGGTTTATATAATGCTCCTTAACAGAAAGGAATAGAATGAGCTGGGAAATTCTCCTACAGAAACTCTGAAATATTATTTTTTTCCAGATTTGAAGTGGAAAGCTTGAGAGCTTGCATTTTGGTGGCTTGTTTTTTCTCTGGAATTTTAGATTCTCAAAGCTAAACTGGGTTCAAAGTTCTGCTATTTAAGAAGCGATTAAATATATCAAGAGGAAAATCATATGTTTGCTTGGAGAAACACGTTTATTCCAAATAGCCCAATAAAAATCGCCACTTCAAGAGCTGAGATTGCATTGATGTTTCTAAAGCAACCATGAATGTCAAATTTCAGCATTTTTTTCTCAGTTCTCTTATGGTTTTTTGCTTTCAAATCCGTCGTGACCAGCCATGGCCAATTCCTACCCCCTGCCTTTGAGTGCGGTAACTCAGTACTAGGTCTTCAAGGCGAAGTCACCAGGTACCAGCTGGAATTTTCTGCAAAATTCCCAGAGTGTTACCACGTCAGCCTGTTCCGTGAGTGTGTGAGGTGCACCCAGGCTCTGCCTTTAATTTTCCAAAGGAAATTTGTGGAATGCAGAAGACGTTCTTGGCGCCTGCAGACCGGGATACCTTCATCTCCGCAGCAGCCCTGCTTGGAGCGGGAGCCAGCGCAGCAGTTGAGCGCGTGGTAGGAGGATGCATCTGCAGCCCTGTGCGGTTCCGACCGTGATGCTCGTGCTCAGAAGAGGGGTTTGCAGGAAGATTTGCAGCCACCTTGTTGAATTTGGTCACGTCTGTCCTTGAAATGCAGCACTATGGACCGTGGTGACACCCTGTTAATGTGAGGAGCAGATTGAAAGGGAGCAGAGCTACGGACATGCTCTTCCTGCCCGGCAAAGGCAGGAGACTCAGGTATCAGATATTTATTATATCTGTGTTTGACCACTGCATTATCCCTGTTCTTGAGGGATAAACGACTAGTCTTGAACTTGAAACCTAAATCCAGGTTTCTGGCCTCTGTCTCTCTCCAAAAATGTTACCACATTCTTCAAAGAAAACTAGTTTGGTCGATGGTAACTCCCATGATTTGGAATCTGGACCTGGATTATGGATGGTGGTGACAGAGCAGCCGCCACCACTTGCAGCAGCCACAAGGATTGAGAGCGCTGGGGTCACAATTATGGTGGCTGCTTTGTCCTTCCCCTGCCCCAAAACTCAACAGGCTTCAAGCTGGATCTCGTTCAATTTAAATGATCATTTTCTCTCCATTTCCACTCTGACCTCTTACACCTCAACCTTGTGATGTGCTGGGGGTTGCGTTAGTCTCTGGTACCAAGTCAAGAGCAGGAAGATCTGCTGCTCCCACCCACCGATTCACTCCCTTGGAGGTGTCCAACTACAGCCGTGTTGCTACTACCTTGGAATCCTGTCTAGAAATACTGTTTTAGATACTAATCAGCTTATTTTTGTGACGTTTCACTGAGTATTTCCTAGAAATCAACCCCATTCTTTGTCGACGTAGTTCCATTGATTTTATCTAGGGCTAACGCATGCTTCTCAGAAGATCGATCTGATTTGTCTTAGTCGGTTCCATCAGCAGTTCGGGCACTTTACCAGAGTTCCAGGCTTTTTATTATAAAAAGGCTAAAATACCCCAGTTGCCAACAGCTGCGATAGTAATTGTGCTGTGGAAACTCCAGAAACAATTTTCTAATTACTTCCTCAACGCAGTTTTCTTATAAACAGCAGTAAAAAGCAGCAGCTTGGAGGCTGGGAGACCCTCCGAGTGTCTCTCTGGGGCAGGAATAAACCAATTTGTCAGGATAGTCAGGATTTTTATGGAAGGAAAAAGCAAGCCGGGCCGAGCTCGGTGAGATGGAAAGGCAGCTCGTTTTGGCGTGGTTGCCCAAGGGCTTTTGGACACTCATTATAACGAACGCTGGGTATGAGCCGAATGTCTAAACATTTTTGCTGTCTGTGAAAGTCTCCAGGAGAAAGGGTGGATGGGGTGAGTCACGGATTAAGAACACGCTTCACTCCAGCGGTTCCCAAATTCCCATCCGTGGATCCTAGGGGGTCCAG
The DNA here is from genome assembly GCA_013389825.1 of Crypturellus undulatus. Lineage (NCBI taxonomy): Eukaryota > Metazoa > Chordata > Aves > Tinamiformes > Tinamidae > Crypturellus > Crypturellus undulatus. Next base: position 14,210 of record VWPW01017363.1, on the reverse strand, counting down.
GAGAGCAGGGATTGCTCCTATGGGCTCGTAGGAAGCAGGGGATGGTCTCAGCAAAGAGGATGAAGGGTTCTGGAAAAGTTGGCTGGTGTTTCAATCCCAGAAATTTGGGAACTGCTGCTCTGGGCTTCACTTTCTTCTCTGAATCCTTACTGGAAAAGGAAGATTCTTGGACAGTGACACCCAAGTTTGCAGTTTTGGGGGGTCTCCTGTAGTCAGTGGGTATCGTGATGAGACTCAAAGCGCTTTATATAATAAATAATAAGAAGGAAATGCGGCAGCACCGGCACCAGCAAAGCCTGAGCGGTGCCTGGGCAACTCAGGGCCGTGATCACAGCGCTCGGGAGCAACCAGAAGCCGAAGGAGGGAAGTCGAGTGTCCCGTCAAGCGCCACGAGATCAATCCGGAGGCCGAAGGTGACCCGGAGCCGCCTGTCTCCAAACGGCGTGTGAGAAAATGAGAAGTTTTGAGGGAAAGAAGCGGCTTTTCTCTCTGCGGATCCTGCTGCACTTGGTCCTGCTGAACTTACGCGCTCTCAGAGCTGATGCTGGATGGTTTCCAGAGCCGGAAAAAGAGAACTCATGATTCTTTGAGTCAAGAGAAGAAGTGCTGTGTTCTTACCACTGGACACAGAGATGAAAACGGTTGCTAAACAAAGATCAAACATGTGAACTTTATAAATAAACAAACAAAATTGATGCTAAGGGACGTCTCAACTCGTTTGCCCGAGGCAAAGGGCTTGGCAGGACCTAGGCGAATGACTTTGTCAGTTCGCACACGGAATTCTTATTTTGAAGAGTCTGATTAAAGCGATTCTGCTCTCAAAGAGGCTGGAGGCTGCGCTGGGTAAAAAGGCCCCAGTGCGTGAAGGGGAGAAGAGGAATCGGTGCCGAGTCCTGAACGGCCGAGAGGGCAGGATGGGGAATGGGCTGGGATGGGAGAGCTGCTCGCGGGGAGCTCGAGGGCGTCACTGTCCCCCCGGGTTCTCATCCACCCCCGTAACCTGGGGACCTGCCCCAGGTCTCCGTGTGGTGGGAAGGGACCATCCCATGTCCCGCGAGACGCTGCTGCGGTGGGAGCAGAGCCCAACGGTGGCCACAGCGTCCCGAGTCCCACCGGGCAGCAAGGTCCTTGCTTGTCCCTTGTCCATCACCCTTTCCCTGCCTCGGAACAGGGAAACTTTAACAGATTCCTTGGAAGGCTTGGCCGTGCTCTCCCTCTCTATCCACCAGCAGGGAAAGCCTCAAAGAGAAGTATCGGGGACGTCCCCGTGCTGCCGAAGCCGCGCAGGGCCCCTCCGAAGGGCAGGACGTGGCAGCAGGGCCGGCTCCAGGCGCGTCCCGGTGGCTCACGGGGTGACAAGAGGAGCCGGGGACACGCGGGGACGGGGACACACGAGGACGGGGCCGCGCGCGCGGACCGGCCCCTCTTCCTCCGCGTCTCCCCGGTGCTGTTTATCTCGGCGGGGAGGCGGCCGCGCTCGCGACGGCTCTGCGGCTTTCGCAGCTCCCGTTTGATCTGCGCGGCTCCGTCTGCACCCCGGAGCGGCTGCCCTGCTGCTGCCTTTGAGGCCAAGCGAGCCGCAAAGCTCGGGATTTTCCTTGCCCGTCGCAAGGCAAGGACAAACGCGGCCTCGCTGCGGCGAAGGGGCACGTGGAGCCGGGACGCACGGACCGAGGCCGCGGGGACGGGGGGGTAGGATCCTGCCGAGAGCTCCTGCAGGTTCTGCGCGTAGCCGTGGGTTTGGGTGTAGGCGGCATCTGCTGCTTCAGCTACTTCTTGGTTTTGATTTCCCCGGGCAACGCTTCTTATAGCGACTGGGAGTTCCTGGAGTCGGTGTTTTCATTAAGGCAGCGGTTGCTCTTTGTCTCGCTGCACCCACTTGCCCGGGAATGGGGATCCGCGGCGGGGCCGGCGCATCCGCAGCGACGGGGCTGCGCTTGGCTCAGGGGCTCTCCTTATTCTCAGGGCCTTTGCTGGGGTTTGAACCAGAGACATCCGTGCGGGAAAGGGCGGCGGCAGGAGGGGATGTGAAATACACTGCTCCCTCGGGTGAATTTTGTGCTCCATCGAGGAGAGAAATTTCACACTTGCAGTTTGGAGACTGTCGCTGTGGCCAAAGGCACCAGGACTAGTGTGTGTGACACAGAAATTTGGGTTGTTTGTGCCCCTTCCTGCCCGTGGCAGGGCAGGATGCCCATGAGTAAGTGTTCCCCCTGCTCCATAACGTGTCCCTGCTTTCCCATTTGCTCTGCTTTCCCAGGAAACTCCGCTCCGCACGTTGGGCTTTGCTGAACTGGCGTGTTGCTCTGAGCCCACTGGCGTCCTTGGAAGCGCAAGGGGATCGGGACTAAGAAGGCACCTTGTGCGGCGGTGGGAAGCGAATCCGGAGCCCTAAATGGGGCTCCTTAGGGCAGGACCCTGTCTAGAGCCCTCAGCACTGACCCGCAGGTGCTCAACAGCAGGTCCAAACGGTTAGGGTCACGTTAAGGAGGGAGGAAAGCGCTCCCGAAAGCGTTGCATGGTTGCAAGCAGGATCCCGAGTATCGTAACGCGACTCCGCGTATTGGAAGCCTTTGAAGTCTCCTCCTGCCATCCATCCCGTAGCAGCATCTTTCATCCCTCGCCAGCGCTTCCCCAGCTGAAGCTATTAAAGGGAAACTACAGAAGCCATAAATCTCGGCTGTTAACATCTCCAGCGGGAAGATTGCACAACGAGCCCGAGCTGCTGCCCAAGATAAGAGGAGGCCTTGAAACCGAGGCAAGTTGCGACTGGCTCCGCAGAAGAGCTGAGCTCCACAGCTTCGTTGGGGGTCCCTCGGGGTGACTCGCTCGCGGCTGCGTCACCCGCGCACGTCGGCGCAGGAGAGATTCCCCGGGCTGACCCGGGTGAAGCCGCACGGGCCGGGCGCCGGCGGCGGCTTCGGCAGCGCCGCTGTCCTGCCGCGGCCGCGCTGCTTCCCAGCGCTGATGTTATCGGCCCCGCGCGGAGCTGAGATCCCGGGGGGCGGCGGAGGGGTCGGGAAAGGCTCCAGCCGGGTCCCCGGGTCCCCTCTCGGGCTGCTCGGAGCAGGCGCCGGGCGTTGAGATCTGCCGGCATCGCCACGCCGAGATAGGGGCTGGCAGGCGCCTGCTTTATCGGGCCGGCCCGGAGCAGGGATTCCTGGGAACGTTTCCTTGAGAGACTGGGAACGTGGTTAGCGGGCGAGCCGGAATGGAGGGGGAGCTCGGCCTCGCTCACACCCTGCCGCGATGCTGAGCTCTGCGTGGCCTCGTGCGCGTCGCCGCGCAGGTCACCCCGGCGCTGCGGCCGTGATGATTCCCCGAGTCGCCGCCCGCCGCTCCCCTTGGATCTCCTTGGATCTCCCCAGCGCCAGCCGGGCGAGCGCCCTGCGCCCAAGGAGACCGCGGAGGTGGCCCCGTGGTGGCCGCTTCCCCGTCATCGTTGCCGCTGTCCCCAGCAGAGCGACAGGGAGCAGCCGGGAACGGCTCCGGCCCGGTTGTCCCGCTGGTGCCGATGGCCTCGCTCTGCCCCTCCAGCATCGTGAGGAGCCTCCGAATCTCTCTGGCCTCTTCCCTGGCGTTGCCGAGGAAAACTGCCCCCCGGGAGCAGCCGCATCCCGTCCGGAGCGCGCGGAGGGGCAGAGGAAATGTGGCTGAATCCAGGGCTCTGAGGACGGGAATGTTGCGGCCGGGGCCTCGGGGCAGCGGCTGCCGGGGGGACCTTGCAGGAGGCTCCTTCACCCCTGGCCTGGGCCAAGTGGGGCCGCCCCGTTGATGCGGGGGCTGAATCCCGCGTCCGTGCAATTCCCAATCCTGGTCTGCTGCACCCGGAGCCACTGGGCATCGGGACTGCACAGCCCCAGCTCTTGGCAGAGCCAGAATTTCAGAGCATTTTCTCCTTTTTTTCTCTCTTTTTTTCTCCTTTCCTTTTTTCTCGCTCTCTCTCTTTCTTTTATTTTATTTTATTTTAAATCCCCACTTCCGTGCATTTTGGACCCGGCTTGTCATATTTCTTCGCGTCTCCGGTGCCTCCTGCATCCTACAGACTTTCTGGAGTCCTCCTTGTTAACCCGGCAACTGCATGATTCATTGTGTGCTGGAGATTTAATACCGCACCTAAAACATTCCCCGCTCCCGTTTGTTTTCTTTCTTTCCCCCCACCTCCAGCTTTTTCTTTTTTTTCTCTCTTTTTTCTTTTCTTTTTTCCCCTTTTTCCTCCTTTTTTGGCTTCTCACTTACACACTGGAATTCCTCTGCACGATATAAAATAAATACATTCCCAAAGACGGCCAGGAGGAAACGACCAACTCGGGGGTTTCGGCTGTGGTTCCAGGGCCCGTCGGCTCCCTGGGTTCGCTCCGGGCTGGATGAGGGCGATTTTTACGCTGGAAAAACCCATTTTGGGGCAACCAACCTGCCTGACTTGTGTCCGAGCGGGTAGGAGAGACGGACCCGGGAGCAGCCGCGACACTCCGGTGGCACCGGAGGGGAATGCGGATCTGGGGGAAGGTCTCGGAAAGAACATTCCGGATTCCTGGCCGGAGCTGCCTCCCCGCACCGAATTCCCCCGGGTGCCTTCCAAGCGCCCTGGCCACGGGCTCGTCCCCATCCAGGTTTTCCCTTGCGATCCCTGGTGCTACTCCGGGCTCCTCTGCCCTTCCTGATCCCTAATCCCGGCAGGAATTGGGCTCCCCAAGCCTCTCCCTTGCACTGGGCATGGGTGTCATTGTCCTCATGGAGTGGGGACACCGGCACTGCCGCTGACCTGAGCAATTTGTCCTTTTTTAAGAAAAATAAAACATATTTCTGCATTTCTTTTTCCACCACTATTTGTGTCCCCTGCGGTTTTGGCAGCCCCAGTGTCATTGTCCCAGCTCCGGGGCGCAGCCGAGCCCGACGGCTCCTTGCGCCCTCCCCATGGCACCAGGGACGGATTCGGCTCCTTCCCGCTGCCCCCACCGGGAGCCAGAATCCATATAAATAACTCAGTTTATCCTCATTATTCTCCTTGTTTTCCCTGCACCAGACCCGGCGCTCCCGGCTCTGCGTCGCAGCCGCTGGCTCGGGGTCCCCGAGGGCTTGGCCCGGGCTCCCTTCCAGCCGCTCCTTTTCCACCTCTGGAGCTGAACCTAGGACGGGTTTAGTTGGCAAACGCCAAAAAGAAAAAGGGTTTTAAGAAAAAAAAAAAAAAAAAAGGAAAGGATTAATCCTCGCCTGCAAAAACAGCTGATTCAGATCCGTAGTATCTTGATGTGGCAGAAAGAAATTAGCTGCCGCGTGTGGGCTGAGCAAGCGGCCGCGCCGGGAGCGCGGGGGCGGCCCGGCCGGCTCCGGCTCCTTCTTCTCCTTCCCTTTCATGATCGGGATCTCGCGCTCGCTCTGCCCTGCCGGGTGTGTTTGCTTTGGAGGCGAGAGCGGAGCCCCGGCGCGCGGGGACGGGCGCCACGGCGGGTCCCCAGCGCCCTTGTCACCTCCTTGTCCCTAGTGAAGCACCGGATGGGGCAGCATCCTGGGCCTGCACTTGGGAAAAGTCCTTAAATTGTGACTCTTGACATGCCCTTTTATGTGTTTTTCTTCCTCCACGAATAAAAATTCCTTTGCAGATGGAAGCCGGAGTCTTGCAAGGTGCTGGCAAACACCCCCGAAAGCTGCTCCAAGGGGAAGCAAGATGCCATTCGCGGAATGGCAAATCCAATGGGAAAGCCCGGGACCCTTGTCCTGGGGCAGGGAAAGGGGAGCCGAGGCCAAAACTGGTGTCTCAACCCGTTTCCTTCCCCTCTCCAGGCCCATCCTGAGCATCTTCCATTGCGGCATCACCCGCAAGAAGGGAAAATCGCCCGGCAAGTGGCCACGGAGCGCGGAGCGGAGTCAGGAAGGGAACTCCAAGCTGATTTTCCCACCGTATATTTCCACAGGAATCAAGGCTGTAGCAAACGGTGCTTCTCAGGGGCTGCGTTTGCCACCCTGGGCCACGGGTCCAGCTTCGAAAGCAAAGTTTATTTGTAAAGTTGCAACAGGCTGAAGTATCTGCTCTTAAGGGGTCTCCTTTAAAGACTTATATATGTGTGTGTATATATATATATTATATATATAAACTTCTGCCTTTTGAAATGACTGGGCTGGGAAAGGATTCATGAAGAGGGGCTTGTTTTTAATCTAATAAGTGTTTTTTTCCCCCCTAGGCAAGAGCTGGGGCTCATCAAGGCCGCGTACATAGAGGAGCCTTTGACGTCCTCCCGGCATAAACCAGGATTGTTCGGAGCGGAGCAGCGGATACAACCGGACTGTGGAGCTGGGGGCGCCGGCGTCCTCTCTCCGGGGGCTCTCATGGCTCCTCGGGAAGCCCCATCCCTGGAGTAGCCGGGAAGCCCCATTCCCAGAATATCTGATGCCCTTGGAAGCAGCATCTGCCTCCTCCATGGGATGCAGGGGGTTTTCCTGCCCCGCTGCATCACGGCAGCAGCTGCTGGGGTTGATAACCGGGCGAGGGAAAAATTATTAAAAGTCCATTTCATATATATTCAAAATTCCTTCTAAATATATATAGATATTTCGGGGCAGCGGGAGCGGAGCGGCCGCCCCCGGCAGCGGCGGCGGCAGCCGGATCGACCGGTCGAGCGGCGCCGCCTCCATCCCCGCCGGGCGCGCGGGCATCGCGGCGAGAGGAGCAATAGCACCAAAATCCACCTTTAAGGAAATTCCTGTGGCGTTTTCCACCTTCTTCTCCCCTCCCTGTCTTTTTCTGGGGGGGTTATTGGCTTCCAAAGCGGCGAGAAAATAGCAGGGTGTTTTTAAAGCAAACCTCGCGGTAAATGGAGGCGATGGAGCCACTCGCCACTTCTGTCTTTCCTGCGCGACTGGGGGGGATAATAGTAATGATAATAATAATAATAATAATAGAATCCCCACTGGCACTGTCGTTGGTTGCCGATATAAGATGGAGAGGTGGAGGACGTTTCTGAACTGCTCTGAAAACACTTGCTGGGCTGGGGGAATCAAAGCCCCATTGAGAGCCACAGAACCCCTCACATCGGCGGCTCTAATGAAAACCAAATCTCTCCCTGCCCGTGTTTTGCTTTGCGCCGATTTCCAAGGGCCGGGAGCTGAGCCGGGGGCTGGCGCAGCTGCCTTGGCCACCGCTCTGCAGTGCCCGGGAGGCCCTTTCTCTTTTCTTTTCTTTTCTTTTCTTTTTTTTTTTTTTTTTTTTTCTTCTCTTCTTTTCTTTTCTCTTTTCTTCTCTTCTCTTCTCTTCTTTTCTTTTCTTTTCTTTTCTTGTCTTTTCTTTTCTTTTCTTTTCTTTCCTTTTCTTTTCTTTTCTTTTCTTTTTTTTTTTTTTTTTTTTTCTTCTCTTCTTTTCTTTTCTCTTTTCTTCTCTTCTCTTCTCTTCTTTTCTTTTCTTTTCTTTTCTTGTCTTTTCTTTTCTTTTCTTTTCTTTCCTTTTCTTTTCTTTTCTTTTCTTTTTTTTTTTTTTTTTTTTTCTTCTCTTCTTTTCTTTTCTCTTTTCTTCTCTTCTCTTCTCTTCTTTTCTTTTTTTTTCTTTTCTTTTCTTTTCTTTTCTCTTTTCTCTCCTCTCCTCCCCTCTCCTCTCCTCTCCTTTTCTCTTTCCAATGGTTTAAAGCTAATCTAACCCCAGAGTTTCCCACTCTCCCAACATCTCGCTCTCGCCCTGCGCCAGCACCAGGTTATTTTTCACTGAGCAGCAAACGCTGTGATGGGGAGNCTTTTCTTTTCTTTTCTTTTCTTTTCTTTTCTTTTCTTTTCTTTTCTTTTCTTTTCTCTTTTCTCTCCTCTCCTCTCCTCTCCTCTCCTCTCCTCTCCTTTTCTCTTTCCAATGGTTTAAAGCTAATCTAACCCCAGAGTTTCCCACTCTCCCAACATCTCGCTCTTGCCCTGCGCTCGCACCAGGTTATTTTTCGCTGCGATGGGGAGGAGGTGCTGGGGGTTTGGTGGGGAGGAAGGCTCCGTGTTAGGCTGGGATTTGGGCAGCTGGAGGATCTTTGCAGGCCGCATCGGGAAAAGCGTTTTTATGCCAATTCCCCCCATTCCGAGAGGGAAAAGCGTCGGCTTTGGCTCAGCTGGAAGGTTTTGTCACCCCTGTGCTGCAGCGCCGAGGTTCTGCCTCCCTCCTTCGATGCCACAGATCCCGGCAAGGAGGGAACGGCCCCGGCACCTCCCGCATCAGAGCCCTGTGTCCCACCAGGAACGACCCTTCCCGAGCCCTTCTCCATTGGAAAGACCTCGAGATGCTGCTGGACCACCCAGCACGGGGAAGGGGCGCCCGGGGAGCCCCCGTTCCCGTTAATCCCCTCGTTAACGCTCCCCTCCAACAATCCCCCCTTTCACGGGGGCTCCCGCCGCTTTCCAGCTCATTACACTGGTGCCGGCGGCTCCGGGATGGATTTCACGGCATCGGGAGCGCCTGGGTGTTCCAGCCGCCCGCGGCCCCGGGAGCCCCGTGGCTGGGGCAGCCTTTGCTTTTTTTATTTTTCCTCCCCTATTATTTTTTTCCCCCAGTCTTAAGGAATTAAATACATATACGTGATATACGTTTTCAGGGTCCCGCGGGGCTTCGCAGCTCGCTGGAAGGGAAAGGAAATACCCTGCCTAGTAGCGCCGGGATGAAATATTCCTCCTGGAGCTGAGCCAGGAGCGGGATGGGAGCCGGGGCTGCCAAGGGCCGGGCCGGATGCCATTCCCGGCCCCATTCCTGGTCCTCTCGGTATCCCTGGGTGGATGAAGCCGGGAGCCGGACACCGTCCTGGCGTCTCCTGCATCCACTGAGGCCGATGGGGAGAGGATGTTGTGTTTGCAGCCCCAGGCTGATGCCCTCATTGGGATGGGCTTGGAATCTAGCACTTTCCCTAAGGAAATTTCCATGTTTTCCATTCCACAGCAAACAGGGAGCTGCAGCTCGGGGGTCTCCTCTCCCTGCAGCACCCATGCGCCTTGCTCTGCCCTTCTCCTTTTGCCTTTTCCTTAGTTTTCATTTCTCCGCGCTCCTGCAGCCGCGTGCAGGTGTTTATGGAGGAATGGACATAACGAGGGCGATCGCAACGCAGCCCCACGTCACGCGGGAGCATCGGGGTGGGAGATGCCGAGGGATCCTCGTCCTCGGAGTGGACACGGAGCCGGAGCGGGTCGTGCCGGCACAGAGCGAGCAGGCGGCGGGAGACTTTGAACCGAACGTTTATTATTCCACATGGAAAGGCATTCCAAGGATTACACGGAGGCCCGACGCCATCGCCACGTACATCGGCTACGAACCCGGATCACCGAAAGCAGCTCCGGGACACGAAGCGGCTCCGGTCGGAGCAGCCCCGGCCTCGCTGTCCCCAACCTCCCCCCTCCCCAGTGACAAGTGCTACAGGTTAAAAAGACGGGCTACATATTAAATATAGGGCATTACCTTCAAGTAGGGCTGGTACCTTACACAAATAACCACTTTATTTGGTATTCCTAGCTTGTTTTCTTTTTTTTTTAATATCCATCATAAGAGTCCATTAAAAAAAGCAATAAATCTTTCGCCTTCTTTACCTAGAGAGCTCTGTTCTCATCTTAGCTGCTTGGTGCTGTTTTGACCCTGCACATACAAGTATTTATTAGAAGCATTATTAAGAATCGGATCCTTCAACACATTTAAGAATTATATTATTATAACAAATAAGACCAAAAATTAGATTTTATAGTTAAATATTCTGAGAGCCAAAGGGGTTTTACTGTACAAGCGATTGTGCATTTCTTTTTTTTTTTTTTTGTAAAAAAAAAGCAAATTATAGTGCAAAGCAAAAATCATTGGCCTGTCTTATGACCACTTGCATACAAGAGGTGCGTATATTTACACCTTCACATGACAATATGTCATAACAACATTGTTGCCATTGCTTTTTTTTTTTATTTTTCTTTTTTAAATTCTCTACGGACAGTCTTAAATTAACCTCGTACCGCGAATGCCTTGGTTTTCCTTTGTGCTTTCAATCAGTGGCGCGGTGGTAGGAGAAACATAAATGCTGCTCGAGCAGCCTCAGGCGATGGCAGGTTGCAGTTTGCTGGGATAGGGTGGTTTTTTTCCTTTTTTTTCTTTATTTTTTGCCATTTTCCTCGGTTTCCCTCAGGAGGGGTGAGTGCAGCCTGCTCTGCACGGCGACCAGCGGTGATTTGGGTTTGGTGATGGGTGTCCCCGTGCGGAACGCGTTGGGGACAGGACAGCAGCGTGTGCGAAATTCCTGGGGTGCAGGATGGAGCCTGGGGCTGGTCCCATGTGCAGGGATGGGAGGTAAAATCCCGGCTCCCTCGGATCTTTCCCGAGGGGCCAGGAAAGCCGGAGCCAGCCCTAAACCCCACGCCAAGGCACCGATGGCTCAATGTAAAACTGCCACTAACCAGGGCCTGGGAATCCCCTTCCTGGTGTCCTGCCATTGGGATTGCAAATCCTTCGGGAGCACGTGGAGGTGCCGGGAGGCTCCAGGGGCTGCTTTGTGCTCAGGATGGGCTAGCAGCACTTGTGGTGGCCGCTCCTCAGTTCATCAGCTCCAGCAAACAGGTACCCGTGCGCTCTGCGGGGAAAGAGGATGGAGAAGAAGGGGATGGGGTGGAAAATACGGGATAACGTTGCGCCACTTTGGGCCACCACCAAGGGATCTGATTAAAGAGCGCTCCCTTCTCCCAGTCTCCACGAGAGCTTTTGAAAGTCCTTTTTAATGAAAAAAAATGCATCATGGGCGAAAACTTGGAATGGGATCGGAACAGAAAGAGGAGGCTTCGCCATGAGATGATCCAGATCGTCCCCGCTGCCGCTCCGGCCACCACCGCGAAGCCGTGCGGAGACGCCGAGACGAAGAGCAAAGGAGACACAACGAAGCACATCTCATTAAAAAGTACACCCATCTCGTATGTAAACACGGAGCAGGGGCAGGGGGGCGTCAGGCCCGGGATCAACCATGTTCCTGTCTGAAAAATAACAGCAGTGACAAGAGAAAAACCCAACAAGGCAACCTCTGGCATATGAGCTGGCCCCGAGCTCTTTGGTGGCCCTAAAGTGGCTCAAAGTGGCCAGGAGGGAGGGAGAGGAGACAACGGGAGCTGCTTTCTTCGTTTTTTCTTTTTTTCCTTTTTTTTTTTTGCAGTTCAGTCTTCCTGCATTGGCAGACGGGCGGCTTGGCCGATTTCCTGCCCTTTCCTCCTCTCCGGACACCTCAGGCTGTGCAGAAGGGCAATTTTTTTTTTAATCTTTCCACTGTTTTGTGTTGGGGACGAGGGGGAGAGTGAGATGACTGAGAAGTGCTCTGTAATAAACAAATATCTGATTCCACACAGCTTTCTTTTAAAAAAAAATTGTTCCCTATGTACAATCCACATTTTTCAACCACATGGGGGGAACCACATCAAGCGACACATTCAAGCCTTGAGGACGTTCATCTTGAAATGAAAACGCAGGGCCGGGTCCGTCTTCGCTTGATGCTGCCCATGCAAAGGATCCTGGTTGGCTTTTGGGAAGACTTTGGTTTATCCGTTCCCTCGGCATCGTTTCGCTCTATTCACTGCCCAAAGGAGTAACGTGACGGTGGCTGTTGCATTAAGTTAAAGCCATCATCGGGGTTGAGGTCCTCCTAGTAAGGTCTCCAGACAGACTCATCCATCCTCCCGGTGGTCGTCATGGTGGTGGGCGAGTTACTGTGGCTCCCGTCCGCGTCCACCCCGTCACTCTGGCTGCCCAGGTTGGGATTCATTAAGTTGTTCCCGGCCGAGGCGCTCGTGCAGGACGAGAGCATCCGCGTGGGCGAGCGCTCGCCGCCGGCCACCATGGAGAACTGGTAGGAGCCCGAGGACGTGCCGTAGTAGAGGTGGTAGGGAGAGGGGTTGGCCTGGAAGGGCCCGCTCTGGTTCTGCGTGGAGCCGGGGTACGGGGGCGGCAGGTAGGTGTGGTGGAAGCGCGTCGTGGCCGGCATGCTGGTCATGCTGATGCCGCCGATGCCCGTGGCCGAGGGCGTCGCGGTGTAGGGGAAGGCGGCGGACATGGCGCCGGGGTAATGCATCCGCGGGTCGGAGAAGCGCGTCTCCGTGAGCGCCGGCAGCGCCGGGAAGGAGCGCTCAAACTGCCGCGGGTCCGAGAAGGGGCTCAGGTCCGACGTGCCTGTGCGGGGGCAAGGAGACAGCGCGGGATTAGGGCTCTGGATGCGGGTATTCCCGGGAATCGCCGGGCGCTTCCATGGGAAAGGGCTGCCTGAAGGCCGCATGCCCGTCCCTGTGTGCAAGGAGGCAGAATGGGGCAGGTCCCCTGGTTCCACCTGCCCGAGGAACCCAATCCATAGGGAAAAGCCCCTTGGATCGGCCAGGGCAGAGAGCTGGGGAACTTCAGCGCAAAATCCCCAAACCATTTGTTTAAGTCTCTCCCATTTCCCGTCCTAAAATCTGTTACTTCCTATCCAAGAAGGGACACGACTACGCTGACTTCTCTAGGGGGTCTATTCCTCTCTGGCTGCTTTAAAAAAAATCCTCATAAACACAGGAAAAAGAAAACTGTTTAGCCTTTCCATGCTGTGTAGTAAATAAACGGGCGCAGGCCGCAGCCGGCTGGTCCGCGGGCCGGTTGGAGCTGTGTATACACACGCGCATGGAGCACGGAGCAAAGCTGGAGGCCAGACCAGCCTGCTAAGCCTTCCTGTGGGTGGCCTGTTCGTGCCGATACCATCAGGGGCTGGAGCTGATAAACACACAGCTGAAAACTCCCGAGCGCGGAGCCACGAGAGCCCCCGGCTTGCTTCGCGCTGGGTATTTTTCCCCTTCTGAAAGGATAAAGGGAGGGAGAAATTTGGGATCTTTTCTGCTGTGGGGATGGGAGGTCTGGGTGAGGCTGGGGAGATCCCGTCCGGCTCCTGGAGGACCCCAGGACTTGGCTTTTGGGGATATAAACCCAAAGATTAATGTGACGGGATAGGGATATCTACAGGGTGCTGTTGGGTCCCCTCCTCCTGTGGGGAGCCCAGACTTCCACACGGGAAGCTCCTTTGAGCCCCTTGGGACTTTCTGTTGGGATTTGTCCTTGCTGTCCTCAAACCCGGGCCATGGAGACCCACCTCTTCCCCCAGTCCTTGCTCTGAAGGAGGACCCATGCTAAAAGGCAGGGTGAAAAAGCATTAAATTGTGTTGTGCCAGGGTCTCCAGCACGTTCAGCACAACCCAACGTATTTATGATGCTTAGAACTAACACATAAAAGCTTGTTTATCCCTAAAGAGCAAACGGAGCCAGAAAGACTATTAGCTATCGCTGTCTGTCACATCAGCTGGGTTCCCAACCAACTCACAGCGAGAAAATGTGTGATGAACACAATAAACTCATTTGTTAGTCTCAGATATGTATGTGTATACATGCATATATACATATGCACATTTATATTTATATTTGTATGTATACAGATATATGTTATATATATATATGTGCTAAGATGATGCCATTTTAGCTTCTTGGAGTGATCAACAGCTTTTACGCCCATCCTGAGCACATCCTGAGGTGAATTTAAATGGAGGAGCGTTCCCGTTCTTGCGGGAATGCTAGAGGATGCCCCTGCCCTCTGCTCGCTTCTCCCGTTGAGCTTCCAGCTTGGATCGGAGCAGCCGGGATGGTGGAACAAAGTACCCAAGAAAACAGGATAAGGTTGGACCAAAATCCTTGGTGTGCAGGAAGCACCATCATGGCCAACAAACCTCCTCCTCACCCAACAACCGGGCGGTTTGGCCACATTTTTGGACTAACCCCCAAATCCCTGGTGGCTCCGCTGTTCCCCCAGCTCCGGCGAGCAGAGCGCGCTCCTTCGTCCGCCCATGAAGAGGATCCCATAAAACGCAAATTGAAATAAAACGCGAGTGCTCAGGGCACATTTCCCTTTTCCCCTGTAACGCTCTCAAAGGTTTCTTTATTTTTATTATTCTTTTTTAAGGGCGGCGTTTTATTGGCAAGGGTGTTAATTACGGCTGTGCGTGCGGGCGCAAGGGGCGCCCGGCGCCGCCACCGACTCGCGCTCTCCTCACCGCACCTTGAAGAGCCACCCGGCACCCGCCTGCTGCTCTCAGGGATGTTCAAAACGGTGAAATAAAATAAAACACACCCCAAGATGGCTAAAAAAGGGGATAGCGCGTAATGGCAGCCCGTGTTTTACCCGGTGGCCACAGGGATCTCGGCCGGTCGCGCCGGCCTCGCCTCAGGACGCGGCTCC
>VWPW01017358.1:0-11984 GCA_013389825.1 Crypturellus undulatus | reverse complement strand
GGTGGTCGTCTCACTGTGTCCACTTGATGTCATCCCGGAACTCACTTCCATATACAGTCCTATTTTGGCTCAGAGGCCTTGTGTAGGTTTCACTGCCCAGTTCCAGACAGTTCTTTGAAGATACGGTGGTCCTTATCTTCATCCTTAACTGGTCTTTGCTTGCAGTTCAGGGAGTTTCCAGGATCACATTCCTTCAAATCAGGGAGTATCCACTATCTTCTTTAGCTCAGCTCTTTGTAGTCGCTTCCCCTGGGAAGGCCCCATTCCTTAGATATGTTTTCCCACAATCTTCCTCTATGCTAGAGAAGATAGAAATAAGTCATAAAGTAAAATACTTTAGCAAGCATGCCTCATGCTGAGTTCTGGCCTGCAGAACATCAAAGGTCGTTTGCAAAAACAAGGCAAAGATTTAAATCAAAGGCCCAAAATATTTACAAATACAAACAATTGATCAAACAAAATTGGTTATATAAAGAATAAACAAACATTCAAAGTTTTGCCTAGGATGTATTTATGTCGGGTTCGTTATCAACCCGTGGTGGTTGTCCGTGGTTATAGAGGGAATACTGAGGCCATCCACCTCAGGGTCAAGAAGCACTGACACCTATGAGATGATAGGCCAAATGACGTTTATTGAAATTCACTGCTGGCTCTTATAACTTCTGTCCAGGTGGAATTTTTCGTATGTACCAATTAGGCTCCAGATATCACTTTTTGACCTAATATGGTTAAACCCTTGCCCATTCCGTGATACCGCGAGATCTTCCGTCCGCCATTCCCTATCTCTGCTTCTGTCACGTACAACAGGTCTCGTTAACAGTACGGCTGCAACTCCCACATATTTAGTTATAAAAAAAAGCCAGACAGGAGCCCTGCACAAAATGGTCTGTGGATACAAAAGAAAAAGACTGAGAATCACTGCATATGCATATGATTTGCTTATGAAAACAAAATGCAGCATAACAGATGCCAGACTTGCTGAGATGGTACAATACACTCAGAAAGTTACTTAGGGTTGCCTGGGTAATGTGGAATGTTTTGTTGATTGTGGGGATGTTTTATCCTCATCATTCATTCTGTGTATGCCTAGTTCCACATAAATGAATCATCCCCAGTTTATACCTTGTGCTCATCCATTTATTTGCACTCTGAATGTTTTTGGTGCCTGTTTATTATTTTTATTTCTTTGTCTTAGTCACCTAGTCAAAAGATGTTTTTTAGCCTTTCAACAAAGTTAACAAGTTGTTATTTGCAAATCAGAGACTGCATTATCTCTAGTAAAGATGATTCTGTCTTCAGAGCTGTAGTTTGACAGTTTCAGAGTGTACTGAATACCAGAACCAGTTGTTATCTCTTGAATGATGATTTGGGGACAGATTTTATATCTTTTTTACCCTCTCTGGATTGCATCATATCATCCTACAGATCTTTGACTCAGTTTCTGGTCATGCACTTTGTGAACCCTGTTATCCCACCCAGCCTCTAGCAGTTTTGTAGTTCCAAGCACTTTTTTTTTTTTTTCTGGATCCCATGACAATAGATGGTTAAAAAAAAAAAAATCTTTTTTTTTTCCCTTTTTTATTATTATTTTTTTTTTTTTCAGAAGAGCAGTGACCGACTAGGCTGCTTTTCAGGCATAAAAGCAATGTTTTCTACTGAGCATTCTGGTGTGGGAAACAGTCTGCCTGAGGGTAGGTGGTGGGATTTCACGGGAAACTCCAGACCATTACTACTCCCATTCCCTACACCTAAGCACAAAGCACAGGAAGAGGTGAAGAGAATTTGACATCTGAGATAGTCATTGTTTATATTGCTTATATGGTAGAAGAAAAAGACCGTGTCCAACTGATGGTGAAAGTGGCACAAGAACAAAAGTCAATTAAAGGAAAGATTTTCTTTTTTTTTTAGTTATACAAACTGAATGGTTTCTAAACTGTGTTAGATAAAGAGTAAAACTACACAGAAGACCAGTACAGGACATTGGTGTGGTCCTAATTCAGGTAGGGCTTTCAGACTTGTCTGTATCATAAGCAACTGGATATGCTGTTGCCTTTGGCTTTGAGTGCTCAGCATGGAAGCTCTGTCACCCCAAGAGCCACCAGCTATCAACTAGCAGCCTTCACAGAGGAGTTTCCATGAGAACTGAGGTAGAACCTCAGCACCAGTTATTAAAAAGGTGAATTATTGGTAGATCATTCAAATTTTAATGGAGTGTTAAGCATATGACAGTTTGTTTTCAGCAAAAATGCAATGCAGTAAAACTGTAAGCAGTTCTAACGAGAATCTAAGCAAACTGGGACAACAGAAAAAGAAGGAACACATTCTCTCCCAGCTGTTTAAGCTGTTCTTACCCAAAAAGTGCCTGTCAGCATCACCAGGAAGTCAATATATTTCTGAGGTTTAATTCCAAAATAGAAAAATTCATTTCTTGTAAATCCAGGAAAAAAAAAAAAAAAGGTTCTTTCACAGAGAATATCTTGTTAGGAGCTTTATTGCTTTCTTATCAAGCATCCTACTGCTCTTCAGTGCCTTTGTTGATACCATGCTAGAGAAGTAGTTCACAGAGAGAATGAGGTCTATCAAACAAACATTCAAATACTCTGAAACTCTTATTTTCAAGATTTTGTTATTTAAAAATCGATCTGATTACTAAAGCAGCTCAAATCCCATTCAGGCAACTCCATAAAGTGAAAGTTGCAAAATAACTCATCATTGAGGACAGAACTGGAGTGCATTAAGAGGAGTGTCTCCAGCAGGTCGATGGAGAGGATCCTGCCCCTCTACTCAGCCTTGGTGAGGCCACATCTGGAGTACTGTGTCCAGTTCTGGGCCCCACAGTACAAGAGGGATGTGGAGCTGCTGGAGAGAGGCCAGCGCAGGGCCACGAGGATGATCAGGGGCCTGGAATATCTGCCCTATGAGGAGAGGCTGAGGGAGCTGGGCCTGTTCAGCCTAGAGAAGAGAAGGCTGAGAGGGGATCTAATCAGTGTCTATAAATACCTCAAGGGAGGCAGTGAGGAGGATGGGGCTGGCCTCTCTTCAGTGGTGGCCACTGATAGAACTAGAGGAAATGATCACAAACCGAAGCATCAAAAGTTCTACAGGAACTTAAGGAAATTTTTTTTGACAGTGAGGGTGACAGAGCACTGGAACAGGCTGCCCAGAGAGGTTGTGGAGTCTCCTTCTCTGGAGATCTTCAAGACCCGCTTGGACACGGTCCTGTGCCATGTGCTCTAGGTGGCCCTGCGTGTGCAGGAGGGTTGGACTAGATGACCTCTAGAGGTCCCTTCCAACCTTAGGCATTCTATGATTCTCTTAATTGAAATTTGCCCATGTTTGTGGGTGGTGAAATACTGTGCAAAATTTTGCCATGGAGCCACAGAGTAAAAATCATCACTTTTGACATCTAAAGCTAGAGCAGCAATGAAATAACTGAGTCACAATTTCTTAAAATATCATAGTGCTTTAGCAACATACTGTGAAATTGCTAATTTTTGTGATTAAAAAGCCACAAAAGAATAATTCACTCTTATTCCACCCTTAAGTTTTTGGTATAGTCAGCAAAACATACTGTGATTAATATGATACTTCCAACATTTTGAACAAGGTTAAGTGGATTTAAATGTTCTGGAATGTTGAAGTGCCACATGAAAGTGTATTAGTGCTCTGTGCTGAGGAGAATATAGCATCATAGCATTTGTAGCAGATATTGCAAATAATGAAAATACAAATAAAACTGTTGATTATTTTGAGTTCCCATTATGTTTCCATCAAATGGAACAGAGTAATGCTACTGCAAAATGAAATTCTGCAATCCGATAGCATCTAATTAAGTATTTAAATATGAATGCTCTCCTTTTTAGATTGAAAATCTATCTTGAAGATAAAGACAGATGAACATCTGGGACACACAAAATGTCTTCAGACTTCCACTCAATCATGAAAGCAGCTAAAATCTTTTGGTGTACAACTTTGACTTTAAAACTGCCATCTGTCTTGTAGGCATACTCAAATGCACCTCTAATTGAAGCAGCACTTAGCTATTAGACACTTGAACCCTGCTGGACATGGCAGACAAGCTGGTCCTAGGCCAGTCTCAGTATGAGGATCCAGTCCAGATCTGGAGACTTGGCTACGTCTCTGCCAGTGGAAAAATCTAACCATTTGGGAGCAAGTCATCTTTATACCCTTTCTTTCATCCCATTCCCTTCTTCTGTCTTTTCCTTTCACCTATCAGTTTTTTAGGATCCTTTTTTTTGGAACAATGAACCAGCTTTAACAGGAATGATGCAAAAGCCTGTCGTGCTCAGTGGCTAGCATGATTTACAGAGCTGTGAATTTGAGTTTCTGCAGGTTGAACTGATCACAAGGAAGCAGATGCGTTTTCACAGAGCAGTGTTTGACTGGATGTGGTACATCAAGCTTCAGTTTTGCCTGTGGCAAGGAGTATGATTTGTGTGCCCTGTGGTTTGTGTTACTTCAGGCTATTTCTTTCAAAGCCTGTTCTATTGTTAAGAAAAGATTCAATTGAGGTATTTTTTAGGGCCTAATTCATCTCCTTTTGGACTTCCCTAGTTTTTTTTTCCCCATGAACTATTGCCCACTGATCAACTCCAATTCTATTTTAGGCTTTCTCATTGCAAAGTTGGATGATCTCATTATCGCATTTTTAAAAAGGACAGGTCTCTACAGGTATATTCAGGATCTTGTTTAAAGTATTCAGCTGAAAGGCTACATTCCTTTAATAATAATTTTAGAGACTCTAACATCATGGTTTCTAACATTTTAGAGATCTAACTTCATGGTTTCAATAAAAGTCTAAATGCAAAATGTTTTGTTTTATAAGTCCAGATCAAACTTAGGAATGTATTTTAGTGAAGGTATGAAACAAATTTAAATTGTAGCTCCTATTACACATATTACAGAATGTCCAATTATTCTTATCATAATAGCCTTTTCATATTTTCCTTTGAGAAATTGCAGTCCTATATCTGCCTGAAAAGAAAAACATGCAGTTCTTCAAAAATCTCGTGCAAAAAAAGGGATCATTCTTTCCAATAAACAAATATTGATAATTATTAACAATGTTACAAAGCTAAGAACTTCTTATGGTAGAGTCTGTCTTATGGAGAAGTTTAACCAATGCCTTGTTCTATACACAAAAGTGTGGTGAGTTTTATTCTTGGTTCAAACACTGATTTCAACAGCTCTTGGATCAAACTTCCCCTCTTTCCCTACTTTGTCTGAGGATCTTTGGAGTAGGAGCCCTCTCAGCATATGCTTGGACAGTACTTACCAAAATGAAGACCCCAGCTCTGCTAAAATGTCTAGTCTTAATTACAGAATTAGAAAAGCATAATTATTTTTCTTATCCTAAACCAACTGGCACCTTTTTCTCTTAGCTAGAAAAGTGTTTTGGGAGCCAGAATTCTATTATTTTATTGCATCTTAAAACAGCATTTTTTTTTTTTGGAGAAGCCACTGCTGAGTGCCATGGGGCAAGCACAGCATCACCCCGGGAGCTGTCAGGACAAGGAGCTCGTCACCCCATGAAGCTGAGCACAGCGTGGGCAGCTCACAAAATTCGAGTTGTACAAACTTCAAGAGCAGCAGAGGCTCAGACTGGGGCTTCAAATACATTCAAGTGATCTCAATTAATTACACCACTATCTTAGAGAGCAGAATATGCTGCTAACTTGCAGAACAGCTGTTATCTGATAAAATCTGCTTCCCATTAATTCAGGATTCAGGGAAAAAATGCTGTTACATTTTGCCCTTGCGATAAGCATAAATTTCTTAACAAACAATACTCTGAGCAGTTCCAGTTACTTAAAAATCTTTTCAAAATGTAGAGAGGAGTTTATTTTCATAGTTCTGTCATTCTGAAAGTAATCCTTATAGTAATGGCAATATTCCTTCATGACAAATATGATAAATCAAGAGGCCAATGTGATCTCCATACTGCAGCACTCATGAGTTTTATAGAAATATCAAGTAGGATCTGTATCTCACAACAGAGTCACTCAGAGGACATGCTTTTTCATGAAGCGTCATTCCTTGTTTCTCACTGGGTTACTGACAGAAATAGCATTCAGATGTTACACAGAAAGTTTCAACATACAGGCCAATTACTTGCAATAAAAGTATTTCTTACAGTAAAGCTGTTTTTCTTATGAAAAACATGAAGTACTCTGAGACAGCTTACGCTTAATGAAAAGAGCTGCCAAGAAGCTAGGGAACACACCTGCACATTTACTTTGCAACAGATACCACAGAGTAATTTATCGTGCAATTACATGTTCCTGAGTCCAAATCCTGAGACTTGGGAAGTGGATGATGATTTTTGTGTCTTTCGAACTACGTCAGAGCAAATAGGGCTTGGCGAGATGTTGTAACAGCTTATTCAGACACCTCTTCTCAGCTGTTGCCACACTACCCTTGGGTCTGACTGCTGCTCAGAGAAAACAGGGCTCCCGTAAATAATTTACCGTCACTGATACTGCTGCTCCCCTTTATTCCACAAAGCAAAGATCATGAAGAGATGAGGAGAAAAAGCACAGAGAAAAAGTGACTCTGACAGCAAGAGGTGACTTTATGAAGCAGTGGACTGATAGTATTATAACTACCAGCTGCCATCAGAAACTAACTAACTGCAATATTTCTGCAAAGCCTACTTCAGTTATAAAAATCATTATTCACTGAATTATTGAAATACCTTTTATCTGTGTCTAGGAAACTCTGCCAGGTTTGTTTTGAAACTTAGCTCCTTTCAGAACTATAAAAATAAGCTTAAACTTTGCTATCCTCTATTTTCTCTAGCCAACAGTAGACACATAAATGATGAATCTTAAAAGTGAAAAAATATGAGTAGCTATTGATTCCTACTTGAAACTGCACAGAAGATATTTTCTGTCTATAGCTTTTATTTTTTCCTTTAAACATTATGGATTGCCTGCAACTCAGACATTACTACTTATTAGTATAGTATAGTATGTCCTTTTGTTTCATCTTCTGTGGCAGAGGGATAAGGCATTGACTTGGTGCCTAGGCAAACAAAAGAGTAAAAGAACAATCAAATAGTCGATAAAAGGACTGCCAGTTAGAGCAGACTCTGACCTTTATGATACTTTGTAAATACCGGTTCATTTAAGTTCACCTTGTTTACACAATGTGAGAACTTCTTGTGATGAGGATCCAAATCCAGCTTGTGTGCTGACAGTATGGATCTAATCAGCAGTAGTTTTCCATCTAATCAAAGTTACAAAAAAAACATGGTGTTACAATAGAATGTTGTTTAAACTTAAACTTCTTCACCAACTTATTTTTCAGTTGTTGATGGAACATAAATTGAGAGTAGACTAAAAAAAATCATTTATCATGATCACTCTTTATATGAAAGCTACTGTAGTACTTCATGTCCATGAAAATAAACATAAGGAGATTTACAGCTGCATAGAGATACTTTCAACAGCAGCAAACCTTTATGAGCCATAGGCACAATCCAAATTACGATCATCAGTGCCTCATCTTGCTTTCAGCACAGAATTACTACTGCTCTGAGGTAGCTTCACCCTGAAACAGGATGTGAGAAGACTTCAGGTCTCCTCTCACAACTGCAGGCCTAATGAAATCAATTTGCATGCTAATATCAACCTCATCAATGATTGTGTGCTCCAGGTAGAGTCAGTCAAAGATTCTAAAACAGAGTATCTTTCTGCTGTGAAAGACTGAGAGAAATGCCAACTTATACAAACAGAAGGGCTTCCTGAGTTCTCACAGGTGGAGACAAGAACCAGTTTCTTTCATCAGAAAAACACCAACACCAAGGGGAGTTTCAGAGAACAAGGCTAGCCAGACCAAGATCAAGAGAAGGACATTTTGAGAAACAGGCATCTTGACAGGCATCAGGGCTAGATCCAGCAGGATCCAATAGGATCATGAACCAGATTTTAGCAAGTCAGGTGACAGGAAGAGAAGGAGCAACCAAGTCCCGTGTAGGTAGGAGGCAGGGTCAGAGGCCAGGAGTGAGGAGCCAGGGCAGGAGCAGAATCGAGGTAGAAGAGGCAAGAGCATTATCAGGACTACAGAAGGGTGATCAAACAAGTGACTGACACAACAGAGCAGAAAACAGGCTCTGGAGAGTGTGGAGCTGGCCTCCATCCAAAGACACACCGAGCAGCGAAAAGTGGTACAAACCCATCTTGTGTCTCGCATTTGCAGCAAAGTGCACGTCAGTCTCCTTGACCAAGCTCTGTCTGGTTACACAGTTGCTGCAATAGCAGACTGTTTGCAGCTACGCCCTTGGCAAACCTGGGCAAAGGTTCCCAGTAATCAGATGTCTGCTTAAAAGCTCCATTACAATCTTACAGTTGTACCCCAAGGTTCACTTTGTTCCCCTCCACTTCCCCAGGAGCACTGGTGAGGAAGGAGACCCAGGTTTCTACATATACCAGGTAAAGCACAGACTTGAACCTGCCTTTCCAAGGACAGATGTAACTGGTTGGGCCAGTTAGAGGGCTGCATGCAGATACTATTTTCTAATGTAAGAAATCTGTAAGATAAGTCAAACTGGATATAATGGCTATTTTATACTTTATCCAGAATTGCATAGGTCTTAGGAAGGATGCCCAGTTCATTTTAAGAGTTTATGCATCACACCACATGCTGAGTGTTGACATATTGAAGATTTACTTAACTTTTCCTTTAGCATTGATGTTTCCATAACCTGTGGTTCAGTGTTGCAGAAGTGATATAACAGAAAACTAAGGAAAAGAGAAAGTGTGGTGTATAATAGAAAAAGACTTCATGGTGTTCCTAGTGATGTGAGGTTCAAATGGAATTTGTTAGGGATAAGGAGGTGAAATGCTATATTCCCTAAAGACTGCTCTTCCTCATCTCTAGATGTCAGCTAGAATCTTGTATAACAGACATTTATGCTAGCATTTAAAATACAATTTGAAAACAGATGGCAGAAAGAAATGACAGGGGCTTGTACAGCCTGCTTAGCAGCAGGGTCCCAGCACCAAATTCTGTGTTTGTAAGTGAACAGATATATGGTCATACATTTTTTTAGATCCAAGTTCTATGTTTTATTAAACTTCTGAAAATTAATCTGAAAATATTTCTACTACTTGTCAGTTTAGTTATGGAAGAGCTATTTCTTAATGATAAGTATTTGATAATTGGGGAGTTATTCTAAAAATACTTATACCAACTTGTCACTGTGGTTATGGAGATGCTACCTATTAATGATTAGCATTCATTACTTATAATGGGGAAATCTATTACATTTCAGAAGTTCACGTAATCTCCCATGTGCTCATTTGACTATCCAGACTATTTGTGAAGCTTCTCAGCAAGTATTTGTACCCTCTACCTCTTGTACAACCACCAGCTGATCCTCTCCAAGATGTGGCTTACTAAAACTTACTTCATCTCTTCAACAGTTCATTCCAATTCATGGACTACTGTGTCTCCTGCAAACACAACAGCATTTCAGACTATGATTGATATGATTAATACATATATATATATATGCAAAAAATAATACAAGTCATTTTCCAAGCTCTTTTACTTGTACTTTGAGAACATAACATGGAAATAATAGGCTCTATATTTAGTTCTAGGTTCTCAAACATTGTTTCTATCCTATTTCTTCTCCTCCTCATCCATTTGCTCTTGCAGTGTTAATAATTTCTCAGAGCTCTTTTTTTTCTTTTTTTTTTCTTTTTTTTTCGATAAATTAGGGAGTTTTCAGAAGCACTACACCCCGCTTTTGATTACCAATGGCACCTTTTATAAGAAAATAAGGCTTTGATAAAGGTTGCTACAGAACATGGAGATACTTCAGCTAGTTCTGAATGGGCTGGAAACAGCATGAAAACAGGAACAGAGGTCTCTGCCTGAGCTAACATTGCCTTCTGTGCACGGCATTGTGAGAACATATCTAAGGGACGGAGGCCTTCCCATGGGGAGCGACTACAAAGAGCTGAGCTAAAGAAGATAGTGGATACTCCCTGATCTGAAGGAATGTGATCCTGGAAAGTCCCTGAACTGCAAGCATGAGAAAGTTGGGTGAGACGGAGCTGTAATTAAGCTTGTCAATGTGAAAGAGGGACTTGTGCACAGACCAATGGTGTGAATGCATGTCCGTCATCCACAACCAACCAAGTGCAGTAGAAGATGCGTGGACAGTAGCATGTAGCCAATCGTAGTGTATGTGTACGTGTGGCTAAAGAGCTTGCGGAAATGTACTAGGTATATAGAGCGCTGTAACGCGGAATAAAGGGATTTCTCCTTGACTCATATTGAAGCCTTGAGGAGTCATGTCTGGCATCCCACACAGCTGGCGACCCTGACGTGATGCGACTTTGACGCATAAGAGTGGGACACCCCGACGGGAGCACCCGGATGGAGAACAGCTCGGCAGGACCGAGGTCTGGGGTGGATTGGGTGGCAATTGTGTTCCAGATGGCTCGGGATTCGGCAATAATTAGGCCAGAACGAGGTGACTACATCGAGCATTTATTCAGGTGAAAGCACATAAAAGCAGCAAAGTATGGATAAGTACTCACGAGGTGATACCTGCCACTCGGGGGTCCCAGCCCTCAATTCGAGGGTCCTGCCTTCCTCCTCTTCTTCCTCATTTGCAGGTGTTTGACCTCCAAAGCTAGTTTGGAGGACGTCTGCGGTTAAGTTGGCTACGAGCCCGGTCGAGCGGTCGCCTTCAACAGGTTTTCGGAGAGGGCTGCCTGTGAACCGAGCTGAGCAGCTGCATCCGTGCTCCTTATCACTCATCCTAGGCAGGCAAACATCTTCCCTCTCAAGGTCCGGCCTCTGCTTCCCACAGGAGATTTTTATGACTCTACAGATCATAGAAATTTCCATCTCCAATACAGCAATCCACAAGAAGTGAAATTCGTTGCAATGTGTGCCTGGTGGAGATGAGCAACCAGGGCAGGAATGGGGCAGTCGGTGACTAAGGAAGAAAGAGCAATTGTTAAGCTCCTCCTGCTTATTCTCTCTAAGAGAGGAATCAAATATGATGAACAGACTCTCTACTGAGAGTTGCAAGTTATTGATCTGCTGCAGAGAGAATGGGTAAATAGTGTAAATACGGGCTGAGTGGAGATCGGCGGGAACGGAGCCCGGTAGCGGAGGTGCCGGTGAGAAGAGCCATAGAATTCCGGCAGGGAGAGATGAAGAACCCAGGGCAGTTTTGTCATAGCTGGATTGTGGCTAGGTGAGCTACCGGGGAAAAAAGCTATAGTGCATATTTGGGATCACATGCTGTTAAAAAGAGGGAAGAATTGTAATGCTTTAAGTGAGGACAGAAACTGTTATTAGGGCTATTATTTCTATTCGCTATGTTTGTCTGTGTTACATGTTGTATACCCTGTATAATGATGCTGACACAATGTATGATTGAAAATGCTGTGAAAACGCTATCTGTTTGGGTCCTTCGTTACAATAGATTGACCTCTACAGATCATAGGATAGCATGTATAGGAGGTGGAAATTTGTATGATCTGTAGAATCATAAAACTATTGTGCGNAGAATCATAAAACTATTGTGCGAAACAGAACCCAGACCTTGAGAAAGAAGAGGTTTGCCTGCCTGGGCTGAATGATAAGGAGCACGGAGGCGATTGCTCAGCCAGGTTCCCAGCCAAACTCCTGCAAAAGCAATTGAAGGCGACTGCTCGACCGGGCTTGTAGCCAACTTAACCGCAGACGTCCTCTAAACTAGTTTGAAGGTCAAACACCTGTGAGGGAGGAAGAAGATGAGGACAGCAGGACCCTCAGACTGACGGCTCGGACCCCTTACTGGCATGCGCGCCTGCGCACCCAGGACAGAAAGTTACGTGACTGACAGCGGAGCTCGTCCGCTCCCCGGCCTGCCTGCTGACACGTACTGGCCCTACGTGGCAGGACGCACCGGGCATGAAAAAACAAACAGTGCAGAAAGAGTGGGTCAAGACTCC
>VWPW01017357.1:0-31364 GCA_013389825.1 Crypturellus undulatus | reverse complement strand
ATTGCCCAGAGGAGGTATGTGTATATACATCCGTTCTGTTGTACAACATATTTGATGTCTATTTTGCAAATACATCGATCAACTGATTTCCAGTTTTGGATTGTCGTTGATTTTTCATGCAGACATTGTAAGTGAAGTTGATTTAGAAGCTTTGACTTTTCTTAGAGTTTTTTTTTTCTTTTATTTTCAGTGATAGTTTGGATTTATGTAAAATACAATAATACTTCTAATTACTTGATACTTAGTTGGATTTTAATGTACTAAATAAGGAGTGTGAGGTTTGTCTTTATTCATTAGTTATGGTCATGTATTAAATGAAAATTTCAGTACAGTTTTAGTGTGTATGATGGAATCCACACATGAAATTTTGGGATTGAAAAAATCCAGAAACATCTATAAGTTCATGTTATTATCTCTTAGGAAATATCTATGAGCACTTAATTGAAAGTTTAGCTCATAGAATGCTATATTAGTATTGCTATCTTCATGTTAGTAGTAATACTATTGTATCTACAGTATGATCTCAAGTCTTGGGCCCCCGATAGAAGAAAGATATTGATGAACTGAACTGAATTCAGGGGAAGCCACCAAGATTGCTGAGGGCTGGAGCACTTGCTCTGGCTATGAGGAGAGTCTAAGGGAACAGGATTTCTCTGGCCTGGAGAAGATTTATGGGGTCTAGTGGCAACCATCAGATACTTAGGAGGAAGTCGTAGGGAAGAAGGAGACTGTTCAGTAGTGGTACATGGTGGGATGCAATGAATGTAAGTTGAAACAAGAGAGATTCAGACTGCATATAAATAAAACCCTTTTTCCCCATGTAGACAGTCCATCAGTGGACCATGTTACCCAGAGAGGTAGGGCAGTTTCCATCTTGGGAGTCTTAAGAGCCAAGTGTGTAAAGCTCTGAGTAACATAGTGTGATCCTCTGGCAAATCCTTTTATCAAGAAGTTGGATTAAATGACATTTTGAGGTCCCTTCCAACCTGAATTATCCTGTGAACTTAAGATGAATTTGTACATTAATTACTTGTGATGCACTGTTGAAAATACTTTATTGGTGTTTAAAAAACATCCTGATTATATATTAAATTCCTGCTATCACTTTCACTTTTGTGTCTGAAATTTAGAAAGTTTTGCTTTGTATATCATAAAGGGGAATGTTCAAGTACATTTAATGTCATATCTCATATTAATTTTCAATAATAAATAATTTATTGTTAGTTTAATGATTTAAATATTATGTCTTGTTTTTTTCTTAAAAAATATTTCTTTTATCTTACAGGCTATATGGAAGTGGTTCAAATTCCAAGGGGTTCTGTGCACATTGAGATAAAAGAAGTGGCAATGTCAAAGAACTACATTGGTAAGAGGATGGTTTACATAACCACCTACTGTTACTAAGATAAACTTTTTGAATTGGTTTTTGGGTACAGTTTTCTGGTCTGACCACATATAAAGTAGTACACACAATAGAAGCAATGAAGGGAGTGGTGGTCAAAATGGTGGTCGGACTGCTGCAAAAAGAGCACCAATTGTTTGCGACTTCTGAAGTACAGCTAATGAAGTGCAGCATGTGAAGCCTCCTTATCCATGTCAGGGGGAAATGAGGTTAAACACTATTTAAAGTGTCATAAATTGAGCTGAAGTGGATGAGGAACTTTTACAATCTGCAGTGTTACTTTATGTCTTCCATGGCAAGATCAAGTCCATGGAAGAGCAAGTCTCTATAGAGCATTATACTGTTTTAAAACACTGTTATAATTGGAACAATCTTTCAACAACAGCCATACTTACTTAGATGTTCTTTTAAACAGTTCTCTCTACCACAGCATAGTTTAATTATTATTTAGTTCTGTCTCTACCACAGCATAGTTTAATTATTATATTTATTATCATAGTTTAATTAGTACAGTTTTTCTGTGTTGTAGGGACTTAATGCCATTCCTGTTTTATAGATAAGGGAAATGTGACAGAGAAGAACTCTCTTTTAATTGAGGTCATTCAAGAAGCCTGTAGTGAAGCACAGAATTAAATTCAGCTTCCCAGATTTTATTTCCTTTCTTTAAGGAAATTTGGCTTTACCAAACTCAAAATACCCTTTTCTGAAAACTTTCTACCCTGCACAGTACTCATATCACAGTAGTGTAAGAACACCCATTTTTCAGTCCAAAATGACTCAGAGCTGATAGATGGTATAGCAAGCTGAGATGTACATTGCCAAAATCTCTTGCTTGTTTAGGCTGTACAGCAGTAAACTAGGCTATATACATCTGCTATATCTATAACATTAAAGCGTTGAAAAGGACTGTGATGCATGGAAATGAGAATCTGAAGGATGATTACTGTTCCAGATACATTAATTTTTAAATTGATTGTATTAATGGTGGTACCTGCTACTTTCAGTTGCTACTCTTCATTCTGCCTGCCCCAGTTTCCCATAATCCAGCAGATTATGAGTGTCCATTCTACAGGAAGAATAACATCCACTACTCCAGCAAAAAAAGAATGTTTATTATTCTTTCAACATCACACTTCCCCCTGGCCCCTGCCCCTTGTCAAAATATACTGTTGGTAGGGTTGCTTACATATCCTATGCTTGACATATCAAACAGAGGCAGTGGGAGGGAGGAGCACAATGCATCCTATCATGGTCATTTTCTGCTACGTTGCCAAAAAACCATTTATAACTTTAAAATCTATAGCAGTATTAACGTTTTAATGTTGTTATGGTCAAGTTAAGATACTTGTTTTTCTGATTCGATTGGGTAGCTGAAAATCAGAATAAACTTAACTGTGGCAGTTAAGTTTNGTTAAACACTATTTAAAGTGTCATAAATTGAGCTGAAGTGGATGAGGAACTTTTACAATCTGCAGTGTTACTTTATGTCTTCCATGGCAAGATCAAGTCCATGGAAGAGCAAGTCTCTATAGAGCATTATACTGTTTTAAAACACTGTTATAATTGGAACAATCTTTCAACAACAGCCATACTTACTTAGATGTTCTTTTAAACAGTTCTCTCTACCACAGCATAGTTTAATTATTATTTAGTTCTGTCTCTACCACAGCATAGTTTAATTATTATATTTATTATCATAGTTTAATTAGTACAGTTTTTCTGTGTTGTAGGGACTTAATGCCATTCCTGTTTTATAGATAAGGGAAATGTGACAGAGAAGAACTCTCTTTTAATTGAGGTCATTCAAGAAGCCTGTAGTGAAGCACAGAATTAAATTCAGCTTCCCAGATTTTATTTCCTTTCTTTAAGGAAATTTGGCTTTACCAAACTCAAAATACCCTTTTCTGAAAACTTTCTACCCTGCACAGTACTCATATCACAGTAGTGTAAGAACACCCATTTTTCAGTCCAAAATGACTCAGAGCTGATAGATGGTATAGCAAGCTGAGATGTACATTGCCAAAATCTCTTGCTTGTTTAGGCTGTACAGCAGTAAACTAGGCTATATACATCTGCTATATCTATAACATTAAAGCGTTGAAAAGGACTGTGATGCATGGAAATGAGAATCTGAAGGATGATTACTGTTCCAGATACATTAATTTTTAAATTGATTGTATTAATGGTGGTACCTGCTACTTTCAGTTGCTACTCTTCATTCTGCCTGCCCCAGTTTCCCATAATCCAGCAGATTATGAGTGTCCATTCTACAGGAAGAATAACATCCACTACTCCAGCAAAAAAAGAATGTTTATTATTCTTTCAACATCACACTTCCCCCTGGCCCCTGCCCCTTGTCAAAATATACTGTTGGTAGGGTTGCTTACATATCCTATGCTTGACATATCAAACAGAGGCAGTGGGAGGGAGGAGCACAATGCATCCTATCATGGTCATTTTCTGCTACGTTGCCAAAAAACCATTTATAACTTTAAAATCTATAGCAGTATTAACGTTTTAATGTTGTTATGGTCAAGTTAAGATACTTGTTTTTCTGATTCGATTGGGTAGCTGAAAATCAGAATAAACTTAACTGTGGCAGTTAAGTTTGTTATTCTTTTAATTTATAAGCAAAATCATCTTCCTTTGGAAAGCATTTAGATTGGCATTTCTCTTTCATTTTATAAATATATTTGCCATTTTTTTTAATTAAGTAGAAAATATAGGCAGCTTCTTTAATATTTGTCCACAGATTTGAAAATTTGAAGTCATAGAAGCCCTGCCTAACAAAATGGGGGATTCCTTTCCCTCACTGGTTTCTTGAATTTATGATTTCCAAATGAGCCTTTACCTCCTCATGGAAGATGATTTTACTAAATGTGAAGGGTCATTTCATTTTTTATGCAACTCTGTATGCTACTGTGAACCAGTGTTGGATCACCAGTTCATGGGGAAAGGAATACTTCCAATTTGTCTGCTCCCTTAAGAGCACTTTACAAGCATGACAGTGGTTAAAAATGTGTTTGTTTTCTTACTTCAAGGTACCTCAAGGGTATTATTTTTTAAAACATTTCTTTAGTGGCAATTTCCCCACTCTCTAAAAAGTTCTGCCTATTGCTCCAGGCCTGTTCTTCACATGATCACTGTAAGAACCAGATTAGGGAACTGATTCAGCTGAAAATAACAATTTAAGCATATTGCTATTATATTTGGTTTTATATGCACTGCTGCCAAATATGTGAACACAGTCTAAGAAATTGTTCCATTTGAAAATATGCAAAAATTAACAACAGCCTCCCTCTGTAGCTCTCACACTGGCTTCAAGTTAGCAGACTGACTTGTAACAAATCCTAAGCTAGGATTCAGGTCTTCTGCAAGCCCTGGCCTCATGTTTAGGTTGCAGTTAGATATTTGGAGATTTTGTTAACTCAATCAGCCCCTGTTTTCCCTCTCCTTATCCCTGGCTGCTCATTTCTTCACCAGTATCACATCTCATGTTGTGTCAGCATGAGTGCATGTTTCTGCAGCTGGATGATAAATCAGTTTTTAAACTGATACGTCCAAAAAGTAACAATGGCAACAACAGCAACAACCAAATTGCCTGTTTCCACTGATTATGAAAAAATGTGTGTCGAGTAATGCTGTTATCTTCCCTGAAATGGGTTCATCTGGATTGACATCTTCCTTTACATCCTCCTTTGGCAACTGTTTTGAGTGCTAGTTTCCCCTAGGCTTCCTGCGTTCTCAAGTTCTTGTAAATGATTTGATTAGGATATTAACTTGTTTCTTCTGTCTAGTATGCTAATAACTTTGTCATTGCTTCAGCATTGTCATGTAATTTTTTTACTGGAATGCTGCTCAAAGCTGTGTGAACTTTACCTAGGCATTACAACCAGCATTGAGCAAATCTATTTACACAATGCAAATGCATTTTTCTTTGGCAGGCAGACAAGTAAAAAAGGAACTGCCTCACTTTCTCCGTCAGTTTAAGTACATAAAGCATGTAATTGATAGCATATAAGGTCAGAATGATTAATTTTGTAAAAATATGTATGAGAACATTTGTTCTCCTATGTTCATTTATATATCTCATTTTTTTCTCGTTTATATGTCTTAAGTAATATAATTGAGGAATTCATCTTGTTGTTTGCTGTTAATAGAGACTAGACATACTGAGAAGAAAACATTTGGCAATAACAAAGCGATGGAATAAAAGACACTTGCATACCTCTTACTGCCTTTGGGAGATCCTATAGAAATTCTTTTAATTGAGCTAAATCTTTGAAAGCAGAGTGGATAGAAATTCCGGCTATGTGGCAGAGTGACATCGCTAATAAAACAGGATATTAGTGTTCAGCTCTAATGTTATTTCATCTGCCTACTTAAAATATATAAATATTTGGAGTTTCATCTCTTTCTTTTAATACGTGTCTGACTACAGTGTGTCTTGTTCTCTGATGTTCACTTTTTTTCTACCTACTTTTCTTGTCCTACAAAACCCATACAGACATAAGAATCTGAGTTATTTCAGGAAGGCCAGATAACTGAATGTGTCAGAGCTAGTTCTATTCACCAAAAGCATACATGCGATTCCAGAATAAATTCAGAGAACTTGGTGGAGTTAGATTATGCTATGGAAAGACATTCTTTTTCAGAGCTTACAATATTGATGTCTATTAACCCGTGCTGAATGTGTCTCCAGCAGAATGTTACTGTTTCTCCAACTGTCTGCTCCTTATATAAATGCTTTCTAATCTATTTTATAAAACTTGAGTGTCATTTGTAAAGACCTCTTTCCTAACTGCTTATGCTAAACCATCTGTACACAAAGATGTAGCTGAGAATAAAGCTTGATCTTAAGATGTCTTATTCCTTATGATTGCAATGTAAATTCCCTGTCCAGCAAAGTGAGTGTTTTGTCTAAACAAAGACCAAATCTCTATTTAATTGCATTTTTGTTTTAATTGTAATTTTTGTTTTCAAAAAGCATTTTTTTTAAGAACATATTTTATCTGAAGTAAATATGAATGTCAAATAATCTAGTGTTCTTTATTACTGCCTTAGATTAAAAACTCTATCTAATTAACATATATGCAACTCAATATCTATTATCTAGAAACTTCATCTAATATTTTTGGTAAAATATCAAACGTATGTCCTTGAGCAAAATCTGTTTGTCCCACCTAATTGATCAGTTTACTAAGAAATTTATATTTTACCTACTGTACTTTCATGGTTTAGTGCTCTAATCTAGGAATAATAAAACATCTTTAGAGATGAAATAGCAAGCATTTGGTTTTGTGGTATAAATATCTTGGATATATGCATTGATAAGGAAAAAAAATGGACAAAGGAGCAAAAGTTGAGTTGACTATGTTTCAGACTCAGTCTTCCTTCTCAGTTTTTTCCTTCTCAGTTATCTGCGATGTCTGTGCTTACGTTTTCCACACCACAAAATGCACAATCTAGAAATTATACTGAGAGCTTGTTATGAAATTGGGATTTATTTACATCTGGGTAAAATACAGGTGGGCTCAGCTTTAGGGCTGAATACATAACGCAGATTGCATGTGGCACATTTTTAATTCCCATAGCATGTGCATCTTGAAACCTGCAAGGTATTTAAAATTATGATAAAGGCAGTATCATCCTGTGCAATATGCTCTAGGTGAGCTTGAGCAGGGGGTAGGGATCTTTAGAGGTCCCTTCCAACCTTAACCATTCTGTGATTAAAGTGTATGAGGAATATTTTGACCAGTGCTAAAGAAAATGTTTTATAATGTGAAGTTCTCATACATCTGACAGATTAGTTTAATTTACAATGGCTTCTGTATTATAAATGCTGCTTCCAATTTTTAGGTGGCTTGTATTTTTTTTTAAGCTTTAAAATCTGAAGAGGATGACTACTATATTAATGGTGCCTGGACTATTGACTGGCCAAGAAAATTTGATGTTGCTGGTACAGCTTTCCATTACAAGAGACCGACAGACGAACCTGAGTCTTTGGAAGCCCTAGGCCCTACATCAGAAAATCTCATAGTCATGGTAAAGTTATAATTGATATATTTCTGAATTTATGAGTATGTACTTTCTGAGCAAAAATTAGGCCATGAATACAATCAAAATAGATAGTGTTTACAAAGCATATACTGCTTTACAAAGTATATTCTGGGACTTTGGAATAGTTTTTTTAAAATCAACTTTCTTATCTTTCAAAACTGTCAGGCAAACATTGTGATGAAAAAGAGGAATAAAGACAGGAAAGGCTCAGGAAATCCCACTGAAAATACCCCAGTATCATTCTCTTCTTTGTTATGTTACTTCAGAATATTGATAGAATAAATTGTAAATGGGATGTGTATTGTGTCTCTGCATACTTCTGAGGCCTGAAAGTGTTGCATATAGCAGCTGCATCAGCCTGTGATGTTGATGTGTGGTATTTGCAGAGTGCTCTGCTTTCCTAACAGTTCTGTAGATACCTGGTTTTAAACATGGCCTGAGGGAGAAGTAGACCATATTTCTGAACTTTGTATGGATGCTCCAGAGTGTCATGATTTGTCCTGTATCAAAGTACGTTGTTTTGACAAACTTTGCTCTTAATGGTTTGTACAGAATGTGAGAATGTAGCAGAAAATGAGCCCAAGGCCCTTGCGCCCCATCTCTGACAACTGCTACCGTGAGGAAGAGTGTGAGAACAGGGCTACCAGATTTGCAACTCAGAGCTTTTTGAGCCAGATATGACACTTATGTATTTAGAGAAAGATACTCCATGGGTATTTAAATCTTAGGCAACTTTTTCAAACCCCTGAACCCCTTTTTTTTCCTGCTGCAGCTGAAAACTTCTGCTGCAATTAGGGAGCTCATATAAAATGAGTTATGCAATGATTATACTGACTTTCTCAATCAGTGACCTTGGCTTTCTTAGTAGAAGTTTTTCTCCCCTTCTGTCCAGTAGGGACAGGTAGATAGGGATAGGTCTCTGCAAAATGACATGAGAAGTAACTCTAACATGGATTGCTGCATTTTAATGTACTTGATACATAGTATTAGCAACAAAAATGTTTGATAGAGGATCAAAGACTAGACTTAACTAAGAGAGCACAGAGCTGGACAGGTGATATGTCGAAAGGCACAACAGTGAGGATAACCAAAAGCTCATAATGACTAGTGTTGCTGGAGTGAGCGTTACTGATACTCATTAAAAGCTAGTTCTGTTTTTCACCAAGCTAATTATGTTAGCTAATGCAATGAGGGAAAATGATCTTTGTTGTTACTTCTACAGGCACAAGGCATATTAACAAAGTCTGAATATTAGGGTCACAGCTACTATGTGGGTACTTTCTCACAAGATTTCAGTTAGAACTTAAAAATATGTTGCATAATTAGATTGCAGTAGTGTCCTTAATGAACTTTGATTTCAAGGAAATGTTAAGCTATCAAATTATTTTCTATCAAGTAAGACATTGATTTCATGCGAATTATCTTTTTAACGTTGTTGTTTCAAGAATTGACAGAAGTTATGAATTTGTGGTAGTAAAAGAGAGGGAAATAAGAAAGCTCACCTTTATTATTGTGTATGCTTTAAAAGTTAGTCTGGATTCTTTTGGAAATACCTGAAAGAACTATTGTGGCTCACTTTATTACCTCTTCTCCTTCCACAACATAACACATACCTAAATTAAATGTCATTGTAGTTGCCCTCTGCTTGCCTGTTTTAATGGTATAACCAGTTGTTTTCAACTACAGATTCTGCTACAGGAACAAAATTTGGGTATAAGGTATAAATTCAATGTTCCCATCTCTCACACTGGCAGTGGAGACAATGAAGTTGGCTTTGCATGGAATCATCTGCCTTGGTCAGAATGTTCTGCCACTTGTGCTGGAGGTAAGACACATACCAGGCAATCAAGCTAAAGGGTAAACTGAATTGCAACATACGCATTCCTACATAATTATGTGGATAACTAACATGAAAATGTTTCTTTCAGACATGCTTCAAAACTTTATTTAGGAGAAGAACATCTATTTTATCACATTAGATTTTGTTTGTTTTCAACTATATTTAATATGTACAGATTTTTGCATCAAATACTGTATATATTGGCACAATGTATCTGTCTGGTGATGCTTCTGGGATTCTCTTGAAGTTGGGATATTTGCCTTGTACAGGAACTTTCTTGATAAAGGACATCTGAAATTTTAAGTAAGGAGATAAACTGAAGGCAACTACAAATGTCTGGGTGAATGTCTGTGTGAACACAGACAAATGTCTGGGTGAATGTATGTGTACTTCACATGATCCTAGACAGGTCTCTTATCCTCCAGCCACCAAAGGTCAGGATGCATACTGGCAGCTCTTCTGTAGGAGGTGATAACAACTGGATCCTACTTCCCAGCCAATAGCAGTATCTGAGAATTGTTGCCAGTGGTGGCAGTGATGGGGGATTTGTAGGTTGTCCCATGTGATTTCATCATGGGTGCCTTTTGCCCACAATTTACTGTATTCCTAATCCTCCTCCCTCTAGTGGCCACCAATGCAATTCTTTACCTCTGGCTGGGAGAGCAGGACAGTTGGCTTTCTTCAAAGCCAGCACCATTGCTGCTGCATGGACTGGTGAGTAGAAGTGCTTTGTGAACAGCATCATTCCTCTCTCTGGAGACTGAATCTCCCTGACACTCCTCAGTTGCAGAATACAAGGGAGAGAGGTTTAAATCCACCTCAGAATTCAGCTTTCAGCTGTGCAGCACACTGTCAGTAATGAGAGGAAACAATTGTTTATACTTAAAGAACTTTCAGACCAAATATTTGTCTTTTTTTTTTTTTTTTTTTTTTTTTTAAGTGCTATCGGAGGTATTTATGTTTAGAGGCATCTTGACTCATCTCTGCTTGGATCATGCTGTGACTGTAATGGGTTGTTTTGCTGGCAGTTTGCTTAGCTGTAAGCATGTAAGACACAAAGAGCAATACAGTTTCTCTTATGTGTACCTAATAAAGTCCTGAAACAGAGGCATGTAACCATCTGCGTGACAAACTGCTTTTTCAGCTAGCATTTTAACAGTCCTGAGTCTGTAGAAAAATCAAAGTTTGAGAGAAGTAGGAAGGTAGAGGAGAAGTGTCTGTCTCATAGCAAAAGACATCTAAGTTTCAAAAATGTACAAGTACTGCCAAATCCTGGTTTTATGACAGCATGCAGTTAATGACTTTCTGAAGTCAAAGGGAGAACTCCCACTGATATAAGTAGAGACAAGATTTTGCCATGAATCTTTTGTCATGCAAATCATTAGAATGTCACAGATTCAGAAATACAAAGGGAAAATGATTTGGCCTGAAGGAATAGAGCTCTGCCTAGAGAAAAACATTTTGGCATAGTTAATTAACTTTTAAAGAAAGACATGTGAGTCATGGACGTTCACTGTCTCTGCGTATTTATTATTTGATTTTTTTTTTATTGAAAGATCATCTTAAATAGTTTATGGTGACTAAACAACATACTTTCCTCTCCTTTCATTCAGTTTAATGTGAGGATATACTGTGGTAACTTAAGATCTGTTCTCAGAGAGTAAATGTTTCATTGTAGCTATAATTCACGTAGAAACTGTATCTGTTTTCTCCCTATGAATACCTTCTATTCCCCCAAGTTTATGAAACACCTTTTAGCATATGCCAAAGGAAGACAATTCTAAAAAAAAGCTGAGTCAGGATAAAGAAAAAGGGAGAGACAGCTTGTAAAGACAGATAGAGTAACTGGAAAAGTTAGCTGATATAAATATGATGTGTGAGAAATTTTAGAAGTGAAGCCACTGCATAGCTTTGTTTATTTCTATAGATTTTTTTATGAAGTACAGTACTGAAATTCTATCTATTTGCATTCTGTCTTTAGAAATTTTGCTCAGCATCAAAGAATAAAAGCTTGAAAGTTAACAAATTGTCCAGTGAGAAATACTAATGAGGAAATTACTTTTAATTTTGTTTTTGAAAAACAATATTATAATTTGGGTACAGGCTGTACATAGATGAAAGACTTGAGCATTTTTCTGCCTCTTTCTATAATTTGTACTGTACAACTGACCTGCAGTGCAAAGATATTTGAGTTCAAAAAGGTTTGAGGTTATAATATTCCATCTTCATAGAAGAAAACTTTGGATTAAATCTAGCCAAATATATTTTTATTTTAAAACATAGAGTAGCTGAAGACAAATCTCAGTTTTAATGAACATTCTTAACTTGTGTCCGTCTCCAAATCTTTCCATGTTCTAATGTTATATCTTGTCTATGTGTATGTTGCACTTAAAAAGCTATCTTACCAACATACAAAAGTTACCTTATCAACACACAGATTTGCAAATATTTAGAAGCCAGGAAATGATAGATTTAAGGACTATGAAATTTTATGTTATTTGCTATGTCAGGGACCAAACTCTTACCCTGAGGCAGTGTTACAGACTGCCTCATGTACAAATCCACACTACTTGAGCGAGGCTATAGTCTAATATATTAGACTATATTGCATCACATAACATAGACCTTGGCCAGGTCTAAAGACAGAGTTTTTACAGCCTGCTAGAGTGCCATTTTTATGTTGTAAACTTGGGTATATATATTGAATGTCATGAAGCAGAACGCAAAGGCCAGATCTTGAGCAGTCACGGTAAAGTCTTTTGGAACTGC
This sequence comes from Crypturellus undulatus, assembly GCA_013389825.1. Classification (NCBI taxonomy): domain Eukaryota; kingdom Metazoa; phylum Chordata; class Aves; order Tinamiformes; family Tinamidae; genus Crypturellus; species Crypturellus undulatus. Next base: position 19,293 of record VWPW01017357.1, on the reverse strand, counting down.
ACAGAGTTCCTTGTCCTATAAAATGTGCATAATGCTAAGTGTTCTGAAAACTCAGTTGAGGCATCCAAAATTAATGGATTCTTTTCAAAGTGCACATTATACCTCCTCTCCCTCTGTAGCCTTCATAGAGGAGTCTAGAAGGTTTGTGAGAGAAACTATGGAATGTTTAGATTGCTTCTGAAAGACCAGGAGGAAGCTAGACTTTTTATAGTACAAGAACTAAAATGGTGTGTATTTAGTAGTGCCATGCATATTAAAGAAGACCAAAATATTTAATAGTTGCTCTGCAAGCAAACATGTTTATGCAGAGAACTAAGCAGAAATGAAAGACAGGGAGAGGAACAGCTTATGCTCATTCAGTCTTGAACTGTACTGTAATTAGTACCACTAGTATAGTAAACCACTTTTTAGCTTTTCTTTATTTTTCACTGTTCTGTGATACTAAACTGGACCATCCTGTCTCCAAAATCTGAGCTTAATTTTCATATTTTTTTGAGTTTTACCAAAAATAGATTCTTCTGATTTACCAGCTACTTTAAAAGCATGCCTTGTAACAGGCAATTCTTTTCCTTTCCTGGATTCATGCACCTCTGTGTAGATTGAGAGTAAAATTTCACTCATTTTTAATATCTCATTGGATCTATCTGTCTTTCAGTATCTCTTAGGCTTGGAAATGTGGGGTTGTAGCCTGTTATTTCATACACTAAGTAAACATTTTCTCTGTGGAAAAACTTCTCTTTAAAATGTAAATTAATTCTAGTTGAGCTAGTTCTTCATCTCTGGGAACATGGGCACTGCGTGCATTCTTCTTTTTTTTTTTTTTTCCTTAAATTTCACTGATAACTGTTCTCGTCTGAGTAAAGAGTTTTAGAAAGGAAAGGTTAATACAATTTTAGTTTAAGTATTTCCATAGTCAATACAAGTTAAATCTTGCTTAAAAAGCTTTACCATAGATCAATTATCTAATTAAGAAGTACATTATTTTGTGTATAATACTACGTAGTTGCTTTTGAAAGAGAAACCTGTGTAAAACTGTATGCCTACTCAGACTTGTGCAAGAGATAGATGCGCTGAATTACAGAACAAGCATTTCAGGCAACAGTGCCACTCAAAGGACATTAGGCCTGCTTGCAAATTTTCGTGTTTCACCTATGTATTTATTATATCGTAGATCTCTAAAATGGTGCTAAATTTAGACAAAAGGTAAACGGTACTAGAGGAGAGAGAAAGTAGTAAAGTAGAAAAGGGAGATATATCATGAATCACTGAATTACAATTTTATTCTCATGCCTCTTTCCTTATATCTTCTAGTTTTCCAAGGACAAGTGTCTGACTGTTCAGAAAAATGCATAATAAAGAAGTGAGCTGCTAGTGATATTGTTTAAAACAAAATCCAACAACTGACGTGTAAGGCGCATAACTGAGGTAGAAGGCAGTATACAGAATGTGGAAAAAAGGACAGGCCTGCTGGGAGAATTACAGGAACATTGTCAGGGAATGCAGAGATGCGACAAGAAAAGCTAAGGCGCGTTTGGAACGCAATCCAAAAATATGTTAAAATAAAATATGTTAAAATATGTTAAAAATAACAAGAAAAGCTTCTTCAAATCAAAAGGAAGATCAGGGGAAATGTGGGTCCGCTGGTGAACGGGATGGGCATCCTGGTTACAAATAACACAGAAAAAGCAGAGTTGCTGAATGCCTGCTTTGCTTCGGTGTTTACCAAGGGCAGCCCTTCAGAGTCCCAGGCCCTAGGGATGAGAAAAGAAGCCGAGAGAGAGGAACACTTGCCCTGGGTAGAGGAAGATTGGGTCAGAGAGCACCTAAGGAAACTCGATACCCACAAATCCATGGGCCCTGATGGGATGCACCCCAGAGTGCTGCGGGAGATGGCGGATGTCGCAGCTAAGACAGTCTCCATCATCTTTGAAAGATCCTGGAGAACGGGGGAGGAGCCAGAGGACTGGAAGAAGGCCAATGTCACACCAGACTTCAAAAAAGGCAAGAAGGAGGACCCGGGCAACTACAGGCCGGTCAGCCTCACCTCTGTCCCTGGAAAGTGATGGAACGGCTGATACTGGCCGTTGTCTCCAGGCACATGGAGGACAAGAAGGTGCTCAAGACTAGTCAGCATGGATTCGCTCAAGGGAAATCATGCTTGACTAATCTGATAGCCTTCTGTGATGGGATGACCGGCTGGATAGACAAGGGGAGAGCGGTGGATGTCATCTACCTTGACTTCACCAAGGCTTTTGACACCGTCCCTCACAACATCCTCCTGGACAAGCTCCGGAGGTGTGGGCTGGATGAGTGGATGCTGAGGTGGATTGGCAACTGGCTAGATGGCAGAGCTCAGAGGGTGGTGATCAGCAGTGCAGAGTCTAGTTGGAGGCCTGTGGTGAGCGGAGTCCCCCAGGGGTCAGTCCTCGGTCCAGTCCTGTTCAATTTATTCATCAACGACCTGGATGAAGGCACAGAGTGCTCCCTCAGCAAGTTTGCAGATGATACGAAGCCGGGAGGAGTAGCTGACACCCCAGAGGGCTGCGCTGCCATCCAGAGGGACCTGGACAGACTAGACAACTGGGCGGTCAAAAGCCTCATGAAATTCAACAAGGCCAAGTGCACGGTCCTGCACCTGGGGAGAAATAACCCCAGACACCAGGACAGGCTGGGGACCGACCTGCTGGAGAGCAGCTCTGCAGGGAAGGACCTGGGCATCATGGTGGACGACAGGTTGACCATGAGGCAGCAGTGTGCCCTCGTGGCCAAGAAGGCCAATGGCATCCTGGGGTGCATTAAGAGGAGCGTCTCCAGCAGGTCGAGGGAGGTGATCTTGCCCCTCTACTCAGCTCTGGTAAGGCCACATCTGGAGTACTGTGTCCAGTTCTGGGCCCCACAGTACAAGAGGGATGTGGAGCTGCTGGAGAGAGTCCAGCGCAGGGCCACGAGGATGGTCAGGGGCCTGGAACATCTGCCCTATGAGGAGAGGCTGAGGGAGCTGGGCCTGTTCAGCCTGGAGAAGAGAAGGCTGAGAGGGGACCTGATCAGTGTGTACAAGTACCTCAAGGGAGGCAGTGAGGAGGACGGATGGTGCTGGCCTCTTTTCACTTGTAGCCACGGACAGAACTAGAGGAAACGGCTGGAAACTAAAGCATCAAAAGTTCCACAGGAACTAAAGGAAAAGTTTCTTGCCAGTGAGGGTGACAGAGCACTGGCACAGGTTGCCCAGAGAGGTTGTGGAGTCTCCTTCTCTGGAGATCTTCAAGACCCGCTTGGATGCAGCCCTGTGCCACGTGCTCTAAGTGGCCCTGCGTGTGCAGGGGGGTTGAACTAGATGACCTCTAGAGGTCCCTTTCAACCTTAAGCATTCTATGATTCTGTGATTCTATGTCATGAAAAATTCCGTCTGTATAGTTTTACTTTTGTAGACATTAAAAATAAACTGTAGTGTAGTAAGTGCCCATTCATTATGTCTAAGATGCTGCCTTATCTGAAATTTACCAGATCTCCTAAGCATTGGCCTTGATGTCATTTAATTCCATTAGAGTTCATCTCCAAATGAGTTGAATGTCTTACGTATTTGTGTGGTTTTTTGAAATATTCTGTCAATTTATTATTCAAGGTAATTCGATTGCTATTCACTTTCCTTGGCTGGTCAGCGTTGTACCAGTGGTGCCTACTGTGTTTTTCTTTCTCGGATGAATTATAAAACTGTTTTTGAACAAGTAAAACGTACTTGTCGTCGTCAAAGAAAATGTAAGTTTGGCTCTGATAAATATCTTGTGATCTGATGAGTGAGCTTAGAAAGTATGTCTGGGTTTAACCAGCATGCACTAGTTTTAGTGATGCAAGGCTCACTATGTATTGGTACTGGCATCTTTATTATTCACTGTTGCAATTGCAAAATACAATTTGGGGGTTTGTTTTTAAAAATAGATACAGCATTAACATGACTGCAATTTTAATTTAAGAATAAAATACACTCCCATGCAATTTTAAATTTGGCTGCTGAAAGTCATGCAGACTATTTATGAATTGAAATCTATAAAACATCTCAAATCCCTAGGGAGTGTGGTCACTAAACCACTGGAGTTTTGTTTTCTATTAGAATTGCATTGACCAGTTATGAGGACATTTTATGTCTTTTATTATAAACTATAAATATGTAGATTTGAAAGCAGAATGTTTCTGTCTAACTGCTTATAATTATTTCCCCAAGAGTATAAATGAACTTGTTTAGCTGTGCTTTTTAGATTATTTTCAGAGACCATGTACTCAGAAGAGTTGATACTTTTAAAAGATTTTTCCAAGGCCCATAGTGCTTAACTAAGTGTCAGTTGTATTCTGGGTGAAATTTGTTGTTGTTTTTTCTCCTTTTTTTTTAATGTTAGAATCTGAATGTTGTTTATGTAGCATTATTTTAAGTAACTAGATAGCAATAATTTAAAGAATTTAATTGATAATTATGTTTCCTTTATGGAATGAACATACTGTAATGCAAGAACATCTTAAAACTGGACCAGAATATCCAACTGGATGAATTAAAGAATCTTCGCTTTGTGAGTGAATAGTGGCCAATGCTGTCTGGAGGAGATATGCTGTCTGACCTGCATTCAATAAATACCATGGCTAGCATAAAATTTTTTGAAAACTGAGCACAATAATGCTTTGTGTTCATAGTATTTCAGAATATTTTCTTACTGCATAGTTCTTCAGAAATGAATTTCCTGAGGCTGCCAGGTTCTAGCCAAAGCTAGGGAGGAAATGTGTATAGTGCCAGTAGGAATTTCAGTGAAAACATTATATTAATATCTAATATATCCCATAAATATGGTTGATGGAATGGCACACATTATTAAATTGTGTAATTCTGAAGTATGCATAAATTATTTTTAAGCAATTACATTTGAAGTAAACTCCATTATGAGAGCAACCTATTATTATATTAGTAACCAATAAAATTAAGACAGCTTGGATGGAAAGGATACATGATTATTTGTCAGTCAGAGCTAAACATAAATTCTCTTTCAGCTAGCAGTACCATGTTACTGGCATCAGTGTTTTGCCTGACTATTTTTAAATACTCTTTTTTTTTTGTGATGAAGTGCAAATAGGAAAAAAAAAGATGACACACTTGTCACATCTTTTTTTCATTATCTCATCTGTTTTCTGTACCTTAAAACTCTAATATTTACGTGGGTAATAGTGAATCATCTTATCACAGCTTCCAAGGTATTAAGATTTCCTGGTTATTTCTCAGGAATCAAAGAAGGACATTGAAGAGAAGAGCCTGACCTAGTAAAGGTTTGTCTCCCCCTTCTTACAGTGTTTTATACTTTTTTCTCTTTTAAAATAGTAATAAAGGAATAAAATGAAGAATTGAATAAACTTGTGTCTCACACATATAAATATAAATAAAATAACCATACCGCAGTGTTGATTTGAAATTTTGATTTAATGATTGTTTGATTTTCATATTATTCTGTTGTCAAGATAAAGGCAAATAGGCAAATAGGTCTTAGGTGTATTTCTTTGAAAGTTTTAATGATGCTGGTTGAAAGTTTTAATGATGCTGGTTAAGGCACTTATAAAATCTGTCTATAACACTGGGAAGTTTTTATTATGAATGTAGAAAGCGTGAACACATACACAGGAGTACTGTGAGGATGATCAAGGGAATGGCATTTCTAACTTTCATGCAGAGACTGCAAGAGTTGACTTGATTAGTAAAGCAAAGTTATTTAAGCTGAAACAATGCGTTGACTTAAGTAAATAAATTTTGCATTAAGATATCTGGACTAGGAATTAAAATGCAGCTGTTCAAGGTTGTGAAGTTTAGAGCTGAAAAAGGCGTCTAGCTTTAAAATGGAGCTTGATCAGTTTGTGAAGTGGGTTGAATATTTTTCAGAAATGGTATTTTCTTTTTGTACATATTTGTGTATGTTAGATTTGATCAGAAGCCCGTCTGGCAGGCTTTTGCACTGTGCTTAGTGTTGCCTACACCTGTGTAGTGTGGCATTCAGATACATGTATAAAGATAAAACAACAACAAAAAGATACCCCTTGGTCTATCTGGTCTACTTATAGAACATATACTTTGTTAATCAGTCTATTTCTCTTAAGTAAAAGTTACTTTAAAATGTTTGTGGTATTTATGGATAGCCTGAGATATCACACATTTTGCCTGCTTTAGGAAAATTAGATTTTGCTGTAATAAAAAATAATAATTGAATACCTCTCCCCAGTAGCAGAACTGCTACTCTGAATTAAGGAGCTTTAGAGGGGTCAAGGCTTCAGCATTAGGCACTTTTGGTATAAACATGATTAATGGAGGACACAACATATTGAGGGCTGATACTGTGCCATCATATGCTAAACAGGGATCTGCCTATGCCCCATAAATGGTACATTCACTGTTCTCTTCCTGCTGACATACCATGCACATCTGGGATGAGGCCACACTTTTTTATGTTCTTAGAGTGCAGACTGTTGAGTTTTCCTGAGAGTGAGTGCTTAAATTGACAGCATTTACTGTAGTTACATGTAACAGGTAATGCCCAGAATTTGCAGGATGATATGGTGATGATAACATGCTTCTCCATAAGTTCCCTATTTCAATTTGAAGAGATTTATACTGGCAGTACATCACCAGAAGAATATTCTGTGTGCTGTAAAGCTAGGGAAGCTAGGGAAGGTGAAGATTTTCTAACAACCTATCCTGGCCGAAGTGCAACCAGGGATGCAAGATTCATGGGGCAAGAGAAAATAAAACAAATATGAGACTTAAACTGTTGAAAAGGGCATTCATCTAGCATAAGCAGCTATGGTTTTTGGTTTGTACATTTTGGGTTGTACAAGATGATTTGTACATTTTGCATTAGACTGTAATTGCATAAAAATCAAAATAATCTACAAACTAGCAACAGCAGTGTGGCCATTTTACCTGACTATATTGACCTCTGAGTTAGTCACAGAAGTTACTGTACTCTTAGGGTAGGTAGGAATCCATCAAACTGAGAAAGGTTCGAACTTACTACTCCTGTGCCTACAGTCTCTTAGAGGGTAGTTCAGGGCTATCATGCAAAAGGAGGTTACAGTTTCCCTATGTTCGTTGCACTGAATATCATAGGGACATTTTACTTGACTCCATGTTGGAGTTAAATACCTAAATTCCTTGGAGGTCTCGGTTTAGGAACCAGAGTACATGTGGTTCTTGTGATATGTGGTAATGACTAACACTGGAAACAATAGGTAAGTTGCTAAGCAAGTTTAAAAAGAACAAAAAGACTAAAATTGTTTGGTGAAAGGCCGTCACTTTTTTTTGGTGGGATGTTTAATGTCTGTAGAAAATGTGTATAATTAACTTTATTACAGCTTGGAAATGTCTATCTCCTTTAAAATTCTTCTTTTTGAAGAGAGAGCTGTAGAATGAATTTGCCTAATATTTTAAGCCAGGATGTTTTCATTTCTGTGTATTTGTGTGCATTTCATATATTAGAAAAAAAATAGTAATTGCTTCTCTTTTTAAGAAGGGTTTAGGGTTTTTTGCACCCTTATGGTAAAAATAATCCAATTATTTCAGTATTAGGACTGCCTATATTCAATAAGAACTGTGCATCAATTGCAACTCCGAAGTCCGTATAGCTGAACAAATATCACACTGCTTTTTTTAAAAACAGAGAAGGAAGATCTGAGAACTATGTTTTCAAGAATACTCTATACTGCACTGTTGTCATATATCAGCAGTTCCTTAATACCTCGCTTTACATCCTGTTTTTTAAATTGAAAAATCTGCTTAAAATGTTACCTTAAAAATATTATCATGGCTGTGATTTTTCATGGTATTTTGGGAATTAATCATTTCTGAAACTGCCTGTTGATGATTAAATAATGAAAGAGAAGCTGGAACATATCTGCGAGACATAATGAGGATCTACACAGAAAAGCTGCATCTTTCAAAATGAATAATACTTCCATTATTTTAATGAAGAAAATGCTTGTAGGATGATATGCATAAAAATGCAATACTGAATCCCAATATTGCTGTTTTATTTTATACCAGAGCACATAAACAATAATCCTGCGTTGAAGTGTGGCCACGTTATGCTTGGTGATATTTTCTTTGGAAAGTGGAGGGTTTTTTACTCAGAGAGAAGAGTGAATGGAAAATGGATTTTGTGCAATATACAAATAAAAACAATCTGTTACTAAATCTATAAATATATTCCCTTTGTTTTAGGAAACAACAGCAATTCAAAATCCTCTCTCAGTGGGGTGGTCCAAAATTGATGGAAAATGAAAAATTTTGTGTGTTCAGAGAGCATGGGCATTCAGTCAGTTCAGGCAATTCAGATGCCAATTAAGGTTGAATAGTAGAATTAATAATCAATTAGTGAAATATGCTTTCAGTCAATAAGTATAGGAATAAGAATTACTTACTAGTGGTGTTTAATTTCATCTCAAGGTGTGCAGAAACAAGAGGTGGTGTGTAAAAGGCTGGATGACAACTCCGTTGTGCAAAACAACTACTGTGATCCTGACAGTAAACCTCCGGAAAACCAAAGAGCCTGCAACACTGAGCCTTGTCCTCCTGAGTAAGTTATTAATTACCAAGATCTATTACCAACATCTATTTTGTACAGCTAAAAATGTTTCTATAATATGTAATAGAAACTGTTGACCAAATATAGCATAAATTCTTCATACAGCATTAGGGTTATGTGTTACCAGATGGGATTGGTTACCCCCCATCTGGTTTACCAGATTCTAGGGGCATTGGTTGTGGTTGCATATTCTCTGGAATTAGTTGTAGATCGGTTGTAACCTGGAAGGGGTCTGGTTTGATTGAGGAGCAGTGTTATCTCACAGTGTTGTCACTGTGAGACACTGAAAGTAAAAAATTAATACCAAATTAGTTTGTTGAGATGGGAATTTCAGGGAGTGGAGAAGGCCACTGAAGGCCACTCTCAAGGCACTACTGACAGAAGAGTCTTGAGCTGAGGGCAGACTACGTACATTCCCATTCTGATATATGTTTACATAACATACTGAAGTTTGCCATATTTTTAAGATACATTACATTAAAAATTGTGTTGAAGTTTTAAAATGGGAAGTAGCAAAGACAGAAACTGCTTAGTAGGCCAAAACATCTACTGAAGGTAGTTTTGTCAAACAACTTTTTCTCTCTCAGATGCTTAGTGCTGTACCAGCATGCTGTGTGCCTTCAGGATTAGGTGCATACTTGATTAAGTCTATTTTTAGATAACTGTGTGTTATATATTGAAAAAATAATGAGAAACACAGCAGCTCATTTGTTCAAAAATTAAATTTGGCAAGGATGTCTTTCGTAGCCTAATGTTACTACAAACTATTTTGAAACAGCTGTAATATTTTGTACTTGAAAATAATTTCATCGTATGTACTCCTTCTTGTGCTTTGAAACAATTAAAACTTCTCAAAAAAAAAGAAAAAAGATAGTTATAATTTATTGATTTTCTGGTCAGTTTAAGTTTGATATTCTACAGCTGTATTTTACTATCACACTAAAGTCATTAATATTGAGCAAGGATAGATTTATCAGTCAGTTAGGCTTTCTCTTTAGACTGAACAAGAAGTTCCTTTCCTTAATTAATACAGTTGTGATCTGCCTGTGGTAGTTACCAAAAATACTGAAAATTAAAAGTCTCATATGTCTTTTAACTAAATGCCTGTAGCATTATACCTTATGTCCCTGAATAGCAGCAAGGACTACGTACACTTGTACTGAAATGCCAGATTTTACGAAAAAATATTGGTAACTATTTCTGGATCCTATGGATTGCTTCATGATTTTCTTTGTAAAAGACACGTAATACTGTATTCTGATACAGTAGAAACATAGAAGGTACCTGAAAAGGCACTTGAGCAAATTAACCATGGTATTAGCTTAACACTCAATTCTTATCCTCCCTACCATGGTAAAAGCTTAATTTTGATGGCAAAGAATCAAACTGATGAGGATAATATAGCAAATTTGTTGGGATCTGTCTGCCTTACTGGGCTCAAGTTAGTAGAGAAAAATTAAAGGATTGATGCACGTTCCTAGTACAGCACATGATACATTCTGTAATACACAAAAGCCTAGCAGTGCATTTCCTTTGACAGAAATTTCTGAAAAGGACGGATCTTTGTAAATCCCAAGCTTACCTCCTAGAACACGCACCATGAACATCTCACGCCTGACAGTTTCTGGCATGTGCTAGTATGCGATAGTATGCTAGGCTTCAGTTTACTACTTTGCAGGGTTGATTTAAGGCAGTGTATCTATTCAGCATCCGTGATGCTGAATGTGAAACCAAATGGGCCATACAGGGCCCATCCATGCTCAGGGCAAAATGTGCATGAGTGTCATTGATCAGCCTTTAGGAGAAATTCCTCCCCTTCCCCTCCTCTCACTAGCATATCTTCTTGCTTGTGAGTTCAAACTGTTAGGTGAGTACAGCTAACAAAGCAAACGTCATGGCTGCAAAACTAAGCTAAACTAAGCATGAGCTTCTGTTTTCCTGATCCTGAGCCAGGAAATATTGTCACAGTTCCACTAGCTAGCCTTGTCCACTCTAGTCAGTGGGTCAGACTGGTGGCTTTGCTTGTCTTTTTCTGGCGGACCCTTTTAACTTCATGTTGACTGTTCTGTTCCACCCCAGTTCCCTTCATTATACCTGACTGCTACTCAGTTCAATTTGCTTGTATTTCAGAGTTAACTCTTTTTATTTAAAACACAGTTGTTACAACAACAGCATACTTTTAAATATCTCTAAAAGAATGTGGTAAAAATAAAACTAAATCTAAAAACATTAATATTTAGTGTAATCGGAAGCCAAAGACAAGTTGAAACAGTGAATTCTGTTATCATTTTCCCTACTCTAAGACAAAAGAGTAGAAGATAAGAATTTTACTGTGGACATACTTGCTGGATGTTACCAAAAATAACTGAACAGTATTTGCTTTAATGTGGTCATTTGTGTATCTGGGAATTGTGTTGCTGTATTCAGGATTTTAGATGAGAGAAGATTGTATATAGGAAGGAAGGAAGGAGGGAGTTAGATTCTTTATGTTCTTTCACAGAACATAGTTCCAGTTATGAGATGCCACTTCATAAGGTTTAAGGTAGCTTTAATTTAAGTGCTTAACAACTTGTAGGGTAACTAGCTCTGGAGTATTTGGCTAGGGTGGAGATCTCATGAAAACACTGTATCTCGCAAATAATGCCTGATGCTAAGCAGTTGAAGAAGTGTTCCAATTTGAGTGAGCAAATATACTCATATGAGTGAGCTCATATACTCAGCACTTTATACTTGCTTTTTTCCTTTCCATGTCAATATTTTTTTATCTTGCAAATTAAGTGACAACAGAGTTGTAGTAATATCCTGGTATTCTGCCTCATTCTGCATAGCCAACAGGCAAAAAAAGCATGATGAAAATCATGAGGATGGAATACTATTTTTTTTTTTCTTTTTTTTTTTTTCTTTTTTAATTAAATGAGGTTAACTCAAGGTTTCTGGGTCTGGAGACACTATATCACTCCATGTAGCATCCTACCTTTACTCACTGTCCTTCAATGAACGCTTTTCTCAATGCACGCTTTTGTGGGCACTTTATTTCTTTATTTCTCCTTTACTATGTAGCCATTTAAAACCAAGTAAGCTGTAACATATGATGTCAGTATAAACATGATTATAAACATGTTTGAAGAAGTATTTCCACTAAATTGAATTGCATTAACCTTTCATCCCTTAAAAAGCAAAATTTAAACTTTAGAGTCAGATTAACAGCTGTTAATCCCCTTTGCAACAACACTTAAGTAATCCAAATATAGTACAAGTCTCTTGACTTTTAACATTTACACACAAACATTTGTAGCTATAATGCAGTGATTTAAATCTTTAAAAAATTTCTTTGGGTCATTTTGTATGATGAATTATGTTTTGGTAGTGTTTACATCTCTCACTCTAAGGCATAATAATGGTTTGCATTTCTATATTGTGAAAAAATATGTAAATGTTTCATAACTAGACAAAAATTAAATCTTGGAAAGACCCATTTTCAGAACAAATTGCAAACAACCACTGCAGTGCTACTAGAGAGGCAATCGTCTTTGCATTTAACTTGTGCTTTGATCTACTGCAGTAATTCCCAAACACTTCCAGCTGCAAGCCACTTTCAGATGTATAATTTCATGTAACTATATGTGCAAAATGTAAATGTAAATGCAGTAAATGATTGAAGGTTGTGGGGTTTGGGAGGGGTTTTGTTTGTTTGTCTGTTTTGTTTGTTTTTCCAGGCTCAACACTTAGCTGCTATAGCCTAGATTAGAAACTGTTGCTACGAAAATTACGAAGTACTTTTTTATTACTTACTTTTACTGCAGTAAGACATGAATCAAAATGTATCATTGGGAAGGTCCATAAGGTTCTTATTTATTTCACAGTGGCTTAAGTGTATTGTTAACACTGATTCATGTTTAGTAATCTAAATTATTTGATTTCTGGGATTGTGTAATTATCATTTCTATTTCTGAAATATATTAACTAGGTTTCCTACCTTTTTCTATCCAGATGGTTTATAGGCGATTGGTCAGAATGCAGTAAGACTTGTGATGGAGGAATGCGTTCACGAACAGTTCTCTGCATCAGAAGGATTGGACCTTCTGAGGAGGAGACACTGGAAAATACCAACTGTTTAACACACCGGCCTATTGAAAAAGAGCCCTGTAACAACCAGTCCTGTCCCCCACAGTGGGTCGCTTTGGACTGGTCAGAAGTAAGGAAATTTGCAATCTTAGCTCATTGGCAATGGTCAAGGCAAGAGCTTTAGCCACAGAATGTTTTCTACTGTTGCTTGCCAAGTTAAAGTCCAGTTGAATTAGAGTATTGAAGCAATTTTTGTCATCATATTCCTTTTTTTTCTTTTCGCATATATTGTCAATTATGTTGTTAAGATTATGAACTATTGATATTGGTCGTAATACAATACAGTAGTATAGAATAGTTAAAATAGTAAAAATAGCAAAGATGCAATTATAATAGTCATTTGGTATGCAATAGTTGTAAAAAGTAATTTTCATATCCATAGGCAAACAACTGGAGAGAAGAGGTGATGGTTTATAGTATAAACAAGACAGAATAAACTGCTACAGTTTTCTTCAAGTAATGTTGGTAAAAAGAACTGTTTTCCTTAGGAACGTGTAATATGAGGCACACCTAAAATTGGTGTTTTCTTTATTAAAGAAATAACATCTTATGTTAAACACAGTGATATCTGTTATAGTATAAACTAAGTTATGACCTTATATTGATTCAAGTATTAAATTTGAAGGATGTGAACTTGTGTAGCAGAGAGAAGGCAGATTTATTGTTGGTCTCTGGTGGATTTGAATGGAGCTTTATTACATGCCAGCCTGAGGACAAAAAATATCTGTATACTTTTGCAGTTCCTTGCTATCTAGGGTCTTATCTCACCTGTTTTACCTCAAAGGAGTCTTTGGAATACTTCAAGCTAGGATTTCCAAAGTCTCTAAACTCCATATCCTTACTGTCAAATGCAGCCGCATTATAAAATTGCTTTCATAAACTGATTGAACTTTATCTTAAAATTAGTTAACAGAGAGGTAGGTTTGTTTTATCCTGCTGCTTCTTGGAAAACTCTTACTGAACTTTAGTCTTTGGACTGCAAGAACACTGTAATTGCATGCCAATTTATATGTATTTGCTTTTGTTAGCTGAAACACCTTTCTTCCTTTCCAGCTATTGTTCCTCAGAGAGCTTATCTTGATCATATTAATATTTCTGCTTTCGTATTCCAGTGTGAATGCCTTTTGGGGGGGGAGGGGGCGGCGGGGCGGAAATGAATGATCAGAGGTAAACACATATGTTATCCCAAATGAAATTTCACTTGTGCCACTTTCTTTTGTTATTTCATGCATTTACTGAAAATAGCCAAAAGCTAGAGTGTATCAGTTTAGGTTAAATAATCTTTTTTCAGCTTCACAGACACCACATATTGATTACTTACACTCATCTTTCTTTTGCTGATATATTCAGATCTTTCTACTCTTTTTCTTTCAGTTAATGATATCCTAGTTTGTAGTAGATTTTTGTTATTTTTTGTAAGTGGCAGTATGCAAGAACCTTGCACTTCATCCTGACAAATTTCCCCTCATCTAAGTTATTCTTGTCTTCAAAGTTGTCTTTTTTTTTTCCCTCCTGTGGGGCATACTGTTATTTCCTCTCTAAGGTCATTTATGGTTACAAGTGTTAACCTTCGATTTCAGTTATACTCTCCTACTTCTCTACCATATTACTTAATAGACAATAAAAACAAATAATGACACAGTTTCATGAGTGATCCTAAAGGACTTTGCAGGTAGCAGTATCTCCCAAACCCCACAATTTTCCATATTCAGGATAATCAGTTGTCATGTCCCTTTCAATGAAGTCTAGAGAGAACTATTGTACTTAAAAAAAGATTATCGGAGTAAACTGAAATGATTTACAGATGGTACACACAATTCATTATATCTCATTTTCAGTATACTTGCTTGAGCTTAAGGAATCTTTCATGTAAGATATTTTGTATTGTGCATTGGATCTTAATATAAGATTAATATTCTTGTAGTTGCACAGAGCTCTTTTTTGCACAGATGCTTTTAGCTCCCCAAAATTGTTACAACCTCTGGAAATTCAAAGAGTACATACAGAGGGGAGTCTACAACCTCACTCTGGTGAGTGCACATAGAAGTGGTATAGAATAGCTCTTAGCATACCTTGATGATGCAGGTAATGAAGATAATAATATAGTCTAAATAATATAGCAATACTTGAAGCAGTGATATCTTCATGTTAAATTACGATACTATGAGTTGCCAGAGATTCATCCCCTGAGTGTCTGTATTTCATGGCTGCACAATCCTCATTAGTTCTTCTTATCTGAAGAAAGGATATTTGGACAGATATGTTTCTTGATTATATTTTCAATATCAAATTTGAAAAACAGACTATTTCAAATGTGCAGCTATTTGGTTTTGTGCCTTAAGGATCTACAAACTCCTGTCCTTCTAGTGAGCTTTTACTAGCTTTTTCTAAAATATAATGGAAACATCTGAAAAAAAATTATTTTCATTAACTTACCATGCTAATACTGTTGGTTGTATTCTGAATTTCTTGATAATGTACTATGTTTTAGAAAGAATCTGATCTCATAAGACAAGTAGCTTCTTTATAGCTGAATCTGTCTCTAATTCTGTACAGTTTTAACATAATAGATTTTTTAAATCTATGTTACAAAAATTGTCTGCTTTATATCCTGAATCCATAGAAAAGTGGCTCTTTTCAGCAACATTTTTTTCCCCCCAGCTATTAGCTGCCTTTTTGTATACCAGAAGTGGAGCACCAAAATCAAGGCAGAAAGGTTTTAAAATAGTCCTTGTCCCATCCTGAAAAGGTAGAGGCTATTTCAGCTCTTCAAAAATGAATCTGTGACTTGGAAGGAATAAAAAAAGGAACAGGAAGGAAATATGGATGAGGGAAAAGATTGTTCAATTAAAGACTCCTACATCAGTGTCTACCAAGCCACTGATAGCTTGTAAGCTCTTTTTGTCCATTGTAATTGTCCTTGATTTCTGATTGGAATATCTACGCATCTTCTGAGTACTAACAAGAAGTAGTGTCCATACAATAAATTACACAGTTTCTGATTTACTACCAAATTCTACTACACTCCCTAGGTGCGCTGCTTTTTGACATTTCCCTGGTTATCAGCAGTTCTGCTTCTTGCCTGCCTGTCTTGATGCAGAAGGAAAGCTGAGAGGCATTCCCTTGCTGAAGCAAATGATTCACACACCAGACAATCTCCCACAGAGCCGCTCTGACAGCCCCAATTTAGAAGGCGTTTTGAAGCATTCATAGTGACTGAGCTCCATATGAGATACAGCTGTAGCCACTAGTTTGTTTTGAGAGTCAGCAGCTGATAGCTTTCTCTCTTGCACCTTAATTGCACCTTAACTTTCCAGGGTTCAGAATATAATTCTTTGTACCTCTAAGGAGATGCTAGCCTCTACCTCCTCCAGTTTTACAAAGTGAACCAATCACCAATCTGTAGGCCACTCTGATGACAGCAGGACAGTCTGCTCAATTTCCTATTTGCTTTTCACTGAATGCTTAAAAGATTAAATGGGAACAGGAGATTCAGTACATGTCATTTTTAAGCACTCATCTAGGCAAGGGCGCCGGCCTCTATTTTTGGCTCAAACATCTTGCCTATTTTATATGAAATATTTGTGGAAGCAAATACATAAAGCATCTCTTGGAATTTGGAGCAGATCTGAGGAGCTGCGATCATGTTGTTGAAAGCCTGATGTACTCATCATCATTCTATTTTGGCCTTAATATTAAATTCTCCCTGCATAACAGTGCATTTTCTGCCACAGAGACTGAAAAGTTTCCTCTGTGACTCTCCTCCTCCTGTTTTCTAGTAGGCAGGTACTTACTGTACTTTGTGGAGAAGATGGGAGATTTGGGGTTAATGACCCGAATGCAGGAGGAAGATCAAATCTGGCTACTCTGCCTGAGAACTGTAAACACTGAACTAACATAGATAAGGAGACTTTACCTCTCTTTTAAAAAAAAAAAAAAAAAAAAAAAAGTTTGATTGATTGATTTGGAAGTTCTGAATTAGAAACTCCAAATGGAGGTCACTCCTGTTTTGCAGTCCACTTCAAGATACTAAGCAGAGATAAGATAGAGCATAAACCTATCAGCTTTTCATTGGCTAGTTTAGGTGACTCCCACTAAGAGTTTCTCTTCCTGTGATTCTTATTTTGAGGTGGATGACTATATACATGCACTCTGATGTATGTTCAGGGAGTATCAATATTTTATGTCGTACTGTGAAACTGCTTTAAAGTGTCTTTAGGTTAGAGAGGCTGAAGAAGTAGGCATCCAACCCTGAAGTTTGGATTACTAAAGTCAGTTTCCACAAATAAATCTTTTATATATATATTTCCTTATTATATGGATGTGGTATGTCTTTGGTGTTCTACCTCTTGAATTTTGCATCACTTCCCCTTCCCAGGTAATACTATATCTCTGTAGCTGCTTACATATGAAAAATTCCATGCTTGAAAGTTTAGAGTTATGCTTGCAGGACAAATACAAACATGCCTATGAGAAATTCTGATACTATGCTTGCAAAATCTCCACCTTGGCTATTTAAGAGAAACTGATTTGGGGAAAGTCTTGTCTTTTTTTTTTTTTTTTTTTATCATTCTTCTTCTTTCCATTACACTGTTGTGCTAGTGTAAATGAGAGTTAATCAGCAGCAAAATAAAAGGAGAAAGGGAGAAAAACAACATGAAATAGGAGCAAAAGCAGAGAGGTCCTTAAACCTGCCTGTGTTCAAATTGCTGTTTTATTGTCTGTTTGCAAGTAAAACCAACAGAGCAGTGATAGGAGGAGGAAGTAAAATAGAATTAAAACTTGAAAAGATTAAAAAAAATCATAGTAGGGGAGAGAATTTCTGTCTGAACCCATAACCCAGTTTGTTTACAGTCCAGTAAAACATTCATCTTTCCATGTGTTCGTTGGGGAAAAATGTCTTGCTTATGGCTCAGTTACCAGTAAGGGATGTAGAAGAAAGTCTGTACTAGCCTTATATAGTGGGGGTTTTTTTTCATCACTGAAATGCACACTCAGATGGGTTTCATGGCAGTGATACATGTCTGTTTTACAGCAAAGTACAATAAATGAAAACATCTATCAAGAGTTATTTAAATTTAGACAGTTGTTTAACAGCTTATTAGAGTTTCTAGACATTTGATAATTATTGCCATCTTAGGAAGATGGTGATTATAATTTAGTTATAAGAATGCATATATAATCTCATATTTTTCCATAATGATATTTTGGTTACTTTTACTGACTTTTTACTGACATTTTCATTATTTGTATCCATATATTTTCAGTGCACACCAAAGTGTGGACCAGGATTTAAGCACCGAATTGTTCTCTGCAAAAGCAGCGATCTTTTAAAAAATTTCCCAGCTGCTCAGTGCCAAGAGGAAAGCAAGCCTCCAGTCCGCATCCGCTGTAGTTTAGGCCGGTGTCCTCCTCCTCGCTGGGTTACTGGAGACTGGGGACAAGTAAGCTAGTCTTATAATATTGTTATTACCAGTGATATGTATTACTGTTAGTTTCCTACACAGAAGCACCTTCTCTGGATAAAGGTTTAAGGGAAACCAAAATGAGATGTTCCTTTGAGTTTTCGTATTTTTTCCTTGTTTGCCTGCAATTGAAATGAGAGGCAGAATGGAGATTACCTGCTGAACTATCAAACAGGACTTGCTGAGAGTAAACTCATTCCTACAGGATGAGTTTTCATATGTGTTATTTTTACGTTAATTAATCCTTATTACAGTTTTGTGGAGGGGGATATTGAGAGGCAGCAATGTTAGAAGATTTAATATTTTTAAAACACATTGAACTCAACTGAGAAGCATGATGGTAATCTAAAGCCAATACTATCTTAGTAAGTGTACAAAAAGGTGTACAACAGCTCTAAGAATATCAGAAAATTATAAAATTTTACATAAAATATGCCTAAGTACCAGGATCTAAATTGTCACAACACAGGCTGAACAGTGGTATATGCAGTGTTTTTGTACAAATTATATTTGTTTTCTCTCCATCATTATGATTTAACATCTGAAATATTACTAGTGTTTTGATATTTCAGGTTCTAAGTTTTATGAGTAATTTACCGCTAATGGAAATACCTTAGCTTAACTAATCACAGGAATTACAGTGTAATTGAAATGCAGTCTGGCTTTTCTTTCATGCTTGTTGTCTGAATGCTTATTTATCCTAAATTGATGCAAGTGTATAAATCGTTGTTTAGTTATAAAAATAATTCTTTTTGAAATTGCAAAGTATTTTTCTTTGAAAACTACTTTCTTTTTCCTTAAAGAAAAAAATATTCTAGACGATTTGATTTCTTCTTACCCTTGGATTTTTTTTTTGCTCAAAACTAAAAGATTTCCTTCTTGAAATTTTAAATTCAGAGATTATTCAGGAAATAGCATAGATTAGATTCTCTTCTTTTGAATCTGAGCTCATTCAGGGAGTTGCATTGTGTTTTGGTTTCTTTGAAAGACAATTCCTCTATATTCTTTCAAAAATGACAAATTCTGAACTGTTTTATGAAAAATATCTTTGTATTAATCAAATGTCCTTAATATTTTTTTGTATTTGTGCATGTGTGCCA
>VWPW01017354.1:0-11410 GCA_013389825.1 Crypturellus undulatus | reverse complement strand
CGCAGCTGCGGCGCTGTGCCCGTGTTCGGCCAGGGTTCATGAACAAGGCAGAGGCAGATCATTGTTTTATGTCAGGCGTGATTTACGGATACAGAGGCGAGGGCAGCCCGTGCCGGATGGACAACGCGCTTCTCACACACCCAGGGCTCTTGCAGCAGCAGAGCTGCCAGCAGGGAAGCCCCGCACGCAGAGCAGCCAGTGCTGCTGCGCCTGGGATGCAGAACGACACAGTGGGCTTGTCCCATGGAAATCTCCCTCAAGACATTTGCTGATTTTCCCCCAGGGATCCGCGTTTGCTCCGTTCGAGCAGTAAAACCACAGGCAGGATGAATGCTGGCTCCAGTGTCCTGGTCTGCCCCTGTGTGCCTGTGAGCTGCCTCTAAGTCTGCACCTGCTAGTTCATTTTTCCAGGATTTCCAAGGCCCTGCCATAATTCCTCCTGTGCCAAGAGGGCTGCTGGAGCTCTCCCTACACAAATGCAATCACACAAGAAAAAACAAGTGTTTCAGAAATATTTAACCTAGAAAGTACTCTGCATGAGTAGTTTTCTCCTGCAAGGAGCAATGTCCCGCCACTTTGCTCCCAACTTGGCCTCCCACGGCACCTATGCAGGGCCCCACTCTGAAAGCCGGAGTGCCCCACGGTAGCCCCTCGCTCAGCCCCAGAAACCTGCAGGTGCTTCCTCTGCCGCTGCCCCAGCTCCGGGCGCAGGACAGCCGGCCGGGGAGGGCGCAGCGTTACCACTGCAGCCCTCACCAAGCTCAACCTGCAGGGATAACTCTCGGAGAAGCAGCTTGGCTCCTCTACTTCTGCGCTGCTCTCACGGTGCCCAGGCACACCTAAGCGTGGCGGGCCGCATGATGCTCCTTGGCTGCCACTGGAGATGGCAGTTCATCCATTTGCAGCGGGTGCTGCAGGCACCTAAAGGGCGGTGAAAGGGATCGACAGCCCATGTTTGCACGCAGGCTGCTGCAACACTGAGCTCTTTATCAAAAATGAACTGCAGCGACTTAGCTCTAGGGCTAGAGTAATTTAACTCGGTTCAAGCCAGGATACATACACAAAAAAGGCATTTAAATTGAAATCATCTTATCTCCTGCCTAGCTGGCAGTAGAGGCTGGCCGCTGCACAGCGCTTGCCCGCAGCTCTCCCCTGGGAGCGGGTCTGCTTTGCCTGGTGAGGAACCGCTCTCAGAAACACTCCTCGTGGGCCCCTTTCTGCAGAGCCGCAGCTCAGTGACCTGCAGCGAGTGCTCCAGGGAGGTGCTGCCAACGCCAGCCCCACGGAGCGCTGCTCCTCGCTCGGGATGCGCCGTGTGCTGCCGCTGCCCCCGGCCGCCTCTGACCGGGCCTGCCTGGCCTTGTCCGCTCGCAGCCAGTGCCACCTCCTCGCGCAGCCTCCCCGTGAGGCAGCAACCTCGCGGCTAAGCAGCACGGCCGCCCTGTGCCCCTACCCCGCCGTGGCCTCGGCTGCCCAGTGCCAGCCCTTCAAAGTCAAGCTGCCACAGTGCTAAGACAGAACAACGCCAAAGACTTGGGGACCTATGTGTTACGCGCATGCGAAACTGAAAACCTCATGCTTGAGGCACCCCTTGGTGCTTGCTTCCTTTAAAGTTTCCTACCTGCTGGAAGTGCTGCCGCTGGCATAGCCAGGCTGCTTCCATTTCACCGTGATGGAGGCTTCGGCAGGAGCTTGGCAGGATGCAAGATGCGGGCGGCCCCTTGCCAGCAGCTCCAGGTGCAGGGGCTGTTCCCGGCAGCTGCCAAGCCCTCCTTCAACAGCTCTGTAAATCGGGAGCTCGTTAGTCTAGCAAAGCAGTGCGGGTGAGAGATGATAACCCATGGGAGGATGAAGTGGGTTCCTTGATGCTCAGTAAGAGTGGCTCTTGTGGGCATGTGAAGCCCCAGGACGGTGGGGCAGGCTTGTCATGCCCCAGTAGTAAGTGAGGGTGCCCATTAACAGGCTGGCCAAGGGAAAGCAGAGTGCAGGCCTGGGGCACCACCCTGGGCTGCTGGATGGTGGCCCCAGAGACAGGCAGGATGGGGACAACTCCGCAGCAGTCAACTCTGGGTAAGCCATGTCCTTTGGGGAGGCCAGCGCGGGGAAGGAGCAGCCCACAGCGCTTGCTGCTCCTGCTGCACGAGCTGCCGCTGTTCTGGGAAGTAGCAGAGAGGAAGAGGCAGCGAGCACCACAGTGACTTCCTGACCCGTGGCCATACGCAGGGCTTAACCGCCAGAGGCCAGGATCAAAAACCAGAGGTGCCCGTTCCCGGCAGGACGAGCCAGGGTCAGTGCAGCCGCTGCTCCTGCGGCGTAGCGCATGGGAGGCAAGCACGGAGCCCTCCTGCACACCACACTGCTGGCCAGAAACACGTGCTGCCTTGCGGGCTCAGCTGCGCTGCTTTGCTCTCTGCTGTCTGCAAGAACTGCACAGCCACGAAAAATACCTGCTTAAACAAGGCTCAGCATGTGGCANTGCCTTGCGGGCTCAGCTGCGCTGCTTTGCTCTCTGTCTGCAAGAACTGCACAGCCACGAAAAATAAACAAGGCTGCTTAAACAAGGCTCAACATGTGGCAACGAGGGTCTTGCATCCTCCCTCAGCTTTAGCAGGGCACGGAAATCTGAAGAGACTAATAAAAGCAGATTCATATATACTTTTTTCACCTTGAGGCACTCCAGGTCTCCTGAAGTCCTGCCACAGCCACAGACTGTTGACACCTGGCAGCATCTGCAATGCTGAGTGAGGGGCTCACATCTCCCCACCCACACAATGATTTCTTCCCTAAGCCTTTTCAGGGTGGAAGAACCCAGACCTTTGTATTTCATATCGTGCAAAACGCAGCCATTGCAGAGTCGTGCAAGAGTTGTCACATAAGCTGCAGTGTCTTTATCCAGCGCTGTGGTCCTCGAGCCTTTCAGAGCCATCCTTCCTCTTTTCTGTAATAGTTTCATTTCCTCTTCTCCTCTTCCTGGTTTCTACCTGCACAAAACTGTTACCCACTCTCTGCCTCGTCTCAAATCCCCATAGATCAAACATCAGTTTTTCGTGCAATATGAAGCTACCCCTTTTCTTCCCCCAAATTTTGCATTTTAGGTTTCAGCAAAAAATGAACCCCAAACTCCACCTATGTTGGCTTAAAGAAAATGTTACACCCGTCTCAGAGGATGGACAACATTTGAGTAACATAGTCACAGACCAGCACATCCACATACAACACAGGGAGAGGGAACACACATGGAAAACCGCGGGTTTAGTAAGAAGTTCCTTTTCTTCCCCCAAATTTTGCATTTTAGGTTTCAGCAAAAAATGAACCCCAAACTCCACCTATGTTGGCTTAAAGAAAATGTTACACCCGTCTCAGAGGATGGACAACATTTGAGTAACATAGTCACAGACCAGCACATCCACATACAACACAGGGAGAGGGAACACACATGGAAAACCACTGGTTTAGTAAGAAGTTAAAAAAAAAAAAAAATGAGCAAGAGACAATCTTATTCTCACAGCTGTTACATCATCCCAATAACAAATATAGTTTATTTTTAAGAAACACCTGGAATTCCATATTCAACAAAGTCCCAAACAGATGGAGCTTTCAGAATAAGGCCGGCACTGAAGAAAACTCAGAACACTTTTGCAGGCAGAACGACATGAGTGAGGTGCCGCAGTGCCTGACAGACAGGGCTGTCATTCAAACACCCTTGGTAAAGCTGGTGATAACAGCAAAATCCTGCTGTTCCTGGCAGGCGTTTCACAGGGAGGATGTGGGGGAAGTGAGGAACCTATGCCAGCAGAAACGTCACTTTTCCAGACTGAAAACATCCTGCAGAAAGAGCATCTGGTGGGTCTCCTGTACCCAGCACTGTCATAAGAGCTGCAGACGTGCCTTAGCCCTGTGTCTTTGGCACAAAACTGAAAGGGGACCCTGTCACTTATTTCTCTTGATCCACTATTTACAAGCGCACTTGCAGCAAAGCAGATTCTTTGGGTGATCACAGAGCATCATCCAGGAATTCTTTGGCTGTTGCACGGTATGAAATTCCTCTAATGTTCTTTCCTCAGGGTGGCGTGGGAGGTTGAAAAAGCGTTGGGAGAGAGAGTACAAAGCAGTCACGGAGCAGGAACAGCCTTTTCTCTGCCCAGCGTTCGGGCTTCAGCTGCAGTCTTAGGAGATGCTTCTCCTCCCAGAAAGCCCAGCTCAGCAGCATGCAAGCTGTGCGCAGCGGAACACTTGCTTCTGCACGTGGTGGATAAGAGCAGGGAAAGCACCTAATTCCTATGTGAGCACTTCTCAAGATGCAGAGGGGATACCAAGAGAAATGGAGCATTTCTGCTTCCTCTAGGGAAATGGAAGAGCAAAAGAAAAGGTTGCATCCCTACCCCTCTACCATGCTGATCCATTTTTCTACAACACGGTCATTAAATTGTTGACCAGGACTGATGCATGATTTCAGACAAATAGAAAAAGGCCAGAAAATGTTGCTTACCTCCACAGTGGACCCTTATAAATCTTATTTACCTGCTGCGTTGTTATGGCCAGACAGAATAGGCTGACTTAGTGCTAAAAGTGCTGCTTTACAGATGCAAAAGAGAACAGCCAGTCTCCAAAAAGGACAGCTTCTACAAATGCACAGATTTTTTCTATTGAACAGATCCTACAAACATCCACTTTACCAATGACTATTTGTGATAAGGAAAGAAAAAGATCTCATAAACCATTACATAAATATTACTGGATGCATATTTTGGCAGAGAGAAGTTTTTAAGAATAATCCTTGATTGTTAATAAATGATAAAAATTCTTTAAGAAAATATTGCTTTCATCACATACTATACTGCTGGGGCTAGAAAGGAGCATTTACAGTGATTTATCTAAGGTGCAGTTCATAATTTTTGTTTCTTGCTGAATTGATGTTAAAAATAATCTATGGCTCTGATACAAAGAGGTAAAAAAGCTTGGGTTAACTTATGAAGGCACAAATTGGTTTGTCACAGTTCCTTTGCTAAGGCATCTATCCTTGGAAGTTAAAAAAACAGGTAGGAATTTACAGGATTTCCCTTCTGTAAACAGACAGAGGAAATCAGAAGTGATTTTTCCATCCCTCTGGAAGGAGTTTTAACTGCACTTATTGCAGTTATAGCTGGATACGACCTCACTCCAGCCTGTGAGACAGAAATAGCCCTTCTCTAGCAAGCTCAGAAAAAGCAGGTTCTCCATTATAAACTCTGGGTGTAAAGGGAAGGCAAAAAACCTTTGGTTCCCAACAGTGTTTTGTATAGGCATTCAAGTAGATCTTCAAAAGCTACTACCAGTTGTCCAGGCTAGTACCAAAATACCCGTGCTCTCTTCTCAGGGCTGGATTCTCTTCTTTGGCATCCAAAGATCCTATTTGGTCAGGCCCGGATGTCTTGCTGAGATGAGTCATATAGCTGCATCTTTGAAAAGGAAACCAGTGTGACTTGGGTTGCCACAACAAATTCATCTACTAGATTAAAGAACACACAGGAAACCTGCCCTTGACTGGGAGAGGCAGAAGAGCGGATGACGATGCATTCCTTGCTTACTAGAAATGAGTAATTTTGCTCCATGCTAGTTGTTAACAGTTGTCTGTAGCTGTAATACATCTGTGATGACTGACATTACTGAATTATTGTTTTTGAGAGTAACTTTGAGTAGCAGGGAACAGTAAATCTTTCCAGAGAGACACTGCCAGAGGAAGACAGAAATTCATTTAGGCAAACACCTGGCAGGTACTAAGCATGATACTTACCGGTTGACTGAGTGATGCATGAAACTTTGTAGGATGACCATATACTTAGAACACAAAGGATCGTAGCCAGGAATCCAAAAGTCTGTGCAAAACAAACAAACAATAATAATAATTAAAAAAATAGATATGTACACAATGTTAGATGATTCATATTCCATGAATGTATGGAGTCTCTGGTATATCAAAATATATATTTCCTGAGATAATCAGATTAAAACCTGTTTTCTTCCATTCTCCCAATATACTAAAGTTACAAAAATTCTGTAGTATAATAGCAGCTTGGGTCTGTCAAAACAAGAGTGAAAGACTCAGAATCACACAAAAGGGGAGAACAAAGATGGAGAGCAGCATAAAGCCTCACCTTCTAGACTCCTCCCTAGGACTCTGGAGCAAGAAAAGGACTTTTGCTGACACCTCCCATTCCTGCTCTTGTGGCAAACCCCATTCAATTGGCAAAGGTCAACGTGGCCCAAGTCAAGACTGATTTGTAGTTTCTGAAAATCCAGTCTTTGGAGAGCCCAGCACAGCTTTGACACAGAAAGCATGCATCCATGTGCTGCGAAGCTGCCAAGAGCTCGGATGCTTCTGAAGGGATAGGAGGACTTGCCACATACCAGGTTACTATGGGAAATATTTTAGGACCTCTCCAATGATGACAGTGCTTTGATTAAATGGGACTTCTTGCAGTTCCCAATACACTACCCTTGACTCAAGAAAGAAGAATATACCTGCTGACCAAAAGCGATCTGTCACCAAACAAGTCTTTCCTTGCCATCTGCCAAATAAACAAGCCAGGCAAGTCTTTTAGCTTCTACAAAACACACTATCAGGATTAAGTTTCAGAAGGCAGTTCTTTATGCTGACGCATATTTTAAGACCTTTTACTGTCAAAATACTTTTACCCCACCCAAGAGTCACAGCTCTACAAAGCCCTTCAGCCAACAAAGGCAGAGTACATCCTCCAGTAAATCATCCCAAGACCATCCCAGGTTCTAGTTCAGGAGAAAAGATCTTGAACAGGACCCTATTCAAGAGCAAGTAGGTATCAAATGCAGAGGATTGGGATGAGGTGGTTTCAGTAACTTTTAGCTGCTAGAACAGCAATTCATCAGAAATGATTTGTCTTAATTCTTCCTTCAGATACATTAGTCTCTATGTGTTAAAGATTTAGACTTTGGTTTCAGCTCACGGATGAGGCAAATACCCACTTCTGTGATGAGTCTGGAGTCCACAACTCCTTTTGGTTGGCATTTTGTTACAGAACATGCACTGAGGTGAGTTTGAAAGTAGTTCACCCACTAAGACACAAGCAAGGCAAATCTCAGAGAACAAAGTGACCGAGCAATAGATTTATAATTACTGTATTAAAGTATTAAGTCCTACTTAATACATATTTTAATTAAAAAAAAAAAAAAAGGGGCAAGGCTAAAACACAGTCTTACCGCTCCAGCCACCAGTCCAGTCAAATTGTAACTCTTGGATGCTGCTACAATCGATGCAATGAGAAGCAGAATTGTACCGATTAAATAATGAAGAAACTCCTACAAAGACAAGCGTAATCTGCTTTAGAAGGAAAGTTTTTCAGGAAAGCCTTTCAATATGCATTAGAATCAAAATAATTTGGCACAGGTCATTCAGAAACCCAGGGGGGAAGGGAAAAAAAAAAAAAAAAAACACAAAAGAAAAAGGTACACCTATAAAACAAACAACAAGGCAATAAAACAGTTTCTAAGTTCTGTATTGTATGTAACTTGCTCTGTGAAAGGGAGGCCCAATCTTCATGTCCACCGATTTCACTGGAATTACATCTACTTCACTGGAATTACATCTACATCTACTATTGATCTTTCAATCCCACATTGCATATTATTTATAGCAAAACTTTTATGTTTATAAAAGAGGAAAACCAAAAGCCTCTACTTCAGATAACCTTAGAAAGCAAGGAGTGAATCTACTGCTGGATTTACTAACACCTCTCTTAAAACCAAGATAGGAGAGAAAAAACAAAACTACCCACAACTCTCACAAACCCTCATAACCACTATAAAAGTCTCAGGAAGTCTGGTTGAAGTCAGCGAGTGTGCCTGCAGGCCAGCTGTGCAGCAAAACATGATGCCACAGCTTATTTGGGTGAGTGTGCTGAGGCACGATAGTAAACCTCTTCCCTAGTCTGTGCAGGGCTAGTCCAGGAGTCAGTTCGGTCTCATTATAAGCAGGAATTATCTGTAGATTTAGACTTTGAAACTCCACAAAACTTATGGTGAACAATATTTCCAGGAAAAACACTTTGTTTCTGCAAAGTGAGCATGGATTGTTCTCTTGGCACAATGGGTGCAGAGGAGGGATGTCTGCTTACTGCACTTCCCTTGCACTAGGAGCACGAGCCAAACAAGTGCCACGTGTAAAAAAGGAAGAGTGATTCCTTCTCAAATCAAAGGAAATAAAAATATAACCTCAAAAGGAAACTGCTCAAGGGAAACGCATCGCAGCTTCCGTCTGATAGGAGTTAAAGCAGCTGAAGAGGATCCTTGCCATAAAGTATGTTCTCCAATTGCAACTTGCCTTCCTCTTTTAGTATATCCATAAATACTTTTGAGGCAGGCAAATAAGCTGTCACAGGCAAAATTAATAGGCAAATGCCACTTTCTCCTAGACAAATAAAGCAGTGTTTGCAGACCACTGCTTTTGAGGAACCAAAGAATGGACCAAAGAATTGACAAAGCCTAAGAGGAGCAACCCCTGGCATAACCAGGACGGGTGACTTCCAAGCTTGAAAAGGATGGCATTCCTACAGCAGCTTCCTGAACCACTGCAATTTTACTGGCTGCAAATCACATCTCTGAAAGCAAGGAAGAGATCCTACCAGGGAACTCAGCCAACACTACTTATAGTCCTCTTACAGGACTTCCTAGTCTGTCCTAAACACATTTATTCAAGCAAAAGGGAATTAGTTGTAAAAGATGAATAATGTATCATAACAACCCATAAAGCTATCTGAAGTTAAGCAGCCACAAACTCTAGTGCCTTAAACATACTACTGAGTTTAGGACATTTGATGAACAAATGCACAACGAAAGTAAAAAGCATTTCAGTGGCATATGCAAAGGTCAAAATGGCCTGTTGCATTTAAAGTATGCATTGTTGCAGTTTCCATTAAAAGCTATCCAATCACTTGTTGAATTTAAGAATTCTCTAAATTACTAAAAGCAAAAGAAATGTTAAAGAAAGCAGATCAGTGTGTGACAGCACAAAAAAATGGACCACCTAATTTAGAGCTCAACTCAATGACGTGACTTACCGCAAGGGGCCAGCTAATGCAAGTGAGCAGCCTGTAGATTCGGAAAATGTGGACAACGTAGAAGACCAAAATCATAACCAAGTCACACATGGCAACGATCTGAAAGTAGCTGTATGTGGTGTAGTCAGTCCACTGAGAGCTATTCACACTGATGAATGCAATCAGCAGCGAGATCTGAAAGACAAAAATGCACATTAAAAAGGTTTAGAAGAGTGCTCAGAGGCCTGCGGAGATTTTAAACACAGCAATATGGCATTTAGAAACTGAAGACAAACAGGTTTAAAGCAGATTGGATGATCTCAATAAAATGGACAACAAAGTAAAAAGCTATTTAAAATGGTAATTTTAGAAAACTGCCCTTCAATGCATTAAAATAGCCACAAAGAGAAAGGAGTAAGTAAAAATCCACTTGCTAGAAAAAAAGCAGCAGTTTCTAATAACCTGAAATCCAAACAGAAGAAGTCTATACATATAATAAAAGAGGTCTCAAATACAGAAGAGCCATTAAAAAAATGAGTTTGAATCAGTGATCTAAAACCTACGGATTTACAGCAGGATATGAATTGCTCAATGCAGTCCAAAAATCACTGAATGCTGCAAAAATTAAGGGCCTGAAACACATGTGCCTTGAATTCTATTTAGCGATTTCCTATCTGCTAAACTGGAGGACCTAACTGCAATTGAGCTAACACTTTCACCCCTCCTTTTCTATCACCTGTAGCAAAACAGACTATAGGGCAGTATCATAGGAAAGCATACAAGCACCTGAGAACGTGATTAATTCATCCCATTTCTTGACACAGTAGTTGTCAAGCATTAATACATTAAGAGCTACATGAAGTCACATGAAGAGCACATGAAGTCACAATACAACATCATGGTTGAGAAACACCTTCAAGATCATCCAGCCCAACCATAAACCCATCCATCCCCACCCTGCCTGCTAACCGATGTCCCTAAGCGCCTCTGCATGTTTCTTGAACTCTGCCAGTGATGGGGACTCCACCACTTTCCCGGGCAGCCTGTTTCAATGCTTTTCNGATGGGGACTCCACCACTTTCCCGGGCAACCTGTTTCAATGCTTTTCCCTCTTTCCCTGTAGAAATTCTTCCTAATGTCTAACCTAACCACCCCACCGGTGCAACTTGAGGCCATCTCTTCTATCCATAGTTATTCTGGAGAAGAGATCAACTCCCACCTCACTACAACCTCCTTCCAGGTAGTTGCAGAAAACAATAAGGTCTCCCCTACGCCTCCTCTTCTCCAGACTAAATAACCTCAGCTCTCTCAGCCACTCCTTGTCAGGTCTCTGCTCCAGCTCCTTCGCCAGCCATGTTGCCCTTCTTTGGGCACACAACAAGGACTCCCAAAAAACTTCTATGTTTATAGAAGTGTTATCCTCATCCTGCTTTTATCCAAGAACAAGATTAAAAGGCTAAAAGGGCTCTCCCTTTTTCAGGTGCCTCCACAGTAACCACAGTTCCCACTTTCAGGTGGGCTGTAAAAATATAGGGGCAGGAGCCAATTTACAGGAATTGTGAAATCAGCCTAGTGGCTCCTTTCACACCTGAGTCGTTACCTCTGTCAACTTTTTTAATGTGCACAGAGGATAAGAAGGCCTGGGGCCTTGAAGTACAACCACCATCCAAATAACAAGAACTACTTTTTAAAAACATGCTTACTTTGTTCAATCACTATTTTACCAGATCCAGTCTTTTACCTTCATGAAAGTATTCTTTTATGCTTAGCAGAAAAGATACAAATTTCAGAACAAATAGAAAGAAGAATGTGAGCAATCCAAGGATAAGGTCAGAAAATCCATCTGAGGTGCTATAATCCTTAGAACTAATACGATACAACATATAAGTCAGGGAAGAATCCGCTACAGCTTCTAAAAACAGAGCAGAAACATGCCGTTCCTAAGGAGCTTCTCTGATCAGAAGCACCCAATGTCATTTCACAAGACAGACCCCAAGGGGACCAGGCCAGCACCTTTCCATAACGCTAAGCCCTGCTTAGCCACAACATACTGCCTGCCACAACATACAGCCAGCATTTAAAACTCACTCTATGAAAAAAGAGAGCTAGTAAAAGCCACAGAGTATTATTTTTTCTTTAAATGTGGTGAATATCAAAGTTGCTCCATCAGATAGCAGTTTATCATGATGTAACGGGTGATGAGTATATCTTATGTTTTCCGGAAGTTCTTTTTCCAGAGAGCTTGATGAAAGTTCTCCCAGCTATTCTCAGGGGCAGCGCCCATGGAGAAGAGACCCTTTGTATCAGAGGCCGATGCCCCTGAGCACCTGGGTGCAAATGGGTTGGATCCCAGGCACCTC
>VWPW01017349.1:7683-32287 GCA_013389825.1 Crypturellus undulatus | reverse complement strand
GATAAAAGGCAAAGGAGTTATTCTTTCCAGCACGAGCCCGGCCCAGTGACCCGTACTTGCCAGGTCAGATGAGCGCGCGTGCAGCCGGGCTAGTGCCCAGCACGGGAGCTGCAGCTCCCGCCGCCGCAGCCACCCTCCCTTTCAACCCAACGGATGCAGCGCTGGGCACTCGCCAGGAGCTGCCAAACTCATTCTGGGTCCAATCCAAAACCCCTAGGCTGCTCCTTATCACCCACGTCTCCTAAACGGCCTCAGTTATCTCTTGGCCACCACCCAGCCCTGCTCAACGGAGTCACCTTCGTGTTTGGGACTGAAAAACTGGCCCCTGTCACAGTCAGGAAATTCCCCTGTAGACAAAGGGCTGGGGGTGCCAGGCAGAGCTCCACGAGCAGAGCCGCTTTGCAGCAGAGTGCAGGGAAAGGCAGCACCTATGGACAAAGGTGCTTCTCAGCACAACACAGGCACTGCTTGGAGACCTGGAGGTCTGACTCAGTGTCAGTAAATTAGCAGCTTACCAGAGAAGAACTGTCTGGGATGTCTGTTTGAGCAGCCAGATGTAGCAGGAATGTGAAAAGCAAACACTTTCAAACACAACAGCCAACAGCACGCAACAGGACAAGTAATACAATGGGGCACAATCCACGTTCTGAATAGTAGGAGTTATCTTAAACTTTGGCTGAAAAGTATACCTTTTTATCTAAGGTAGGAGTCATCCAGGGAATTGCACTTACTCTGGACCTTCTGCTATTTGTGCCTTCTGACACAGGCTGCACAAAGGCTTTACCTGGAGAAGTCACCCACCCTTTACCTACAAAAGAAGCTGGTTTCCTTACAACAAATAAACAGCCTCTAAATCCACTGCACCCCAAGACTTCCTTAGGCTGAGCCTCCAGAACAACCCTGAATGTTCAGGAGCAGCAAAGACAAGAGAACAGCTGACAATTACCTCGTTAACATTGATTTTAGACTTTGCAGATGATTCTAGAAAGGCACAGTTACACCACTGTCTTGCTAAGTTCTGACCCTGTTCTTTGCCGACTACGCGTTCTTCTTCCAGGTCACATTTATTGCCAACCAAGATCATCGGAACCTGGAGGGGCGAGAAAGGACAAGAGGTATTAGCAAAACTCAATGTACGGCACGGACCACGCAAGCAAAACCACAGTTCACAAAGACTCCTTCTTCCACGTGCCTGGGGTTTTGTACAGGGCTGACCCGAACCCATCTGTAGCCACCCCGGTTCAGTAACAGCTAAACACGTGCAGGACAGCCATAGCACCAAACAGCCATATTTCTGCAAAATCTTCAGAAATATTTACCTTCTGGTATCTACTAAAAATCCCACAGCTTAGAACTGAAATGCATTTGAAGTCTTTCATGTGACATGAGGCTAAATTGCCTGCCAAATTAATTTATTTCAGGCAATAGGGTATAAAGCATGTGGCTAGAGATACACTATGTTTTGTCCCTTTTGACACCTGTGTGCATTTTTCTAGCTAGCAAAGCATAGCTCAAATGTTCAAAAGGTTCCCAAACTTGGATTCAACAAGTAATATCCCATTACCACGAAAATTAATAAAAGCATTTTAATAACTAAATCAAAGAACCGAAGTAAAAATTAAAGCAACAGTCTCCACTGTCTGATGAGCCTGCCCAGCTTACAGTGCAGATTCTCCTGCAAGCAGCACAGCTGAGTGAGCAGTGCGGGGCTTTGACCTAGAGGCTAATAAAAGAACCACGTAACCAGGGATTTAGGCAAACATAATCCCCACATAAATGAAAAACAGTTTTACATAAATAGAAGTTCAGCCTGTTAAACCAAGGAGGGTACCAGAATCTTAAACCACAAGGTAATCAAGGTTGAAGAACGAGGAAGATCAAGAGAAAGGATGAACTGCAGGAGCCTACCCTCAGTTTCAAACCCATCAAGCAGGGGCTGGGCAGTTCAAGCTGCGTTTGCCTGAACAGTGCACATGTTTTACCTGTGACTGGCCTCAGTGTGTGCCCTAGCCCTCTTTATTGACCATCACCACTCCTAACTGCAAAAATTTGTAAGGAGTGATGAATGAGGCTCCACTACACGAGCCACGAGCCCTGCTACCAGCAGACAGCAATCAGCTTCAAAGGAGGCAGCGACTTTCAAGGTGTCAGTGGAAAAAGATATGGGACCTCTTTCCCACTGCCCAGGGCAACCCTTTGAATATATTTCTTAAAACTTAAAAGAGAATAAAGTCTCTTCAGAGGAGTTTACATCCTGCTCAGTAATGAGGCCAAGCACCTATCCTCCATCTGACAGGCCCCTGGGACAATCCCAGGAGAATTCTGGCCTCTCTCATTTGGTGGAGGTGATTTGTGATCTCGGTGCGTTCAAGCAGCTCTGCAAACCAAACCAGCACAGCAACAGGAGGGGGCTCTACTCCCCCAGTAAGACCAGGGCTTTTTAACAAATTGTTGAAAGGTCCAACAGTTCCATTGCTACTGAGACNAACCAAACCAGCACAGCAACAGGAGGGGACTCTACTTCCCCCAGTAAGACCAGGGCTATTTAACGAACTGTTGAAAGGTCCAACACTTCCATTGCTACTGAGATGCAGCTGGAGCAAAGGCAAGTTGAGACCCCTGCCCTCCCAGTCCTTACTGAGAGCTTCACTCACACAGTGAGATGAAATGAA
The DNA here is from genome assembly GCA_013389825.1 of Crypturellus undulatus. Taxonomy (NCBI): domain Eukaryota; kingdom Metazoa; phylum Chordata; class Aves; order Tinamiformes; family Tinamidae; genus Crypturellus; species Crypturellus undulatus. The sequence goes on along the minus strand of VWPW01017349.1, from coordinate 29,615 downwards.
GCTGAATGCATTCCTAGAGGAAAAAAGAATTGCACACATGCAGGTACCTCTGTTTAGTTATAAAAACACTTTAACCACTTTCACAAAGTATCTTACTTACATCTTCAGTGTCTTTAACCCGTAAAATCTGTTCCCGCAGGTCCTGTAAGTCATTAAATGTGGACTGTGCTGTAATAGAATATACTAGTGCAAACCCTTGCCCGTTCTTCATATAGAGATCCCTCATTGCTGTAAACTGCTCCTGTAATCAAATATTAAAAAATAGCCAGTTAGTCATTCAACGTTTTGGAGTGTTCTTTCATTTACTGTCTGACACAATGGTGAACATGAATTCCCCACATAACAGGGACTGTAAACCCAGTTTCTCCTCTAATACTTCCCTAAGGAAGGCCTTGGTGTCACATCCTCAGTGCTCACTGCAAGCACAGCTCCGGTGTGTGGGAAGGCAGTGACGCACCATTCCAATACATGTATTTATATAGCAGTTATCTAATAGCATAAAAACAGCTTAAAGGTTCAGTGCAATAAGGAGGACAGCACTGCAAGAGCAGGCTGTCAGATCTGTACTAGATTGCTGTCTTTTGTGCAGGCCAACGAAAGGAACCTTCACAGAAACTCTGTTTTACACATCCCGTTTCTATGTCCTCCCATAATTGTCAATGAAGTTCAAAGCTTTCCAAATCTAGTAGTAATTGTATTTTAGGAAGCACATACTCTCCCTGTGATGTTCACTCTCCTATTACAAGGTCTCTTTCTTGAGCGAATAGGATTTTGCAGGCTAGTAAAGTGACACTGGAATGGCAAGGGGAGTTTTGAGGCCTTTGAAGGAAGTGAGGAAGGCAGGATGACAGGAGCCTCCTCAAGGCAGGAGCAGCAGCATCAGGACGAGGTCCCCTGAGTAGGAGATGACGACTAGAAAGCACGCAGATGATTCCTTGCAAAGTACAAAGTTTTTATTGATGCATTCCTCTCCACATGGACTAGTGTGCCAAGTCGAGAGGCAGTACTTAAGCACGGCCTAGACGCACCTTGAGCTCTAGACACATTCCCTTTCCTCCCCACAGGAAGAGGAAACTGCTCTCTGTAGGCCTGTTTGCAGAAAAGTCCTCAAGTGAAGTGACCTACTTACTGAATGGAGACGTAAAAGAGCCTATAACAGTACTCAGAGACTCTGTTTTAAGAGTAGCAGCCGAAATGATTCAGCACTTCAAATTGCCCGCAATTAGCTACAGAACGATGCTATCCTATTGCTAAGTCCTTGTTCTCCTTTCTGCCTTTCCATTTAGCTGAGCAACTGATTCTCCTTGGAAAGGATTAGAATAATAAGTTCTATTCTTCCCATCTCACCTCATTATTAATGGGGAAACTCTGTACCTATTAGAGGAAAAAGTTATACGTACTGTCCCTGCTGTATCGAGGATTTCAAGCATACACTGTTGACAGTCTACTTCCACTTGCTGGGGAGAGAGAGAAGAGAAACACAGGTAAAATGAAACAGTCTGAAATAAAAGGGTTAGACAAGGGTTACCTGAGTTTAGACTTTTAAAGCAAATAGCTCGAAACCACCTGCACGTTCCCAACAGCCCCAGAGGCACCTTGCACGTGGGTCAACTGCAGCCCACGCTGGACCCCTGGGTCATTTCACTGTGGTCCAGGGCTCTCCTGACTGTAAGAGCCTAAGGAGCTCGTTGTAAACGCTCCAACCTAAGTGAGACAAAACCCACCCCCCCAGACCAAAGGGTTTCACTTTTTATTTGCTTGTGGAGAGAAGGGAAGGAGAAAAAGAAATTGGCGATTCTTATAGCTAAGGCTCTGTAAGCCTTTACTAAGAAATGCTGATGATCATATAGGAGTAGCACCAGAAAAGGCAAATAAATTTAACTACAGAACACTTAACAGCATTTACATGTAATTATTGCAGGCACAAATAACACAAGTTTTTTGTTTTCTGTCTTTTGTGCCTTTAATTATGGCAACAATTATGCTAATCTGCAAAACAATGGGTTACTTGACATCAATTTGAGTGAAGAATGCAGCTCTGTGATAGAATTACATAACACCCCTGTGTCAAGGATTCTGACAAGGACTTTTGCTCGGCAATTACAGGCCTGCACCCAAAAGGCTGTGAAGATTTTTAAATGTGTTCTGCTTGGTTTGAAGGCACAAAAGCTAAATAGTGAAACAGATGTTTCTAAAGAAAACAATAGAAAGCAACTATGATGCTACAGTAATAAAATCTACGGTGATGAATGGTGTATATATATCCTTTGTAACAACTTCTACAGATATCAAACATACGGTAAATGCTGATGTATTTATGTTTTGAAGTATGAGACTTGAAAGAAAATCTTGTTTTACCTTTCTGTATGAATCTTCTATTGTTGGGTCATATTTTTCAACAAAAATTCCCTGAACAAACTGTACAGTCTAGGAAAGGGGAAAAAAAAGTGAAGTCAATATGATCAGTAATATTTAGCAAAAGCACTTTATAAAAAAAGCAGCAGCACAAAAATTACTCATCACTAACGATTAACATTCAATAATACGGATCAGAGACAAGACATACACAGAGCAAAGTTTTTTTGCTTGCTTGGTTTTTTCAAAAAGATAATATCCTCAAAAAAAAAAGAAAAAAGAGAATAAAAAGCACCTAACTGGTTCTCAATTCTTTTTCTCTCCTATGAAATCACAAGGTGATGCCCAACTGGATATTCTTGGTAACACCCACTGACTCTGCAGAAGATTTTTACTCTCATTACAACTGGGGAGGAGGGTAGTGCAGCGGAGGCCGTTCGGGAAGCTCCACTCTAACCGTGTCCTGCTCCTCGCGCAGGGCTCCGGCTCGCTGCTCCTCACTGCGAGGCACCGGCAGGGCCACCCGGGCACAACAGCAGCACTCGCAGTGTGACAGACCACACTGTAACCCAAGCTGCTGCTGCAAACAGAGCCGGAAAGGAACACCAGCCTCTTTGTTGGGCATGTTGGTTTGCACAGTGCAAAGAACACATTTAAAGTGACCACCATAATATTTTAAATCCCATCTTGTACTTACTGCTTGGAAATAAGTAAATAGTCAACTTGATAGCTAAATATTATTCTCACCTGCCAATTGACACTCTGCCCGCTTACAAACACAAAATATCACCACTGCATATGAATTACAATATTCAGTTACAGAGTACCGATGCTGTCAGAAAGACCTTCAGTTTTGCTGATCAGATTTTTACAATGATCCCATCAGCAGTGCGTTTGCATGCAGGTGTGTGTGTGTGTGGTGTATGTGTATATATACACATATATACACGCACACAAAAATAAAAGCTAAGGACTTAATTTGTAAAATTTGTAAAGCTCAGTCTGTAGCTTTAGAGGTGAGGACAAACAGAATACACAGAATATAGGATGAAGAAAAATAAACTTCAAAGCTTTTTGAGAATTAATTTTGAAAAAATCTATAGAATATATTTTTAAAAGGTATTCATATTTCAGTTTCTAAAAACATTAGTGATAGATTCTAAGATTTTACATCAAAAATGAGAAACCTCAATGTCAGAATAGGGTATATCAAAAAAATTACGCCTACATCTTGTGAAGGCCAGGATGGATTCTCTGAAAGAATACATCAAACTTGGTATGTAATTGTACAATCTCTGTGTCTATTCATCCAGGTTCTGCCGACAACTCATGTGAGAAGTCCAGAGCAGCCCATCTTAGAGTGAAAAAGGCCAAAAGCAGCAGCAGTCAGAGCAGCAGTTGGGGATATGAATGGCTGGTGATTCCTGCCGTCCTCTGGGACAGTGACGGGGTGACAGGGTGCGTTTCCTTGTTGTAGATAACGTCACACTTGAGCAGCTCTTCACCTTTCTCGCAGCAGAAAGCTGCTTGACTGATACTTGATAAAGAGGCGTCAGAAACTCGTACACCACTTTCCTATCAGCTGCGCAAGGTAAGCCCCTTGCAAGCAATACCCCGAGCTCTTCAGGAGCACAAGTGTGGCCCTGCTTCACCCTCCGCCCTGCAGCCCCGGGAAGGGCTTGTTCCGTCACTGTGCTTTGAAGCCAGGCTGGTCACTGGGGTTCAGGCCATGAGAAAACAGTTTCTCCAGAAACATGACACTACAATTCACAAATATTTGAGCAGTACAAGGGTAGGTACTGCAAGCTACACTGTATTTTGAAAGCAAAAAATACCTTAATATATTCAATGAGCAATATCTGTGATAAGATGGGTCAACTTGGAGCTCTGTGTACACATACACATCTACATGAATGAGCTGCAGAAGCACTTCCTAGCAAACTCACCAAAGCAGACTTGCCAACACCTCCTGAACCAAGGACCACTAGCTTGTACTCACGCATGGTGCGGTCTCTTTAAATACCGACAATCTGGAAAGCAAGAAAAGCCAAGAGTTAAAAGGGCACCCACACACACAGCTTTATGGCACCATCTCCTGAAGATAACAACACTCTAATTATTTAAACACACGTGACAGCAAAAGTCTCTTTAGTAATAGCTAAGATTTATTTACAACCTCAGTACTCAAATGCAGATGCACTATTCTAATAGCTCCAGTTTATTCTAAATTTCAAAAATAACCTTCAAACTAAGGATTTTTTCCTCCTGCTAACACATTCAAGTACTCAAATGTACAAACTATGTTTAATTCCTATACAGCAGCTAGTATTCTTATAGTGAAGTACATAAATCAATGCTTCATTTTAATGTGGCATAAAGCATTTGAACCATTTCAAAATTTGCCCTGGAACTGGCTTCCTCCTAAGTTCTCCGAGGCCGGCACAGATTTGCCAGCCCGCTGGCTCCTCGCGAGGGGAGGGAGCAGACGCGGGGCCGCAGCGGGCGGCACGTGAGTGGGGTAGGACCTGCCCGGTGCCACCTCTGCTCTGCCAGCTCCTCACGGCCAAAGCTGGAGCGTGAACCAAAATAAAAACCCTCAGTGAACTACATGGGGAGAGGTTTGCTTCTCCGCCCACCCCAACAGGGAGTGTTTTAGGTCAGGATTTTCTCTCTGGAAAAGGTCAGGCCCAACTCGCAGCTGCCAAGGCAGAAACCTCTCTGCTCTTCCCAGCAAAGCCTGTGCCTTTTTATGGAAATCTTTCCACTCCCTGCACTCGCTAGGCAGCACCAGAAAATTTCTCATTCTCTTCAAGATTCCCCGACAAATAAGGCGAATGACAAGGCGGGCGATAAACATTTTACACTCTGTTTACATAGGAGCGGGCCCGGGCTCCGTCCCCATCGTCCCTATCGCAGCGCCGGGGCAAACAATGACATCAGCAGCCAGTTATCCGTCCTGCTCCGAGCGCCTTTTCTTCCCAAGTAAGGATTCGGGAACACGAGCGCAGGAGCTGCGCTGCTTTCGTTTCGCAGACGCTGCAACCAGCCTTGCCAGGAGATTTGCAAGTTTGACAGTTACGATTGGAAGGTTCTTCTAAAAATGAGAGTGTCATTTGAAATTGTCGTATTTGCCACAAGAATATATCAACTTGCTGACTCTGTTAAAGCCAATTTGCAAGGAACGCGGATCCAGCGTTTCACTTTAGTGCCACCTCCTTGCAACCGTGCCCCAAGCACAGGTTAAAGCAGTGCAGTTAAAGAAATACATGATTATGAATTCCGTGGTCAGTTTAACCCACCCTTTATGTTCAGAGCCAATTTTTAAAACACCAGATCACAGCCGAGCTCACCTGGTTGGCTGGGGCATCTCCAGGCCTGCACTAAGTGTTCCTCCCTCACCCAAACGTTAGCGGGAGGGAGGAGAAGGCTGCAGTGAGCAGCAGCACCCACAGGTCTAAGCACCTGGAAGCTGTTTTTCTTTAAGCCCTGAAGCCTGAGAGCTGCAGACACTCAACTTCATAGAGACTGCGAAACTAAGTCAGCTTGAAGGGGATTTTCCAGTATGGTAACTCGCAATATCTAAAAATAATCCAGGCAACATATATGCTCTGTAGGAAGCTGACAACATTTTGGTTAGAATTCTGGCACCTGCAAGGTCCTCTGCTTCCCCGAGGAGCAACGTGCACTTCCCTTTCCCAACACTCGTGCGCTTGGGTGGGAAGGAAGGGGAGTTCCAGTTAGCAGTTCTCCCCTGCCCTTGATAATACTTGTAAGCCTTAGGAACTGAAGAGCCCCTTGTTTATTTTAAGTATAAGTGCAGTTTCGCTGATCCAGTCTTTCTTCATCTCCCTGTGGCTCCACGGTCTGTTCCTGCCAAGAAAGCCCCCAGACTAGCCAAGCTAAGGGTTAAATTTAGCCGTGAACTCTTTCACTTCTTATTTATAGCAAAAATACTTGTGGGAAAGTTTCAGCTGAGAGCAGCACAAGACTAACTTCTCATTTCTTTTCTACAGTATGTGATTATTTTCAGGTGCAACAGGAAACTGAGATCCTGAAATGCATGAGCCTTATTGCTGTAACCCTCACATGCCTTAATTACCTTGTAGCTCTTTCACAAGGGCGTTAATACTACTTGTTTATACAGCATGAATAGAGCGCTCAGGAAATTACTATGCAGCATCCTCGCCAGCTTACATTTGGCAAACTATTTATGCCCACCTAAATACGGCCAGACACAGCACCATTCATCTCCATCCAGGACTCGGGGCAGTGCAGCAGCCCGCTGTTGAGCAACAAAAATTTTGAAGCAACATGAAATTGTTCAATTTGAGAAAAGAATATGCTGGTGTCTGGATTTAATCCGTAACAATGAGCAAATCAATCTTTGAGCCCGCCACAAGAAACACTTGATATTTCAGGATTTTCTCTTCCTAAAACTTATTTATGCAAGAGTGTCAAAAAGTAGCACACACTTGTAACCCACCTCCTTCAATCTCCAAAAACACTGGAGCACATGCACTGAAACAGTGGGGTTTAATATCAGAGCAAGACGAGGCATCAAAGGCCCTTACCAGGGCTATCTTTTCTGCTATCACTGTCACCAGCACCTGCTCCCTGGAACGTGACACAAGCTTTCTTCAAATATTAACAGAACCAGCCCCAAACTGTTTGGTTCTGGCTGGAGGAGCGCAGGTCCCTGCTCCGTGCGCACAGGGCAAGGGGAGGAGAGCAGCAGGACTCGCGTTGTGACACCCGAAGGAAGCGCCCAGCGGGCAGCCCGGCAGAAGGGCCGCTCCGAGGGCGGCTGGACCCACGGCCGAGGCGGCGCTGACGCTGCAGGGTACACCTGATGCCCGTGCGTGCGCTTCCCACATCTTTATTCAGCAAAGCCAGGGCTGCAACTTGAGCAATGTCCTGAACAACAGGAAGCCGGCGCGCACGGCCGCAGCAGCAGGTTTTAAACGAGAAGTGAATCCTCGGCCACGCCGGCTGCAGCCAGCCAGGGGCTCCAAGCGACTGCTCCCGCTGGACAAGAGAACTGCTGGGAACTGCACAACAGGGTCAGCCTGAAGAGCAGCCACCCACTCTTGTGAGAGCCCCTGCAGCTCCTCAAGGAGCGTGCACCGTGTGATACGGGGCAGGGAACAGCGCAAGGAGGAGCAAATGCTGCACTGCAAACAGAGTGCAAGAATTCCACACCAACCCGGGATGCAACGTGAACCCTCAGAAATGCAAATGCCCAAATACAATTTCATACTTCTGAGGAAGGTGATTTACGTTTATTAGTTTCCTTGTCCTCCTGCAAACGCTGATGGAGCTATACACCCAGCAGGAGGAACAGACACACTGCTCTGCACAGGGCAGGCTGTGAAAGCAGCAGTTCGAGGGGTTTGCAGGGCCTGAGGGAACACTGAGCACCGCTGCCAACAGGGACCCCACGGGGAAGGACCACAGCGAGACGCAGGCAGTCGTGGTAGGTAGATGCATTCCTGATACAGCCCGAAGGAGTAAAAACCATGGACTGTTTGGACAGATTAGCACTTCCTGCCAGTCCAGATGACACCAGGAAGGCAGCACAGCTTAACCCCACTACAGGAAATACGGTTCGGGCAATCTTTTCCTTTTTATTTCAGTGCAGACATTTGTCAGTTTTTAAGTTCTCCCCAACACTTAATGATTTCACAATTGGTAATTTCACTTGAAAACACATTAAGAATGTTAAAAAACCCTTACCTTGGCATAAAAGATCTCTCATCAGTCTTAACAGCCTTATGGAAGGTTTTTCCAGGCTCCCTACAAGGGACTAAAATAGAAAAAAAGAATTAATTCCTCAAAACATATTTTAAATTAGAGTGTCTATAAGCATCCATCCAATCAACTCTTCAGTTTTAAATCCAAAGACAACTGCTGCAAAAACTGCCCTTTGCTTAATCAAAGAAATTCTAAGCAATTTCTACTACTACCAGAACCAAGTTAGCTTAAATATACCAACTTCAACATGATTTCACCTCGCGCTGGAGCGATTAAAGGCCTGGGCAGGTGGGGGGGAAGAACCTCACAGTTGTCTTTCACTTTTCCATCTCCTCTAGACATACTTGAAGCCTATTTTACTCCATTTCCTTCCTTTTATTTCCGAGGAACTGATTCTTGTCCCAAGCTGGGCCTGAAATGAAGCTCCAGAACTCAGAATCCCGAGGCCCCCTCTGCCCTGTTCCCTCAACCAACACGGCAGCCCCGGGCACGCTCTGCTCCGAGCCGCTTCCCAGGCCAGTTCCCAAACCCAACGGCGATGCCCTGTCCCGCTCTGTCCCCTGGCTCGAGGAGAGAACACAGAGCAAGCCCCAAGAGTCTGGAACACTGAAACATTAGAGCAGGGCAGGGATTGTTCGAGAAAAACACCTTGAACACGGGGGCAGGTCAGGAAGCAGGAGCTTGTGGAGCGACTGCATCACTCCTATATAAGCAGCTTCTTGACCAGGCACGGGTACGAGGTAACCGAGGGCTCACAGGCCTAACCTCTGTAGATAAAAATACTGAAGTTGCAGTAGGCCCCATTTTGGCACTAAAAATTAAAATCCACTTTATTTTACCCCAGGCGGAGTTGGCAGCACCACCAATAGCAAACCACAATTTCTGTTGGATCACACCACTGCAAATGCTTTCCCCTAACTGCTACTCCAGCTTGTCAGCTGCAGGAAGAAAACATGAAACTGAAGTCTCATAGATTAAAAAAAAAGCTCAGAGCAGCAAAGCTGCCATTTCTACTGAATACAGAGATGTATCTTCGTCGGGGAGCCAGAAGCGAGACTCATGCTATGCCATTTCCGCAGCAGTTTAACCATCCCGCGGACCAAGGTCAACGAAGAGGCTTCAGTGTGAGCAGAGTGACAGTGACAGCCCAGCCTGCGCCCGGGGGACACCCGGTGCCTTCCCTGCTGCGGCCCGGAGCACACGGAGCTGGGAGAGAGGCGGTTTTGTCTCGGAGAAGCTGCGCATCCAGCAAAACACATTTCTGAAGAACAAGTTGCAGAGAGCAGAGCAACAGGGAGATTTTTAAAAACTGAGTCAGTAATAAATGAGTCATAAGCCAAAAACTTGACCGAAAAGTCAGGGGAGGAGGACAGGGCAGAAGGGTGGAGGAATCTGCTCATACTTCAACTCCCACATATTGAAATGAACCTTTTAAAACACGCACTAATATTAACCGGCTAAGACAGCCAAAACAGAGCAGGAAACGATACCGAGGGTGGTGACTAACGCTCCAACCAAGCTTCGAATACACATCAAATAGGTAGTTTTAGACAGACGTGACTGCGTTTTAACAGATTAACAACATCACTTCTGACAATTGGAATTATTCACCTACTCAGCTGGGAATCCTGCCTTCCAGAAGTCCAAGTGTTTAGCAGCTTTGTGCATCCTGCAGCTCCTTATTCCTCTTCCCACGTTTGTTTTCCCTGAACAACAGGACAGCTTTATTCCAACGAAAATCCACCATGTTCCTGCCGGACATTTGCGCCCTAAGATACACTGCACCCTAAGATACATTGCGTCAAACCCTCAAAACTTCAGCTGAAAGATGCAAAGCTGCCAACTCGGTAGAAGTGTTCAGAGGCAGGAGATGGACAGAGCAGTATTTTTGCTGTCTGCAGTTATGATTCTGAGGAATTTCTGCATGTAAGCATTGAAAGCTCATTAAACACACACTCTACAAACTCTACATTAATCTAGATGCTCTTTCAACAACTTATATACAAAAATCTGGAATAGTATCAAGAAAGGGCCCCAGAAATACCATTTACCCAATTTTCCCCTGCATCTGCTACCCAGGGACTGCACCAACTGTCTCACTAGTTTGAGCTGCAGCACATACGGGACACACACGTCACATCTGTTTGTCCACTGTGATTTGCCTTTTGCACCCCAAGAGGAATCTGGGGTTTCAGTTACAAAAGACAAACTGAGAACAACCTCCTTTTGAGTTATTTCAATGCTATAATGCATTTTAAGAGATGAAAACCCAGCACACATCCTACTACAAAGACTGCATGGGAACCGAGGAACTGCTTTGAATGCAGCCTGTTATCTGATGCATCTCGGAGCACGGAAACTCAACCACGCGCACCGGGAGCAGCCCCGCTGCGCTGCCGGCCTCGCGGTGCTTGCATCACCTGTAGTTATTTTACAGAATCGTGGTGCGTGCCTTCCCGCTCTGAAAAATGCAATGTCTGCAAGAGCCCGACGTGACACAGAGCATGTGGAGAGTCCGGGTCACCCGCAACCCTGCGCTCCCTCGTCCCGATGCTTTAACGCACCGTGGTGCTTGCGGTGGCACAAGGCTTGGGTTAGCGCCGTGGCGTGGAGCTCCAAATCAGAGCAGTGCCCAGCGCTGAACTGCGCTGCTGGAGGACGAGGCAGCTCCGACTCTGTCACTGCGCTAACGTGGACCCGGCAACCGGCCTCCAGACACAACAGGAACAGCAAGAACATCCAAGTTTGATATGAACAAAGAAGCATGCGATTATATATAAAAATGTAACAAAGCATAAGCTGAATGAAAGCTTAACCTTCACCCCCAAGTATTTTTTAGCAGCTCTGTATCCAAAACTCCAAGCAGGGCCCTGTGCCACAGACACGTAACACCTCGCAGCTGTGGAAACCAAGGCATTTTAACAGGAGATAATTAAGTTGCCATAGACCTTGTTAAGCATTTTTCCAAACATAACAAGTGAGTCAACAGCAGAGCAGGGTTCATTCGGGCAGCTCTTGCTGCACACGTGTGCTCAGATCCAAGCCACGCGCACCTGAAAACAGGAATTTTAGAACAGTGTTGACAGTCCCAGCTCTAGGGTTGAGGAGGGCTGCGTCCTCCCTGCGCCGCAGCAGCCCTGGGGCAGAGAGGGCCGAGGACAAGGAACAAGGGGGAGGCACTGAGCAGGTCCCCGAGAACCACCAGCACCGGCTCCTGGAGAAAACCCGAGCTGGCCCCCGAGATGGGAGCTCCAGCTGCTCGCACGGTTATCCCGTCACGCGTTTTGTTCTCCTCCTGCTCCCTTGAAAGATTCAGCCCTGTATCATGGAGATACAAATCAGGAAAAAGGAGACAGGCGAGGGGAGCAAACAGGATTCACTGGGCTCGAGGGATGAGATAATAACCTGCCTTTGTGGCAGCTTGCTCGGCATCTGCACCTCCCTTTCTCTGGTGGTCCGGTTTGCACGCACGGAAGCTGAACCAGAAACACTATGGAAACCCAAGTACTACATGTTTGCACGGGGAGATAGGCTGCCAGCACGTCAGTGCTGAGGGAGAAGCAGCAGACGAACAACGGTCTGGACTTCAGCACCTATTTCCACCTGCCTGTCCCGCAGACGGAGCCGTCACCTTCTGCGTTCCCTATGAGACGTGTGGTTGCAACGCTCCAGCACCTGCCCATCTCGGCNTGCTCGGCATCTGCACCTCCCTTTCTCTGGTGGTCCGGTTTGCACGCACGGAAGCTGAACCAGAAACACTATGGAAACCCAAGTACTACATGTTTGCACGGGGAGATAGGCTGCCAGCACGTCAGTGCTGAGGGAGAAGCAGCAGACGAACAACGGTCTGGACTTCAGCACCTATTTCCACCTGCCTGTCCCGCAGACGGAGCCGTCGCCTGCGTTCCCTACGAGACGGGCAGGTGCTGGAACGTTACAACCACACATCTCGGCTACTTTCACCTTGGCAGTTAAATATGGAATCAGAGCTACTATAAACAAGCCTATTTAACTTTGAACTTGTTAATATTATTTGTGCCAACTTTTTAAAATTACTATAAACTAGACCATGAAAATGCTGTTCCCTCTATTGCTATTGAACACAGCTTAATTCTTCATCAAAATTCCTCATTAATCACAACTGTGCTCTCAGAATTAAATCAAGCACTCGTGCAATGGAAAGATTTATATTGATTAAAAAACACTCTAAAACGGAGAGGTTCTCTTCCCAAAGAAGGGAGAGAGCAGAAAGAGCCAGGCCTGGAGCTGACAGCGGGAGGACCAGGACTCTAGCGGGGCCTTCAGCGCTGGCGCCTGGCCCTGACACACCGCGTTGAAGGAGAACTCCACTCCCCATCTGCTCCTTAATTAGGAATTTGTTTTACACCGTGTCCGTAGATATTAACTTACTCAATGAAGTCGCAAGTTCATTAAAGACTTCCCTGCCGTCCCTCCGAGCCGGCGGCGGGCAGGGAGCCGCTCTGCAGCCCGGCTAATCAGCGCCGCGCAGCCCTTGGCAGCGCCTGGCCCCTCGTTAGCGCCGGCGTCGTTAGGGGGACGGAGATCCCGGCCACCCGCTGCGTGCCAGGGCGCTTCCCCACGCTGCCGCCCGCCTGTCCTGAGGCTGCCGACCTCCCCGGCCCCTCCTGGATGCAGGAGCCACGCGGGTAACTTGCTGTCCGACTTTGATTGCTTGTCACTACAGTGTCTGAGAGCTAAATAAAATTGTGTATTAATATCACACATATTCTAGCAGAATTATTTTGTGTATTATGGCAGAAACCACTCCATTTTTCAAACTTAACAGTAGAAATTAACATTTCAATTTACTGCTTTTAGCATCAAATCAAACAAAAAAATAAAAGCAACAAGCATATAATTAACCACATGCATAACCGTGTTGTGGAACTAGTCACTATGCAACTACAGAGCGTTACTCCTTCTGTAGTATGTACTCAATTCCTTTTAGTTCTTAAGCTTTTGTTCTATTAAATTTAACATAACTTACAACCTAGTTATTTTAAAAGCCTATTTATATTTTAGTAGCTTCGGGGGTGTTTGACATTCAGAAACATATGTGCTGCTCCACAGAACTCTGGAGTCTGCCAACAAGCAGCTGATAAATAAACCTAATTCCTTATCACAAGGCCTGATAAGCGACTCCAATACGGAACCAGTGCCGCACACAGGGCTTGTCAATACAGCAGCTATAACCTGAGCTCACTGCAAGCCCAGAGGAAAGCGTTTGGAAAGACAACCTCGCCCAGCAAGTCCTAAACTCACACAGCTGAAGGCAGCAGCATTTTAACTGCGCATCCTGCTAAATCAGAGGCAATCGCAATTAATTCATTTATAGCTGCCTAGACATACTGCTCCACTTTTGAAATACAAGATAAAACAGAAAGTTGATAGAATCCTACATAATTAATACACTAACGACATGCCAAACGAGCAAGCACTTTCTGCAGGCAGGAGGGCCGCTGCTGCGCGGTTCTACCCCTGCAGCGGCGGGCTGCACCCATGCATTGCAGGCTGCGGGGCTCCCCGCTCCGCAGCCAGAGCAGCAGGCGGTTTCTGCATAATTGCACATCCTGCGAGCTGCACCGAGAAGGTTACAGAGCCAGGGCCAAAGTCATAAAAGCCTCAGCTGAGAGTAAAGTCCTTTAGCAACCGAGTGGCCCTTTCTATCGTCAGTGCTTCGCCGTCCTGGGGCTTTCAGCAAATTAACCACAACACAAACATGTCTGAGGAACAAACGTTTTTGAAATGACAATTATTCTGTACTTAGAAAAAGTGCTTTTACACACCACACAAGCATATAGAGACGGATCTACCTAGATCTGTAACCTTTTCTTCATGCTGAACTCATAATTTTTTTAAATATCAGGGTGTTTACTGCTGCTTATTCATTTTAACCTGCTTTGATGGCACAGCATTCCAGAAAGCAGCAAGCGCTGTGGGCAGCCCAAGCCTGCCCCGCTCATTTGTTTTCTGTCCTCTCGGGCCGCGGTTGCACAGAGCTGCTGGGGACACGTGCCAGAGCGACACAGGCGCGGGAAGGGACGCCGGAGCTCGGAGAGCAACACACTGCGGCCCGAAATGAGCCCAGGCACGTCACGGCCCGCGGCGCAGCGGCCGCCCTGCGCGGGGCAGGACCGCTGCAAGCTCCACACTGACGAGCACCAAGGGGAGGAGGCACCACCTACACCCTGCAGCTCAGGAGACACTAGTTTGCAGAATTAGTAGCTCCGCAGGAGGGATTGCAAGGCACGGTGTAGACCCAGCCCCAAACTACACCCGTTTCCAACAGACACAACCACAGAGGCCCTCGCAAGCAGCAGCCCTGCTGCCTCCAGCCCTCCTCTCCTCTGGATCCAGAGAACTGAATGTTTTCAGCCAAGGGTTTCACCCAACACGAGTTCTCGGCTGCTCTTCCTTTTTCTGAAGGAAGGAAGAGGGAGAAACTTCCCCCCTCCCTTTCTCATCAGCAAAACATGTAAATGTTAAAGGCATGAACATTAGATACAGAATCAATTTACGAGACTTCCTCCCATCTGTTCTCCCCTACCCACATTGATTTTAAAATTGCATTGCCTTTTTTCCACATTTAGTAGAGGGGGTGGAAAGAGTCTGACCTTTTTAAACATAAGATTAAATTCCAGAGAGAATCCAGGAGACTCAACCACAGCAAAACCAGCAACTACATTATACCTGGTAAGAGTAATTTGTTGCGCCGATAGTAGCTTGGCAACATTCTTAACTACGTTTTTCCTGGTTTATGTAATTAGAGTAAATAAGTGACACAAGGTAGGCAGACTGTCAGTGCGAGTTTAGCTTTCATTTTAAGCAATTATTTTATTTCTGCAGTAACACTGACCAGACAGAGCAAAAATGATGAGCGACAACCTTACCTTGAAAGCGTGTTTAGTCGATCAGAAACAAAGCTGTGCAAGAATATTCTAACATGCCTTACGGAGATTGAAAGTGTGACACTGCACAGTTTATATTGAGGAGAATCAGGCAAAGAAAGTTACAAAGGATCCTCTGCACCAGCAGCTGGAACAGCCCGCGGCAGCTTATCCTGCCCCAGAACCCATCTAAAACAACTGCCCCAAGGCCCTTCCCAGGGCAGCGCGCGGGCCGCCCCGATACGGTGCCGGTGCCGCCCCGAGCCCTGCACGGCGCAGATACGGCGGGAGCCTCTGCGCTCCAAAGCAGAGCCTGGACAGACCAACACGGCGCCTCTGGATGAGGGTCCTCAACTTCTTGTTAAAAATGCAGAGGGAAATCACTTGGGAAACAATATTTCTAGCCATAACTCATAACTAAAACAATATTAAGCCTTAAAAATATGCCCTGCATTAGTTTAAAACACTGCTCAGCTTTACACTACCAGATAAATGCAGAAAAATATTAAAATTCTTCACATCTTAAGCAAAGCTGCAATAAGCAGCCTGTGTGCACGTTTGATCTGACCGTGCTGATTGATCTAAAGGTCAAGTTTGCATATGCAGTCTAGACATTTTCACTGCCTTAAAAACACTTATTTGTTTAGTGTGCATGGCAGCCACGGGCAACCAAAACACCTACTGTTCCCTCGCACAAATCAGGCTAATTAAACGCCTGCTTTCACCGTTATTTTTGAATGAAGAGCCCCACTTGCCATATGGCCGCATTAATGTGTTGTTTATCAGTGTAGAATAAGCACTTGCAGAGATGAGTGCCCTTGCAGTGAGCACCTAACTCAAGTTAATGATGAGTGTTTTAATACCCTAAAGCTCAGGCACAGATCTGGATACGTTTCCACAGCATTTTTTTAAATGTGATGGGAAACTGATTAGCAGTAAGTTAATTACTTCACAGAAAATGTAACAGTTTCACTACTGTTTGTAACAAAATGAAGTTGTTTAACATGATATTTAATCCTTTAGCATTTAGCTCTGGCCTTTAAGGCTGCTCCCTGGTCCCCGAGGGAGAGGAAAACAGCAAGAGCCCAGCTTTGTTTGTTTTACAAATCAAAAATAACTTCTCCTACATGAGCACTTTAACACAAGAAATATTCAAAGTTTGGTTAAGACTTCACCGATCATCCCACTTTTAGGGTAGAAAGATTTAAATTGAATTCCTGAAGACTCTATAATGGATATTTTACTACATCAGCACAGTTATTTCTCTGATGTTTTAAATCCCTCTGAATCTGACCATCTTAAAAGGACAAAATAGCTTTGCCAGTTATTAAAAGATGGCACTAACCCTTACAGGAAATAGCTCCTATAGTAGAAAATAGTTTCATGAGCCACCACAGAACTTAAAGGTCAGCCCTGATTACAACCAGATTAGATTATTACACAGCTGTTTAAAAACCTCATGGGCAGTTGGACTCGCGCTCAGTTCGGTGGGAAGGAAGGGAACACACATCCTCCAGCGTCACCGGCACCACTGGTCCTTCCTCTCCGCTCAGCAACAGCCTTGGACAAAGCTCCTCCAACCCCGGCACTCCCAAGAGTAATTCCGAGCGGGTGCAGAAGGCAAGGCGTTCAAACAGCAGTGAAAAGCAAATTTTTAGTCTTTGAAGTGATGAACAAGGCAGTAGAAAAAGCTGCCTACGTGCAATACACATATTGATATGTGAATCCTTGCGACACGAGCGGCGAGCGCCAGGCCTGCGCCCTGATGGAGACCCCAGCGCACGCCGCTCCGCTCCCGCGCTGCCACTTCAGCTAAACGTCTGCCACTTCAGTTCAAGCTTTGCAACGTTAAGCCTCACTTAAACATTTTTTTCTTTCCTCTACAAATGCAACACCAAGCACACAAACCCACACGCACTACAGTGCCGGGGTCTACAAGACATTTAGGATTAAAAGGCAGAGCTGCAGTCACACCAACGTGGCAGGGAAGGGACGCTGGAAAGGTTCAGCCCCGGAGCTCTGTGGACGTTACTCAGTCGTCCCCAACAGCTGCTGATGCCCTGCCAGCTCCCCTAGGAGCTCGTTGCTCAAGCGCTAGCACAAAATCACCCTAGTTCTGATTTTACGTTTGTGAAGAGCTTTGGGGTGAACGGTTTGTAAAACAAGAACAGGCTACAACGTATGGAAGTTACAGAGTAAATGAGAAAGATCCGTTCTTAGAAGGCACCTCATCCAAGACACTGTCCTGGAGCATGAAAACAACTATTAGGTCATTTTTTATGAGATTCATGAAAAAGCTTTATCCTAGGCTTGAAATTTATTTATTGATCAATATGTCAATGCAATAAATTCATGAAATGATAGTCATATAGTCACAAGGACTGCAGTAATATTAAACATTAAAGAGACCTGATGGGGAAAAAGCCTTAAGTACATGAATACCTCATGAAAAACTGTCCTTTGGAATAACTGCAAGCTGTATTTTTATCCTTAAAATTGCTTTCAACTAAGCCAAGGCATACGAAAGGAGCAATTGTCTATGTTTATTTTATATTTACCTGTATTTTAAAAATCCACCAATCCTGCTCCTCAGGACTCATAGCCAGGAAGGGTTGTTCAGCACAATCCCAGCGCTTCGGCTCGGAGTCCAGCAAGATGTGCTGAATCCTGAGCTACTTGCGCAAAAAAAAAAGAATTGCACCAGAAATAACCTTACTCGGTGACCTATGATTTACTTCAAGCTACCACGTGGTAGATGGCGTATCAAAAGCAATTACTCTGCGTGTCAGTTGTCTGTAATGAAAGGTTCTTTTCTAGCAGCCTCTCCCTACAACTTCAAGTTTATTTACATTAGGAACACGACATAAAAAGCAACATAAGAAAAAAGGCACTGCAACCAAAACAGCCAGCCCAACTGCTCTTCCCACACACCCAGGGCTTTCCACAGTAAGGGCTTATTTTCAACTAATGTGTTAAAAATGTTAGACACATCTGATTCCATAGAGATTAATGGCTTGGAAAATAAGTAATAGTGGTCTTATTTCTGGAATCACTGAGCACCCACAACTCCAGCTGAAGCCAGTAAGCGCTGCGGATGCTCAGATCTTATAAAGCACAGATTTTAAAGCTATGAGTTCACATGCAGTACTGTAATTTAAATGACAAAATCAAATTTTTTCAGTATTAGAACACACCAGAACACAACATCTCTGCATCCAAGAAGGATTTCAACAAATAACAAACATTCCAACAAGCTTTAATTTGCAATCTTAGCCCCTAAGAAATAAAATGCAACCAGCCTGTTTCTTCTGCAGAGCTCCAAGCAGCAGCAATTATGCAACGCGGCTGCTTGGCAGAGCCGCTGTGCACTAGTGGTCGCACTGCATTTCCAAAACACTGTCCCTCCAGCAGGCTTTGACAGAGCAAAAACTACCTACGACCCCACCGCTCGCCCTGCTCCTCGCACGAGCGTGCGGAGCGCTGGGGCACGTGCACTTCTGCCTGTCTCCATTAATAAAGATCTGTGTCAATCAACACAAACACTGCTGCGAACATACTCAGAGCGCTGGCTTCAGCGCCCTAGATGGACTTCAACACCTTCCATCTCACCAAGAGCCAAAACAACAGCCACACCAGGATGAGTCAGGCCACCCGCTCCCAGGCCTGTCCGGCTCGCGGTCGAGCGCGGCGCGGGCAGCGAGGCAGGTACCTGCACTCGCGGCTGCGAGCAGCAGAGCAGCCTCCGCTCGCACCCTTCGCCCTGCATTCCTGTTCCTCCCTTGCTACAAAAACCTTGTGGAGTGTCAGATTTTCCCCCAAATAGGGGAGTTTGTTCAATACAAATTTATTTTTAAAAGCAAAGCTTTCAAAAGCCTCCTTTTCTCAACTTAAAGAAATAATGAAGTACGTGCTTTCACCCAGGTTCACGTCAAGCCACTGCGACTGCACTGAGGAAGCGCCTGTTCAGGTAGAGCAGGTATTTCCCAAGACCCAGGACACCCGACCTGCCGGGCCGCCTGCAGTGGGACGGCAACACACATCAAACCCTGCGTTCATGTGGCCGCACGGAGACGCGGGCAGATCCGCCCTGCCGGTCCCGGCAGCGACACGGCGGGGACAGGGCCCTGCCGCGCACCGAGCACCAGCAACTGCTTCCATCCCTCACCTGTAGCTCAGTGTATTGGCTACTACTGTGTTCCGAGTACACTCTGGAAATATCAAACTTACACACACATACACACACGCACAAAAAAAAAAGAGATAATTAGCGATCAAAATCAAGGAATGCTCCTCAGGTCCCATTTCTTCCCACACACTCCTCAGAGAAATTTCCCACAGAAGATGAATGCAATTTAAGCTTAAACACCCCGTGACGATTAGGAATGTAATACTGAGACAGTGCTTCCTGCTTGAGCACAAACCTCCCCTCAGCCTCTTCATTTTAATGTCATTAAAAGGAACACCTTAAAGAGCCTCCGTTCTTGTATTGTCTGCAAGGGCAGAGGGGATCTCTAACCAATTTCTGTCTTGTTAAGAGTTTGAGATTAGAACTTCTTTCATACAGGACCTGGCAGTGAAATGGCATTAGTAGGTGGAGCTCAGAAGGAAGCACAGAAAGAGCTTTTACCAAGAGGTGGGATCTGGTTCCAGTCCTGTGTGATGCTTCACTGTCAGCTCTATGTACATCGTCTTCTGCCCTCTTCTCACTTCAGAAACGGGGAGTCCAGAAGGCAGACGATACTTAGCAAAACTGCCCCTGCCGCAGGGAAGCGCTGGCTCCAAGAGCAGGTATCTCTCCAAGATTTTATTCAGCCAGCAAACACAAACCCAGCTCTCAGGTGATCTCCAAAGTCTCTACCTGTGCAAACTCAGCTAAGAAACAAGCTGTGAAGACTACACACTTGTCACAAGAGGAAGGCACCAAGATATACATGATATACATTCCCAGAAGAGCAGGCTCTTCCTTGCCAGGAAGTCTGTTCGCACTGAGGACGGACATCAAACGTTCACTCATTTATCCACCACGGAGAATAACCTACAGAGAGGGGATTTCTAGGCGCAACAGGGCAAGCAGATGCTGCCTCACCTCTGCTACACTCACAGTACCCATCTGAAACACTTCAAAAGAAGTCGGGCGTAGCCAGGAACTGCAGTTTCTTGGCTATTTTGAGTCACTTCAAGTGTTGTCACAAAGTGACATGTAACCTAGAAGAATCACAGGGTAATTTATATGGGAAACAGCCCCCTGTTCCAAACAGGGCTAGCCCCAAAGTCAGACCAGGTCACGCCAGACCTTGCCCAGTCAAGTCACAATATCTCCAAGGTCACAGACTCCAAACTTCCTGGGCAGCCTATTCCAGTGCTTAATCACTGGAGCATTTTTTCCTCGCATTTAATTGGAATTTCCTTGGCTGCAATTTGCAGTCATTGCCTCTTGCCCTTTCACTGCGCAGCTCAGGGGAGAATCCGGTTTGATGATCACTGTGACCTGCCCCCGAGAACTGGAGACAGCAATTAGATCCCCCTCAACTTAACCTTCTCCTCTTCAAACTGAAGAAATCCCATTGCCTTCCATTTCTCCTTAAAATCAGCATGTAATCAAAAGGCAGCAGAGCCAAGAGAGGATGCTGAAGCCCTACCAGACTCTCTCTGGATGGCCTAGTAAAGAAACCGTTTCCAGTGCAAGGTGAAGGCAGGATTTCTCGAGCTGTCAGCCCAGAAACAAGCGATGCAAGGACAGGCCACATGCCTTGTCACCAGACCTGCGATCTGCTCCGCTCCTCCCACGGCGATTCCCATCGGGAAACACTCCAAGAGATAGACGGGGCAGCCCCTGAAACGCCCATGGACGTCAGGATGAACCAAGCTAGCACTAAATACGCTCCTTGTGTCGTCACAGCATCTTGGTCTACTGTCTCAATTAGTAATTTTGGAAAACTCACGATTTAAAAGAGCCAACTGATCTTTTAAGACAAGTCACATGAAAAGAGTCACTAATTACAAAGATCTGTTTTAACAAGACACTTATTTTAATCCTTTCTCTTTTGGTATGTTATGCCACAGTTCTTCATTTGAGAAAGGTGTTTTTTTCCTCATTTTTCCTAGTATTAGTGAGTTCTTGAGGCTCTAACATGTTTTTGATTCCTACTCAATTCTTGCTTCCAAGCACTCCCAAAAGCTCAGCAATAAAAAAAAATCAACAATGAGAAAGTGAAGGAGTTAAATCCATTTCCTGTATGATATGATTGGAGCTCTTTAGCAACTGTGGAAACAATTCAGCACTTCTAATCGAATGGTTGAAAAAGTCACCATCCTTGGAAATGTTTACATAGTTTCATGGGCAAAACATTTGCCCATCTTCTAATGGGATGATTAATAAAAAATCACTTCATTTATTCATTTGTATATGTAGGATTGAAATTAAATTATCTTTACACATTCTTGCTCCATTTAACTAGTCATGAACTCAAATGGAATGAATTTCATTATACTTGCAGCACGAGCAGCAGAATGCACATTGTACTTCCAATCATACTGAAAAATAAAGAGCTTATATAGCTCTATTCCCATTCCAAGGTACGCTGTGGACTTTTTTAGACATTTATTTACACCCAGAGTCAACCGAGCAGTCTAGGAATCCGAATACTCTGTGCAGGAGTAAATAAAATACCTCACACACATTTCAGCCTCTGAACAGGACAGACTGGATCAAACGAGAGAGCTCCGTACGATTACTTTTTCTTTCCAACTTTCTAACATCCTGAGTTATCTCAGCCATAAGGTGTCAGATTCCAGAATCAAAAGCTTTTGAAAAGATAAAAAACTGACCCTGAGATTTACAGGTACTCCTTTAAGATGATGCTTCCATTACAGTTCTTTAATCTCCTTCAATCTATTAAATAAGAGAAACATTTACAT
>VWPW01017347.1:175870-190150 GCA_013389825.1 Crypturellus undulatus | reverse complement strand
AACACAGGGAGAAAAAAAAAAAAAAAAAGAAAACTCCAAAGATCTTGTCCTTATGCCTGAATCTGTAACGTTCTGGCCATGCTACAGACTAGCCTGCTTGCTGATAAGGAAGCTAACGCACCATCCAGCTTTCAAAGGCTTCTTTTGCTCTGCTATTTCTAATGATTTTTTTTTTTTTTTTTTTTTTTTTTGTGGCTATACAGCCCTCTGAGTTAATTTATTGGAAGGCAGAAGGACAAGTAATTTGAGAAAAGCACATAATAAAAGATTATTTAAAATACTATAAATCTGAGGGGGAAAATTCCTAATGTTTAGGAAACATTATATTGTGGATAAGAGAATGGCTGTATATTTTCCTTCTTGCTTTGCCACTGTCCTGGAACAAGTCATTTCACTCAATTATGCCTTATTCGTGTTACACTGTGGTTAGTTAATTATGCCTCTAGCTCTCTGGCTATAAAATGGATCTGCACTTTAAAATACTAGGATATAACTTTTTTTTTTTAATGAAATACGCTGACATCTGTGTTTGGAATAAACACTGTTAATTCTGAGACACAATATTGGAAAATGCTGAGTAACACTGACTCTAGTAAAGGCTTCCGGATTGGAACTTGGATTGCAGTAGTGGTGATGTAGCTGTAAACTTGTGCCAGTTGTCTTGAAACAGTAGAACAAACTGGTGCTGTTTTAAAATTACCTTTGAAGGTGCAGTTAGCCAAGAGGGTGAGAGCTGGATGCCTTCAGAGTGCGATAGTAATGAAATCATTATGTTCCAGTTTCTGTTTAGTCACATACTTGACCCTGGAAATGCAGTTCCATTCAGGTTCTTACCACAGCAAGTGTGATTAGGCATAAGTAATCCATAACTGTGTCCGTGTACTCTCTGGAGATAAGTTTGCGTGCAGAAAACTTGCACTTTTTTTTTCTCGCCTGCAGACCATGAAAAAAGACTGATATCCTTTGGACAGGAGAGCTGATCTTCCCACAGTTTCATTAAATCTCTATTTACAGGCACTTTTATTATAAGGCTTCTTATCTTACATATCTTACCTTCTGCCTTGACACAGGCCATCTGTTTGTGAAGCTTGGAAGAAATAATACCTTCTTGAGGAAAGGGAAGCTGTCAGTCCTCTAGGAGACTTTCAGTTGAGTCTGTTTGCAAATGAAATGAAAAAATTCTTCTTTTTTAGAAAGTGTTGTACTGCATAGTCACAATCATAGTGAACTTTAGTTCTGCTATATGTGTCATCTTGGAATAACTTTCTAACAGAGGAAATTGAAAACACTGTTCTGGCTGGACTTGACATTTGAGGAAACTTAGGCTCTGTTGGCTTTATGGCTACAATAAGAAAAGATCTGCAAAAACTGGCAGATACAACCATGACTATTTTTTTTGGCTTGCTCATGGTCCATTAAGATAGCTAGAATCAGAAATTGTCTTGGACTAATAACAGGCACTTTTAAGTGTGCTAATGCTGACTTGTGTATGAGTGCTGACTATGCAACCTCATGCGAATATGTTGTTCTTATGGCTTGAGGCACCATTTCATTTTAAATGATGTCATCAGGAACCAGACGAGAGTTAAGGGGTGACTAGTAAAATATGCTGTAGACAGGTACTTCTGGGTTTTCGTGCTACCTGTGGTTCGTTTAGCATAGGTTCTAGATTGATTGTTGACATAAATATGGGTAACGTTCAGAAACTGCAGCAAAGTATTCTTAACTTCTTTCAAACAGTTACTGAGAAGCTTAATCAAAGGAGCCGGCTTAGAAAATGTAGCATTTGAAAACCGGTTGCAGTTCATTGAAAGCTGCTTGTGGACTTTCTGCCACCAGGTGTCAGTAAAAGCTTCATTATAGTCGCTCTTGTTTATTTTTACTAAATTTACCCCAAAAATGCATCTAGGTTTATTTTTCTTTTGTGCTTACTGGTCTCATGGGACAGGCCTGTTTGAGGAGGGCTGCTACTGGCTCACAAAGTTATGCTGTGACTGCAGAAAGATTCGCAGAAAGTAGATCATCTTCAAGCAGTGACTTCTCTTATAGAGACAATAACTGCAGGCTTTTCAAGGAAAGGCTAGCTTCTTTCTCAACCTATAGAACTACATAGCCTTCGAAGTTATGAAATGAGTAGTGAATGGAGGGGAATAAGTGTCTGTTTAAAAAAAGAAAAAAAAAAATCCATTGGAAGGTGTGATCACATTGGGAATAGTCTGTGCTCCAGAACAAAAATAATAATTAAAAGACAGAGTTGGTTCAGTGAGTTCTTGCCTCTTCAGAACTGCTAATTGCAAGTGCTTTAACCTTTCTTACACGTTGACTTTGTCTTATCACTAGTTACTTTATGAAGGTCTAAATTTAACAGCTGATTATTCCTTCTGTGCCTATTAACAGCCTTTCTCCCTAAAGCAATAAAAGGAGGTTATCAGTATACAATATAGCAAATAAAGCAACCCATTAGATGGGAAAAGATGTTTTATAAGAATTATTTCCCTAGCACTGTACTGTTTAAGTTTTTAATTTCAATTTGTGCTGTCTTTAAAAAACCTAAACCTTAAATATTGAACTAAAATCACTGTGATTTCTTGTTTGTAGGATTTATTTTGGGGACAACAAAATACTAACTTTACTAGAATTACTTGGGAGGCCCAGGCACCCAGGTGGCTGCAACTTCCATTAAAATCCTGGAGGAGTTTTACCAGCTTCCATATGGGTGGAATTCTCTCTCCTCTCTTAAAACAGCGTCAGGAGATGAGTTTTGAGCTTTACAGAACATGGCTGTTTCATTCTGGAATTTCTTGACTACTGATGTGTTATGCTGAAATAAAATTTCTGCTCCTCAAAAAGGAGCAAAACCTGCTGCTAATTAAATCTTGTACTGCTCAGCAAGTATGGCTTAGATAACAGTAAAAGTGACTTTTAGCCTTATTTGAAACTTCATTTATTCTTTTTACTTACACGCAGGTTTGCAAGCGCATGGACTTGGTTTGCCAGCGAATGTTAAATCAAGGATTTCTGAAAGTGGAAAGATACCACAACTTGTGTCAAAAGCAAGTTAAAGCTCAGCTTCCAAGGTATGTACAAATTAAAATCGCAGTTAAATCAGTTAGTTATTTTGAGCACAATACTAAAAAGGAATCTCTTGCTGACTAATTCAGCTTTACATCCTGAAAATTTGAATCCCATCTATTTTAATTTTGTTTTCCAAAAGCACCTAATATCTAGTTACAAAATAATGGTAAAGATGAGTTTAATTTTAGTACATCAGGAGATGGAATTTTGGAAACCGTCTCCAGTATTTTAAATAGAGAACAGAGAGGTCTTGTATTACTCAACTCTTCTGGAATGGATAAATGCCATTCCTTTTCAGGACAGGTTGCCTTCATTGATGACTTACCTATAATTCTGCTTAAAATAGCAACAGCTGTAATGATTAAACTGGGGAAGAGGAGCGGCATTGACAAGCGAGCATTATAGGGAGCTAGGGGGTCATCCTAAAGCAGTATCTTTTCGCTCCTTGTCAGTGAATGTCTTGCTGTTCCATCAGATTTCTTTGGATCAAGAAATTATATGCTACTGATGTTGAGATCTTTTGTCAAAAACATTTGTATTTCAACTTAAAGTTAATAGTAAGCAGTAATATATTTATTCGTGTCAATTGTGTTGGAGTGCTAACTGTAGGAATATGGGACCATAAAATATTTATATTGCTAGTGAAAGCTTGTTTATGTATAGTATCCTGAATTACATACAGAATATACAGATCACATAAAAGTTGCCGTTATTTAGGGAACAAATTTTGTGCAAGAAAATACACTGTACTGTTAACAGGCTGAGTATTATCTTTATCAGGTTTTCCAGAGCTAATTGAAGTGGTTACGTTTTCAAACCTCAAAAGGATTTTGAGAGTGAAACTGAGTGATTGTTGCAGTTACATTTTGTTGCCTCACTGTTAAATTGCTGTCACTTAATGGTCTGTCTCCTAGGCGGGAGTCTGAAAGAAGAAATCATTCCTTAGCTCGTCATGCAGACATCCTTGCTGCTGTAGAAACAAGACTCTCTCTATTAAATATGACTTTCATGAAGTATGTGGATTCCAATCTCTGTTGCTTCATACCTGGAAAGGTAAAATATAAACTGTATTATGCAGACTTAGATCTCTGTGCCTTCCTTTTTTTTCTTTTTTTCTTTTTTTTTTTTTTTTTAATAGGACTAAGGTAAACTTGTCCTGCCTAAAAAGCGTAGAAATAATCTGGAACAGTATTTTGGACACTTAGAAATACAAAAGCCAAAACTCTGCTATAAAAGGCAATATGAAATGAATGAAGTGGACTATATCTAAATATCAATTCCCTAACTTGATTTCTATTTCCCCTTAGAATTTTGATGTTTGACTTGCAGAATGTGCATGTTTTTACAAGAAGCAGAGAGGGATATGTAGGTCCTAAGTCCAAATTGTAATTGTACAAAACAGCCAGAGGCCAGGTCATTGGAAGATGTAGTGGTTCAGGCTATGCACAACACTAAGGACTCTATCCATCAGAAAGACTTTAATTTGAATTATGACTTTATTTGAATTCAGATATGTAGTATGTGGAAACACTGTTAAGTGTTAAAATGGTGTATTTTTGTGCTACATGAAAGTGGTTTTGCTAATGTTACTACTACTGGACAAATTGAGATATTTCAGAATACTATACCAATATAAAATATAAATTATCTAAATGAGATGGATGTCAATTGTCAGTGTTTTATAGCTGTGAGACAGAGGTGTAGACGGGGATTGACACAATTCTGATCTGAAAAAGATTGGGACAGCTCAGGTGCAAGCCTGTGAACATTAGCTTATTGATCTCTTTTCCTATGGGATTTGGATATGTGGATATTAATTTTTCCTGGACATAAACCCGGATCGTCACTGAGATGAACTGAGAAGATATCTCTTGGATTCGGATGAATGGCAGATGGCTTTCCCTTCAGTATAGTAGGGGTAGGCTGTCAGCATGAAATATAAGATTTAAGATAAACTTCATTTTTGCAATCTCTTTTGATTTGATATTTACACCATCCCGAAAGTTTTGATAACTAGTTTGCTGACGGTACTTAAAAAATGCTGCCTTAATTGCCTTTTTTCAGGATTGGAGAGAAGGCAGTAGTCAAGCTAGACCTTGAGTGTGCAGGAATTGGGCAAGTGAGCTTGCCAGTCATTTTGCTTTTGGGAACTGGAGCATGAGGACCTCATTTGTGCTCAGATCTAACATCTGGAAAGATTCTATTTTCTTCTTCACTTAGTATACTAGTTTGGTAGCACTGCTGCTCTCAGCACAGTCATAAGCTCCCAATTTTTTAGTCAAGCAAATTCCAGACACTGTACTTAAGTGCAATGTATGATTTCCCTCACCTGCCCTGCTCCCCTCAGTAAATCTTCATTTGAATGAAACTGCTACAGAAATTTCAGGACCTGAACTCATGTTAGAATATACGAATCCTGATTTGAGTTTCAGCATTCTGTGTAAGGTTTCCTGGCCAATAACAGAATGCTGCTGTAATATTTTATGTTGATGATAGCAGGAAAATATTGCGAGGATAGGAGAGGTTATAACATAGAAAAGTTTATCAAAGACTCTTGTATGCTTGCTGGGTGATGAAGCACTTTAGTCTTAAGTCTAACTTTTGCAATGTTTTACCTAGTCTTCCTTTACTAAAACACAAGGTGCAGTTGTGTGATTCTTAGTTCTTGAGGTCTTTATTCTTCAGTGGGCTCTTCAGCCATTACTAATTCGGTACAAACAAAATCATGTCAGTAGTTTCTATTTTAGGAGACCAGCACTTCTATTTTGACCTGTTCAGACTATGGTTCATAATTAGCAAGGCTTGTATTTCTCCTGAACAAAGGCCTTGTTTCTAAGCGTGTTAGGTGGTCTGCCAATTGTGGACTCAATTTCATAATCAATATATTTTGGATCTAATCTGGATTTGCAGCATTTTCAGGTGCATACAAGTGAACTTTTTTTCAGCTCTTCAGACTGGCATGCTAATTCTTGCTGTTCCATTCACATGTTCTGTATGTCTCATGATGGGCTGAGGAATGACCGTGCTGCAGACATGGTTAGGGTAGCTTTCAGTATCTGCCTCAGGTTCTCCAGAAAGAAGTGTGTATGTTTTACTGCATATAGATTGTATAATACAGAATTCAAGTATGGATATAGTAAAATAAATATTCCTAACAAGTATCTCGCACACTGAGCATTAGTTTGTGAGTTTGAAGAGAATTGCTGTGATACATCAAGTGAATTTTTTTTTCTCTAGTGTATGAAAAACTGCATTTCTACAAAATACAGCATTTCATTTCAAATGGCTCATGGAAAACTAGAGTACAGAGTGATATGCAAGAGTAATGCTTCTGTAGTAAAAGCCCCTAAGTACACCAGCACTATAGCTTCTGGAGTGATCTGAAATAATTTTGTCTTCACTTTATCAGAAAATCCTAATGTTTATTAAATATTTTAGGTAATCGATGAAATTTATCGTGTGCTAAGGTATGTAAACTCTACAAGAGCTCCTCAGAGAGCCCATGAAGTTCTTCAAGAACTAAGGGACATTTCTTCCATGGCTATGGAATATTTTGATGAGAAGATTGTTCCAATACTGAAAAGAAAGCTGCCTGGGTCAGATGTATCAGGACGTCTCATAGGAGCTGCCCCAGGTATTAATTCCAACATATAGTTAAGTTTTTTTTCTTTAAAAACTCATAGCACATCTTTTTAAAGCTCCTTCGTTTAAATATGAGCTTCATCACATACATATTGATGATACTTATTTTTTAAGAATGTTAAATGAAATTTGTTTGCCTTGAAATTTAAGGAGGCTTTGTATTACACAAAGAATGGTCACTTGAATGTATGTTATTATGCATAGTGTGTATTCATTAAACAAACGCTTTTGTGCCACCAATGAATGAGACTTTATCATTGCACTTGGTTGAGATTTGGCACGTGAGATGACAGCTCAAGATGACTTTTATTTTTAGTACAGTCAGCAAATGAATTAGCCTAAGCTGCTGTAGTGCACAGAGAGCTGGAACATACTTGGATGTGCTTTTTTACTTTCCTGGGGCCCTCATGTAGTCATTAACAAGACAAATGCTTGTGGGGAATATGGAAAAGGCAGTTAACAGTCTACAAGTAAATAATTAAGTTGGTTCTTTGTGTAACTTGTTGGTTTTTGTAATTTATGTTAACCAAATATATATATATATATGAAATGGCCAACCTTCTTTTCACACACTGTTGGAGAACCTTAGATTGCAAAATGAGCTCTCACAAGGATAACTTCACAAAAAAAGTTGCAACTTACGCAAAAATGGTGGGTCTAACAATAGGAGCAGCTTGATGTTGCTGGCCATCCTTTTCGTTCTAAGTGTGTATATTACTTCTTAATTACTGCCTCTTCATTATACCTCAGTTCCACAGAGTCTCTTCGGTGAGGAAGTGTTGCCCAAAACAATAGTTGATAAACTTATGAAGCCCACATTTTTATATGGCATAAAAATACCTATCTTGTGCTGAGAGAAGAATATATCTATCTAACAGCAACTCTTTAGCATCAGATAGCTGTAACTATGCAGGTATCTCAGAGGAAAAAAAGGAGCTCAAACTGCAGGACTCCAAACATTGTTTTAAGATCCAAGAAGAATAAGAACAGACTGTGTTTAAAAGGACAGGGAAAACAAATTCTAAAAATCCTTTCTAAACCCTGTGTTAAACTGAAGTATCTTGTCAAGCTGTTCACAAACTGTGTACAACTATAACAGCAGAGTTCTACTCTTGCACTGAAATGTATTTCATTATTTTTATATATTCTGTAACATTTATAGCCATGTTAGAGTTTCTTGACTTAACATCTGTGACATTAGCTGACAACATAATCTTTCCCCATAGATTTTGATAGAGCAGAAAGGAGTTTTACACGCAGAAAATGAATGATGAGCTGTTTTTCAGTCTACTGAAAATCTAAGTAATTTCAGTTAAATTAGTTGCCCTGAAATACCATATGCTCGTTATACACTTTGATAGCTATAGCTGTTTACATGTTCACATAACTTGCAGCTGGTGTTCAGATGATGTTTGGGGAGCAGGGTGAGCAAGATATGAAAACTGGGACATAACTGCTTAGTTTTATCTTAGATACGGGGAATAAATCACTGTTTTCTCTGAAGTTCCAGGGCCTTCTGCAGCACTAACAACAATGCAGCTCTTCTCCAAGCAAAACCCTTCGAGACAGGAGGTGACCAAACTCCAGCAGCAAGTGAAGACAAACGGCGCGGGTGTGACAATGCTGAGGCGGGAAATCTCGGAGCTTCGCACCAAAGTGCAGGAACAACAAAAACAGCTCCAAGACCAAGATCAGAAACTGCTAGAGCAAACCCAAATCATAGGCGAACAGAATGCCCGCTTGGCTGAGCTAGAGCGCAAACTGCGAGAGGTGATGGAGAGCGCAGTAGGAAATTCCTCGGGTTCTGGCTCAAACGAAGAATCTCCTAGAAAACGGAGGAAGGCAGCTGAATCCGTAGACTGTCCTAGGAAATCTAAACGCCTTCGAAGCAGAAAATAACTTAGGCTGCTGGCTCTTCAAAATACCACTTAGACTTGAACAGTAATTTTCTTTCATTGGAACTTTTCCCCTGCTTTGTGTCTGGGTGGGCCTAATTCTCAAGATCTTTAAGATTTGCAATAAATACGTACTAACCTGACCTGCTCTATCATGTTTTGAAGGGTTAATCTTTCTTTTCCTGTGCAGATGTGTTTAAAGTAAACCTATTTGTGTTTATGCATATATTCACATGAAATCTTAAATCCAGTCTTAACTGATGAGAAAGTTAAGCTTACAAACAGATGTCCTGTTCACTTGAAAAGACACGCTTTTTAAATCTTGTTTGAAAGAACTTGACCTTTTTTGTTACAAGTGACCTTGTCTGGAATGTCTGGAAAAGTAGTTAATACTTTTTTGGGATGTATGTAACGAGTAAAACTGACTTCTTAAGCTATGGTATTGGCTATATATTTTTGTAAACAAGGAAGGGCCTTCTGTCCAGACTTTACATGCACACACGATCATCGTAGGTCTTGGGAGCCATATTCTACGCTTGCATGGATACGTGCATGTACTGCTTAGCCTGCTAAAAAAGCACTTGCCTGAAGTTGCTCTCTACTCTGGGAGAGAATAGAGATGTATAGAGCAAAGCTTTGTTCCAGCCGTAGCTTAGCATCTGCTTTCAGCACAGCCGCTTTCCTGCGGTGAGGTGTTCCTGTGGGGCTAGGTGCAGGAGGGTTTGAAACTGGGCCTGCCCCTGNAGAGCAAAGCTTTGTTCCAGCCGTAGCTTAGCATCTGCTTTCAGCACAGCCGCTTTCCTGCGGTGAAGTGGGGCTAGGTGCAGGACGGTTTGAAACTGGGCTCTCTGCCCCTGTCACTGCCTGTAAATTGCAGGTGCTGTGAGCCAAAGCTTGGGAATGGAGCAGCCGCCTATGCGTCACTTGGATTCATGGGCCAGCATCAATAAGTATTAAACTGTCCCTGCAGTAACTGCGCTGGGTGGGACAATATTTGAATAAGATGCTGTATTATGGGAAACTTACTATTTTGTGTGTATGTGTTGGGGGGGATGTGTGGAGATTTCTCTGTAATACCGATGACAATATTCTAGCTTTCCTTATCCTAAAAGGTAAATTACATCAGACAAAGCTTTAATTTCTTTTGCACTTCTGTTTCAAGCTTGTAACTGGAAAAGCATGTCTTGCACTGTTCAGTCTCTCTGGTCACTTTAACAACCTCGGAGTTGTGTACAGTGATTTTTTTTCTTCCCCCCCCCCCTCCCCCGTCTGTATATTTTTGGAACCTTATACAAATACCATTGTCCTTGTTTTGTTTTAATGTACTAAACTATGTAGCTTTATTGTTTGACTTATGTTTCTTTTTTTTAATCAGCTGTTGCTTTGGGTTTAGGTGGTACTGAATTCAACTTGATATGGCACTAATCATGCAAATGCTACAGGTGTAGCTGTTTAAAATATTGATAATATTCCAGTGGGTTAAAGTGCAAATTTCTCATGTTTTGTATAGCTCTCAGTGTAACATAGGGGTTGTATTTGTCACCAAACCAATCAGGACTTATCTGGTCAAATGTTCTGGACCCTTAGGAGAACTGTTATTTTTCTTGAAACTTAAGCTTCAAGTTTTAATTCTGAAATATCCTAGTTCATATCAGAAGCAACACTGCAAAATATCATTGCTAATGTCTAAATTTTGACAGACATTTAATTTTAAAATGAACTTGTTTGTTGGTTTAAGGCTTTATAAAAGCCATGTTTCTTTTTAAGCAAAGTATCAAGCAAATAATTAAAGGTTATCTGGGATGAAGTTAAAATTCCTAAAGGACCGTATGCTGTTACTGGTCTTGCATAGTGGGTTTTTTTTTTTTTTTTTTTTAACTGTTACAGGCATCTTGAATATAGATGTCAGCTGTTCACTTAAAAATACTTGCATGTGCCTTCATTTGTTAAAAAATAATTTTGATTGAGTCTAAGGGCCAGCATGATAGTTGTAATTCACTTGCACCAAATGATATACAACATGTTCATTTAACAGGTCTATTACTTTACCAGGTATTTGTGGTTAAATACTTGTATGAGTAAAAACCTGTGAAGTACGTTTACTGGAAAGGTTTATTCATACATCTCTCAAATCTTTCACTTCAGTTTCTTAATTTTTAGCAGATGCAAACAACTTTCCCCTTCCCCAGTATCCAGGAGTTGTTCTTGGGTTAGTTGGGAGTAGCACTGATCTGCATTGGTGAATCCCTGGCTCTGTGTATGCTGGGGTGGAGAACAGAATAGCCTGCTGTGATGTGACATGTTCCTGGGGAGCAGTGCCAAGCTGGAACCTTCCCCTCAAGGAAATATTGTGTGCTGGAAGTTAGCAGATGTGTCCTTACCCTCTGCATGTTGCCAAGTTCAGTAAAACTGTACCAGCCCCACGAAGCTCAGTGGGGAGCGGGAGGGCTCAAGCTGAGAGAAGAGCTCTGCAATGTCCTGGGGAGGGCCCCAGTCATCCGGTGTCCCTGGAGGGCCTTCAAACAAGAGGGTCTGTGGTACTGGGCCTGCAAACGGAACAAACTAGAAGTTCTCAAAAAATAGCTGCAATGTTAACTTTTGACATCAGATCATGCCTAAACTCGAAAGGCTGCATTTTGCAACAAAGGTTGAAGTAAAGTTAAATCGCTTCTGAATTTATACATTTCTATGCAAGTTTACACTGCTTAGTATACCAACACTAGAAAGCACAGTGGTAATCAGGCTGTTTAAGGAAGTACCTCAAACTCGTGAGACTAAAATGTAGCTTTTAAAGTTATACCAAAAAAAAAAAAAAAGTGCAAACAGCTATCACGGTGTTCAGTTTTTGTATGTGTATCAAGGGCTAAAACTAAACAGCTCAAAGTTGAAAGACAGTGATAGAACAGACAAACACTACCTTCTGTAATTACTATCTTACATGGCTTAAAATTGTGCTTCTACTGCTGAGACTAGTGTTCCTTCTGTAGTTTATTTTTCTAAGAATGACTTTCTTCACAAAATGCTTTTGTTTCATAGCAGGCTCTGGTTTTCTGCGTTTTTTTTCTTTTTTTTTTTCTTATTTTCAGAAGCCTGTAAAAAATCATTAAGTCTCCAGAGTATCTAATGACTATGGTGAAAGACACTAATCAAGACACTAAATGCTGCACGGTGGTACTTTTTAGAGGACAAGGTTGTTTACCATCACCTCTCCCTGAATTCAGCAACTTGTGATTTTTGTATGCAAACGCAGCGTGCAGCACCTTGGGAGCCAGGCTGACGGTGCAATGGGTGAAGGTCCTGAAGTAAGAAAGGCTCCCTGCTCAACAAGGGACGTTTCAAACTAAAGAACAGATAGAAACTAATGGTGGTAGATCATTAAGTATTTATCTGCTACTCGCAGCACAGCATGTGAACCTCGCTGTAAAAGTTCATGTCGTCACGTAATTTTTTAAGACTGTACTGAACAGAACCTTATTGCCTCTACTGAGATCTAGTAGCTGAGTATAGGTAAGCACTGTGTAGGGTACTGTCAGCACCAAGGGCCTGCTGAAAATAGGATGGCTTTAGGATGCAGTCATACCTGTCTTCAGTCAGGGAGAGAATGACAGTTTATTGGTGCTCCTGCTGGTTTTAAGAAAGTAATGTACAATTTACAGTGACAGGTATTGTCAGATTCAGCAGCAAGTTGTCTGGAGTGCTTAATGGTGGTGTGCGGGCGAGCTGTGCGCTGTCGGGGTACTCTGCAGCTCCCCTCCTGCGCTGCTGTGCACCCTACCTGGAGCGGCTCATCTGCAGCGTGTGCTCCGGGCTCCTTCAGAGCGGCACTCCGCTTCCCTGCCCATGCAGTCAGACCCGGCGCGCTGAGGTCGCACTGAGCTCCTGCATCTACTTGTCCTCCGAGGGGAAAATGTCAGACACAGCGACTGGGCACTCACTGAAAAGGCCACAACCTCTCTTAGCCATAGGTGCACTCACCCTTTTAGCAGGATGACACCAATGGTTGAGAAGGTCTTTAGGGTGCTGATGGGGAGCAGCACCTCTTGTTGAACTACAACAGAGGGAAATTTTTCAGAAACTTAATGTACAGTGTTCAGAATGAAGCTGAGTGAAACACTTGTGGCCCTGGCAACTTTTCAGGCAGCTCCTGCACTGCTACAAAAAATAAAAGAAACCCCCCCACACTTCATGGTTTATTGTGAAAGTCACTGTGCAACAAGTAACTGAAGCTTCCTTGCAAGGAGAAAATACCTTGATGAAATCTGAACATTTATTTTACCTCCAAGTGAGGTAATATTTGAAATCCTGTGCTGCACCTGTCCTCAAAAAGTACAAAATTCAGAGTGTGACTAAGCAGGGAAAAGCTGTGAATAGTCTTATTTTCCATGTATTCTCTACCTGCTCCTTTTTTACTACTAATCCCCTCCTGTGCATAATTAAAAATGCATGTAAACAAAAATATTACCAAACTGTTATGTTTTATCGTTCCTGTGCTTTGTCCATTACTTCAGACTGTAACGTTCTCAAGGTGGGGACTGTATTTCCTTTGTGTTTGAACAATTGCACACAGGGCTTTTAGCAACTAGTACATATAAGCCTTTTATTATTGGTGGTTGTTATTAATAAATTTTAAATGATTCATCATGACCCTTGAGATATTCGTCTGATATAAATTTAATAGATGAACCATAGCTCTGGGATAATTTTTTCTATTGTTTTTGACACTACTATGGATATATTTTCATTTGAGTGGCTTTATGGAAAATTAACATCCCAAGGATTCAACTTCTACATAAAATAATCTTCGTAATTGAAATGCCCACAGGAAATATTATATGAAAATTGATGTAGGAAAAAAAAAAGTTTAGTACTTACAGAGGAGATTGCCAAATTTTAAAAATATATCATCACAAGAAGTGAAGCAAAAAGACCTTGGTGTAGGCACTTTGAATAGTGGTTAAATATCTTTAGGCAGTCCATAAAAAATCAGTATTTTGGCTGAATGATAGCTAGTCCTTGCACCCACATCATTTACTTTTAGGGAGGGGAAAGTATTTTTAAAAGAGCCCCTATATTCAATTGCTGCAGCACACTGTTTCTGTTTTCAGTAATTTTTCCCAAGAAAATGGGCCATGTGAGGCTGCACTGTGTGCCCATGTATCGCAGTGACCTTTGAACGCGCTCTCCTGGCAATGGATAAGGGGTGGAAATCTCAGAGCCAGTTAAATGCCTACAAGCCGGCCGGCAGCGCGGGATCCAGTCAGTCAGTGTTTTCACTCTGGGAAAGGCCGGCAGCATCAAGTGTGGAAGATCCCGGTCTGCGAGCCCTCGGATGCGCAGCTCCAGGCCTGCTGTGACACACAGCTCTTCCCGTTGGAAAGTTGTCATTGCTGGGTGGAGGAGGGCAGGAAATATGGCTGTGGAAGTAGCTTAGGAGAAATTCAAATTTGTAAGGCTTCATCAGGCCAGCTTCTCGCAGGATTGTTGCATCTTGCGTCACGGGATTGGCAGAGAAGGAGACTTTCCATTACGTGCTGGCACTGGAGGGCTCCCCAGAGCAGAGCCAGAACTGCAAGCTGAGAATCTTCTCCGGTTCGTTAAAATTTAATTCGGCGTTGCTGGAAACGAAGAGGGCGGGCGGCCGCGCTGCCCGTCCCCCCGCGCTGCGCTC